>JASMMZ010000003.1:8312683-8769242 GCA_038502455.1 Anisogramma anomala | reverse complement strand
GGGGCTATTTCATTTTCAATAAATGTTAATAGGTAAAAATGTTATGGGTGAATATTTTAAGTAGGTTTTGAACTATTGACGATCTGGTTGACGAGCTTCTAAATTATTGGGACTAATCTGAATGAACGGTGTTATAGGAATTGAGTATTATTGATAAGGAGGTGTAACAGAATACTATAAACGTTCGGAATACGTTGGCAGAACCTAACAATATAACGGTACAACTTTTTAAAACTTATTAGAAACATATTACGGGACCTTTTCACACCTTTTATAACAAATACCTTCGTTTAAAGGTCTTTCTGTAAGTATAACGGTAGTCTAAGGTTTTTATGATACTTCAGGTAAATGACCGGAACTTGTTATAATTACGTTTTTAAAGATTAATAGTACTAATTTCGGTATACTTCAAGGGGTTGAAACGTATTATGATAGGGTTAATCTCTTAATCCTGAATTATATAGGATATAGTTAACGCTTAATAAGAAGGAGTGATACCTAAACGGTTTGCTACCGATTTAATTAGGCCTTAACTTACAATATGAAGTTCGCTTTCGTTAACGGTATGGTTACGGATATATTTTAAAAAAACGTACAAGAAGCGTTCGACTATTTATTTTATAACTAGTTAATCTGTAAAACACGACGTATAAGGTTCTAAAGAAACCTATCCACCTTCTTTAAAGTATTTTTAGCTGAGAAATTGGTAAAATTACGATGTTAAACAGCGATTATAGGGTTTTGAAATCTTAGTTACAGTACCCTATAAGGCTTACCCCCCTTTCCAGTATGTTATATGATTTATATATTAAACCTCATCAAATATTCTACGGGACGGGTCTTTATTTACGACGACGACGTTCTTTTTTTACAAACCACGGATTTCCTAAAGTTAAATATTGTAAGTCTCGAGGCGAACGTACAAAAAGCGAACACGTAAACAAGTAGTATTCGACTGGTATTTACTCTAGAAAAGTCGAAACTACTATATATTACCAGGCGTTAAGATCATATAAACTTCGTTCAACGGGAGAATCCCTTCGTTTTTACTAACTTGCGCCCGATTCACCTGGTTACAAAACCTTTGCTATATACGAAATTCCAAGGTATACGTTAATTAGGGTTTTTATTGATAGATTTTTTGATCGTTTCAATGTTGCAGATTCGAATCGTTGTCAAAGTAACAGTAGTATTGCATTGGTCAAGTGGTGGATGTATCGTTTTAGGTTTGACAGACCGCTAGCCGGTGTTCACAGTAAGTTGTAGGGCCAATTGCTTGGCCCATGCCTCAGAGTGAATTGCAGCGTACTGCACTTGACTTACACCCAATGCGGTAGGTCTGCACGAAGCAATACACTTAACTTGTAGTTTATTATAGTCAACTTTACTGTAAGTAAAGTTGACCTACTGCACTACATATAATTCTATTCCAATATTGGCTGCTTTTTAGTTTGTATGCGTACGTTAGTGTAGCTAACTAATCTTTTCCAATCATTACTAAATTACCTCCTCGTTAACTGGCTTGACCACAGTAAATTCCAGTTGATTTTTATACTGAATTGCACCCAATTGCATTCAAATTAACCCCATTTTACCTTAATTACTCCGTTTCCCTAAGGTCCGAGTTTATTAACTTCTATAAAAAGTTTTTTTCCCTACAAGCCTTTGCAAGCCTCCACTTCAACCATGCTACTTAAATAGATCACTATTATTAATTCCCTGGCAGTATTCTAGTCTGCCACTATATCACTGTCTGCCGTTACGTGATTTGAGCTTTCCGGGAGGCCTATTAACGTAGCCCTCGATGTGTATAGTTAGTTTTTTACTATCTACAAACTTTTCTAAGACCCTATTTGACATTACTTTCGTTATATCCTTTACGGGATTGTATTTGGCATTAATCCATCGGAGCTTTTTAATTTCCCTCTTTTTGTAAGCTTTATGTTATGTTATTACATAGATTATCAATCGTTTTCTGCTATTACTTCTAAGCTTTGAATAATATTCGAAAAGGTTTTTTAAATTGTTATAAACCACCATAAGAATAGTAGAAATATTTAGCTACCTATCAATAAGTTTAAGGTCTCCTATAGTATGATAACTACGTCATAGTCTATTATTATATCGTAGACTTTCGATATCAGTACGCTTTGTATGATACTTTGATATTTGACGGAGGTCTAGTAAATTAAGCTACCGATAATATTAGACTTTCATTTTCGTTTGTCTTCATTAACGAAAGTTATTATAAGGCCTATATATAAAGATAAGTCGGTTTTATTTGTAAATAACCCATTCGTATATATTATCAACTTTACCTTTAACAGATTGATTTGAATTATATTTATCCCGTGGTCCGTAGCTTGTATTTGCCATTCGAGCCTTTTATTCAGCCGATAGAATTCCATATCCGTTTGTTTTTATACTTGTATGACGATATATAGGTTGTAAAAAGTTTCCGTTTGGAACTAGATAGCAATATAGCTATCTCGAACACGTTATTATAAGTACCGTTAAGCCCTATCCACGCTAATCTTATTAATTGTATATAAAGTAATGCCCTAGCTCTTTTAACGAAAGTTAAGGCCGGTATTAACACAAAATATACAGATTGATTATTTAGTAAAATTAAGCTGGCTGTTTTTCATTAACGTTGCTACAGGGTTACAATTCCAAAATTTAGAGTCTTTAATCGCTTGTTATTCCAATATTATAAATCCAGCCATTCCGATGAAAAGGTTATCGTTAATTTATTTACTTATTACTTAGAAATACTTTTTTACTTTATCAAAATTATGGGTAGTATATTTAAAACTTTATCGTTAACTATAATTTAAAGTATGGTTAGAAGGTTAGAAACTAGTGGACGCCTATATTACTCAATCCGTATAATAGCTTACAATAACGTATTACCATACCTAAAAGATAAATAATACAAAAGTTTTATGACAGCTTTAGTAATACGATCCTTTATAGATCCGTTATTAATTACGTGTAGGCTTACGTTATATTACATCTATTAACGGTAAATTTTCCTTTCGTTCTAGCTAATAAGATTATTATTAAAACGACTACCAAACGTTAGTTAATGATCTAAATCATTGGCGAATATATAAGGATCTAATTTTTACCTTTATTATCGTATCCTCAAACTATTAAACGTGGTTTTTCATATGGTCGACCCGTAGTTTTACCCTTAACCTCGTGGATAATCCTCGACTTAAAAATCGTAACGCTTAGGTTTCAAAGGTTGAAATCGGGTTTCTATACGAATTATATAATCTTTCGAGTTAATAGGCCGTTAATTTCGACCTTCTTACTTCCTATAAAGAGTTTACCGAAGGTCTTAATAATCCTTTCCTTTCGAGGCTTTAGTACTAAGCCTTCGTTATCCTTTTTTATACTTGCCCAAATAGTATTGCCAATACGGCTCAGTATATTTTCCTTCTTCTTTCTGTTCTTTTTTTTCAGGGGTCTTTCGTGCCGGCTATATCTTATCGGCTTATTAATAACGGATTGAGGAGGTTCGTATTAACTCAAACGTTTGGCTTAAGGATATTTATCGTTATTATTCCAAATATAAGGCTTAACCTAAGTAATTCCAAAAAGATATAAGATCTTTATGAATTTCAAGAACTCTTTTAAAGTTCGCGATACTTAATATCTTATACCAGCCTTCTTATTTGCCCGGCTTTCGCTATATGAAGACATTACTTTACAATGGTAAAACAAATACGTCGATTGTTAAAAGACCTTTCCTGGTATTAAGGGCGTTATTAATTTGGCGGCGTGTCAATTTTTTCCGTAATTCCTTTAAAGTTTTATTATAGGCCGTAATATGTTTTTAAGTACTCGCCGAAAGCGGAGATTTACTCGTCAGGCGCGGATATACTCCAAAGACCAAGAGTGTTAACACCAAGCTGTCAAGGTACACAGTGTCGTTTCAACCTTTTACTTTTATTTGTAGGCGTTCCTCCGGATCCGTAAAACTTTCAATCTCTTACATAGGGATGTTATACGTTCGGTGAAATAAAGTGTATACCCTTTTAACCTTCCTAATACTCTAGTAGGATTTTATAAGCACCTGTTTATACTAAATACCTATTATTTTAGCATTTTCCTAAAACTCTACCGCCATAAAGTTGGTGTCGGCATTGTAAACAACGACGTTAGGTAAGCCTAGGTACGTGTTAATCTACAATATCGTTAACGTTTTCCACATATCTTTTTCCGAAAAGGACGTTAAGAACTTAGCCCCATAAAAAAAGGTTACGGAGTAAATGATATAAAAAATAGGCTCATTATCCAAGTAAAACACATTAATGAAAATCTCGTAATGAAAATCCTTATTATTTTTGCACATAAATTTAAATTTGCGGGTGACTTAGGTATACGTTTAGTAATAATAAAAAAGTCTTTTATTAACTTTTAGGCCAGAGTATTCCACACCTTTATGTACTACAGACCTTAGAAATTTATATAACCTGTTAATAGATAGGTAGTTAAAGCGCCAGTATAATTAACGTATTTCCAGCTTCATTAAGTTCAATACTACTACTTTTAGACCTTAAAGATAAAACCATCAGTACCTCTATTTAAAGGCGAGTAAAAACCTTTAGTCGTTTTCAATAAATTAGTCTGTGTCAATGTCGAAGTTAATGCCGAAGGTTTTTATATCCTTCAAAAAAAGTAAGAAAGAGGTTGGGAACTTAAGGATATAAAATGTAATCGCTATTACAATAGTTTAAATTACCATTATATCTAGTAACGATAATCATTCGCCTGGTCTCAAGCAAATTTTCACCTTATTAGTATCGCAACGGTTAATTTTAGTAAATGTATTAATTTCCCCCCGTAATACCTCATATTACGAATAACCTTTTGTTAAGTTCCTTACTACCCATATATCTGGTAAAATGCCTTGAAACGTTTAGTTCGCGTAACTATTACGAATGTTAAGGGCATATAAAGGGTTAAAGGTTTAGTCAGGGTAAAGCTAAAGGTTTTTTACCACCCAAACAATATAAAATACATGGTTGGCTAGTTACTAAGCCGTATTAGAAATAGTATCTTTGTATCACTTAATCTACTTAGGGGTATTAGGCTTGATATACTGCCTTTTTGTTGTTACGCTCAGCAAGGGAATACCGAGTTAACCGATAGCAAAACTTGCCACAAATCCGACATCTTCTATTACTATTACAACGATAATGCTGGCGGTTAATAATTTCTTCTAAAGCCTAGCCTTATTAAAGCCAACATAGCTATTACCTCCAGTTTGTAACCGGTACTAAACCTTAGGCGTTATAAGCGTTCGTACTTGCAATCAACATAATTAATTACTGCAAGGTCTTTTTCATTCACGTCAAGGAAATTCCCGGCTTAGGAGTATATACTAAACTAGTTTGGTATACGCGCCATCACGGTGGCAATCGAAAAGCGTAACTAGATAAAAAAGTCTTTGCAAGTAGCATTCAGGCGTTATAAGGCGTATTCGAACTCAATAATACCTGTAACTATCACTCGTACCTGTTTGCGAAATATAGCTTCGCTAATGTAGGCTTTCTCCATTGCTTTCTAATATAATATCAAATTATCAATCATCTCATTAAACACATCTATTAGTGTTTCTTTCTCTTTCTTCTTCGCCATTATTATGATCTACCACGCTATAGCCCAAATTATATAATATTAAATGAAGTGAACGTCGTATTCAAAGTAATTCTTTTTACCATCATAAATCTAGTCAAACGTAATAACTATACTCAAAAAGGACAGGTAATAGTCCCTAGCATACCCTATAAGGATTTCGGAAAACAGTAAATAAAAACCTAAAGGTAAAACCTCTATCCATTTAAAAAAAATTCAAAAAGGGCCTTAACTTGGAGTCGAGAAGGTTATAGGGCTTCCCTTCACACTTCTTTACGTAGTTTAAAATTTTAGCGAAGTCCGTAAACAATTTAGAATTAATGTTAACCATCTTAACAGGTTTTAAAGGAAGTTCGCGATAATTATCCCGGTCTTAAGTGGTATTTTACTGGCAATTCAAGCCTTGAAGCTTTCGAAATACAGTATTAAAGGTAATTACCAATCACCTAGCCTAAGGGGTAAAGTCCTATAGTAAGATCTATAGTGGGCTTTTACGTGTAGGCAAATTTAAAGGGGGAAGACTCTTAAAGAGCTTAGCGATTAAATTTCTAAGGGGAAATAGCTATTTAAAGGTGCTGGAAAACTTGATGATATTACTCAATTAACTGGTATAAAGCGTTAACGTTAATACCACATACCGCGTTGGCGACCGCCACTTTATATTCTTTACCACCGCTAAATGCATACTCAGCGCTATCTTGTAAGGGTACTAAAATTCCAAACAAGTTAACAGGTCCCTTATCGAAAACGCTTAAAAAGATTTAACTTAACTAAAGGTAAGTTCGGGGTCTCCTAGATCGCGTATAGGAACGTTAAAGTTCCTTAACAACTTTTCCCTTTTACTGTAAGCCTTAAAGGCATTCTTCAAGCTAGGCTAAGTCAAAGAGTTTTTATGTTAATTTTGTATTTACTTAAATTGGAAAGTAAACCCCTCAATGCTTAAACTTTACCTTAACCTTTATGTTAATCCCTTTTTAAACTAAGGTCTACATATCTGTAGTCCAGTCGTTGAAAAATTTATGGAAGTTTACGAAGGTATCGTCAGAATCGTTAACATTATAGTATTCAACTAAATAGTAGCTGACGAAGTTGGTAAGGTATTTTTAGGTAAAGCTCTTATCTATATCCTGTCCTCAAAAATCATAGTTATGATACTTAGTACAAAAGTATTCGAAGGCATTAATTACTTCTTTGCTAACAGGGTTGGTAATGGTTTTGAAGCGTTTGTTTACGGTAGCTATCTTGTAGTACTTGTTTACGGAGCGTTAAGAGCGCGTAGAGCGAGGGATTTAGTGATCTTAAGCATAAAAACTTGGTGTTTCGACGTAAAATCACATGGAAACTTGGTGATTTAGCGACTTAGTGACTTGGTGAAAGGTCGCGCGACGTGGTTTTCGTGGCGCAACTTAACTATTCTTGTTGTTGTCGCATAAAGTAGCGAACATAAGAATTAAAGTGACATGGAAAGTGAAAAAAAGTAAAGTAGGGCAAAGGTTTGATATAATGGGTAAGGTCAAAGGTTATGGGTAGAGGTAAATGGTAAAGGTTATTTGTCATAATTATTTAGCCGTGGGACTCAGTCGTTTTTGCAGTGGTATTACCGGTAGTAGTACTAACTTAGCCGTTTGCTAACTTACCTAACGTTAAGACTTCTGACAGTTAATCTCAACTTCTTCAATAAAGGCCAATAAAGATTTATTGGTGGTTTCAATAGCGATACCATCGTTACCTATAGTCTGCCATGAAGACTACACAGAGTAAATATCTTCTTTACATACTACCGTAGAAACTGCACAGTAGTAATGGCCCTTTGTAAAAAGTTTTTCCTCTACCCTAACGATAAATTAAAACGGTAAAAACCAGAAAGTAGCTTCTTTTTCCACTTAGCCAATCTATATTTAACACAATAAGCACTGATCAATGTTGATAGGGCTTTAAATAGTTATAAGGTGTAGATTCGAATTGTTGTCGAAATAAAAATATTATTATATTGGTTAAATGGTGTATATATTATTCTAGGTTTGGCAGACCGCTAGCCGGTGTGCACAGTAATTTATAAGGCCAATTTCTTGGATATTGCCCTAGAGTGAAGTTCAGTGAGCTGTACTCGATTTACACCTAATGCGGTAGGTCTGCACAAATCAATACACTCAACTTGAGCTCAGTATAGTCCACTTTACTGTAAGTAAACTTGATCTACTGCACTGCATGTAATACTATTCCAACAGTTTCAATTTAATAGCGCCTTGCTACGAAGGGTATATGTTAAAAAACGGATAACAAAAGCTTTGAAAATCGTTCCAAATTGTAAAAAAAATTGTAAATAAGATACAGGATTTTATCGTTCCTTTTACGTATAACGGCTATTATTGCAGTCGTACCTATATTTACGTATTAATTTAAAAGTTAGTATTTTAGGCATGGGTAAAAAATTTTTAAAACCGCAGCTATAGCTTTACTGGTTGTTACGATAAAGACGGTTACGTGTTTATACAGGATTAAGTTAAACGTCGTCGTCTTACAGAACGTTAGGCTGTCTTCCGATAAGGTCGCTTTATAATAATAACAACTTCGCTTTACCTACCATTTAAAAATCTTTATCGCCGGGTATCCGTTCGTATAATAAATTGAAATGGCGCCTGCGACGGAGGCTGTAAGAGACGAGACCTTTACCTTTATAGCCACGCCGGCCGACAAAAGTGGGTTTATATACGACGTTACGATTTCGAGGAAATAATTTTAACTTTGGGCTTACCGGGCTTATAATACCTAAAACGACCTCGACGTCCTCCTTCCGCTATTACTGAGACCAAAGTTAGCGAAAAAGCGTATTCGCTCAAGTCTATTCGAGGCTAAAATAAAGGTTTTTAACTTTTCCCAACCTATTTTATTAACCCTACAGTTTACCATTAGATCTATTACTGACTTTACAGGTAGATTATTTGAAAAAACTTTAATCTTATTCTTTTCAATCTATTTCGTTAACCTAAACTCTAACTATATTATAGTTTTGATTAATGGGTCCAAATATTTCGTCGAAAACAAAAGATACGTCTGATATGGATAAGTAGTGTATCGGGATGGGCGTACGATTGCGAAAGGTTTCGGTAACTTATATCTTGATACGTACGTCTTTAACTAGAAAGCTATCGGTAGTTTCCGCGACCTTAAAGACGCTTCGTGTAATACCCTAGGCAAAATCATGGTTTACGTAAATAATACCTCCTGTTATAATAGTATTACATGCAGTGCAGTAGGTCAACTTTACTTACAGTAAAGTTTACCGTACTACACGTGTATTGCTTTGTGTATACTTACCGCATTGGGTGTGAGTCAAGTACAGTACGCTGCACTTCACTCTAGGGAAAAGGCTAAGCAATTGGCCATACAAATTACAGTGAAGACCGGCTAGCGGTTTCCTAAACCTAGAACAATATATCCACCATCTGACTCCTGCAATATCACTGTAACTTCGAAGACCAATCGAATCGACAACGTTGTAACGACTAAGGCCTACCAACACTGATCAGTGTTTGCATACTAGGTTAAGCACAGATAAGCTAAGTAAAAGAAGAAGTTACTTTCTAGTTGCGCTCTAAGTTATACAACCGCTGAGGTAGAGGAAAGATTCTTGCGAAGGGCCTCTACTACTGCATCGGTTTTCACGGCTGTAGGTATAAAGAACTTCCAGGCTACGTCGGTTTTCACGGAAGTTTAGGTGTAGCGACGGTATCGCTACTAAAAATACCAAGAAATCTTTATTGATCCTTCTTAAAAACATTGTAATTGACTGTCAAAAGTCTTAAATTACGGCAAGTTAGCGAACGGCTACGTTAGTACTACTGTGGGTACTACTATTGCAGACAAACGACCAAGTCCTATATCTAAATAACAAATAACCTTCGCCCTTTACTACTAATAACAACCTTCAACCTTATCTTTTACACCAAACTTTTGTCTATACTTCACTTTTTTCACTCTCTACGCCACTTTAATCATTAATTTCGCTGCTTTTAGCAAAAACACCAAGTCAAGCTAAGAAAGCTACATCGCGCAACCTTACGCCAAGTTACCAAGCCGCCAAGTTATCAAATTACTAAGTCGCCAAATCTCCACACAACTTCACACCAAAAACATCAAGTTTCCTACGCCTAAGACCATCAAGTCTCTTACCCTACACACCATACACAAATCGAACCGCTAAAATAACCCCGAGTTAGGAATATATAAAGAAAGTTAAAGCCTTCGGATTAGTCTTCCTCGACTACTACGACCAGCAACTTTGGATTACGAACGTTGATAAGACCTTAATTGAAGCCTACCTGAACAACTACATTAGCGAGTACATTATCGACGCGGACCTCGGTAACGAATACGGTCGCGGTATCCGCGATTTCTAAAACTTCCGCAAATTCTTTAATCACTGGACCCTTAACATGTAGAAGATAATTTAATGTACGGTTAAGATAAATTTAAAGAAGTAGGTTACACGTCGTTGCATTTATATTCTTGATAAAATAGTAGTGGTATTAACGAAAACCTTTTTCGAACTAGCCTAATAAGAAGACTACCCCTAAGATCCTAATCCTTAAAACCTTTGAAAAAAAGAAAGGTATTAAGACACCTTAACGGCCTTATATACAATTCAAAAAACCCCTAACCTACCCTTAACTAAGTTAAGCCTTTTTACGCATTAACAATAAAGAACTTGTTAATTTGCGTGGTAATTCAATACCACCACATCACAACGCAGAATCCACTTTTAGCGGTGGTAGCGTACGTAAAGTAACGGCCGCCTACGCGGCCAAAGGTATTGACGTTAGTGCTTTACACCAGTCAATTAAGCAAGATCGTTAAGCCTTTCAAACCCCTTAAGTATCCATTGCCCTTTAACAATTTTCTTCTTAGCGATTCAATTGTTAAGACCCTTAAGAACCTTTTCCCTTCAAATTCGCCTACGCGCGTAAACCCACTACAGGTCCTATTATAGGACTTTATCTCAAGCCAGGCGACTAGCAATTACCCTTAACACAGTGTTTCGGAAGCCTTAAGACTTAAACCACCAGGAAATTCTATTTAAGATTGAGATAGTTGTCGCTATCTTCTTCGAAGACCTATTGGAATGGTTAACATTAATTATAAACTTATAAATAACTTCGCTAGAATTTGAAACGATATAGAGAAGTATAACAGGAAGCCTTATAACCTTTTCTATACTAAGATAATGTATTTTTTAAATATTTTTAAGTGGATAGAAGTCTCATCTTCTAATTTTCACTTATTGTTTTCTGAATTTCTTACAGGTTACGCCAAAAACTATTACTTTACTTTCTTGACAAGCGCTACCACATTTCGTGAGATTTACGATGGCATAAAGGTTTACTTCGAGTACAACGTTTACCTCGCGTAATACCATACAAACTGAGTCATTACGTGGTAGATTACAATAATAACAAAGAATAAGGAGTAGGAATTATCAATGAATGTTTAAATGAAATATTTAACAAGCTGATAATATGTTAGAAAGAAAAGGGGAAGGCTTATATTAGTAAAGCCATACTTTAAGAACAGTTATGGGTAGTAATTACGAGTATTAATGAATTCGAATATTCTCTATAACGCTTAGATACCCCCTATAAAGGCTTTTTTAGCTAGCTACGTTTCTCGTTTACCACCGTAATGGTACATATATTAAACTCGTTTAGTATATACCCTTAAGCCGTTAACTTACTTAACGTAGATAAAACAGACCTTGTGATAATTAACTACGTTAACCGTAAATACGAACGCCTTTAAAGCCTAAGGTTTGGTGTATCGAAATCAGCTCAATATTAGAAGTAATACCCACGTCAGCTTTAATGAAATATAGGTGAACCTGCTAACCATTGGAATTATCGTCGTAATAGTGACAAAAGATGTTGAATTTGTAGCAAAAATAGTTACTAGTTAACTCGGCACCCCTTTGTCGAGTGGGATAATAGACAGTTAATTTATTACATATAATACCCTACTACTTTTTAATAGGAATACTTAGACTAGGTTACAAACTTTAAAGGGGATAAGCCTATTAATAACAATACCCCCAAGTAAATTAAGTGGTACGAAGATACTGCTTTTGGTACAGCAACCTAATAACTATCCAACTATACCTTTTTATACCGTTTTGATAGTAAAAACCTTTACCTTTACCTTAACCATACCCCTGATCTTTTATACACTTTTAACCTCCATAGTTGTTACGCGGATTACACTTTTTAGGGTATTATATCAAATATAGGGGTAAAAAGGTACTTAACAGAAGGCTATTCTTAGTATGTACTACTACAAAAGGAAAGCACTACAGCAATTGAAATTGATCGTTACGATACGGGTAAAGCTAAAGTTGGCTGTAATGATCACACTAAATACCCGTAAGTATATAGAAGTTGTCAGAGGGTTTATGTTATCAACAAGGTAGCAAAGGTGCTGAGTAAATAATATCGAAACCGTGCAAGTAAATCAAAAGCCGTGAGGCTATTCAGAATATAATGAGACTGAATACTTAGATTGACAATTGAAGAGCTATGAAGGAAATGCTATTTATGTGGTGATGTCCGTGTCCTTTTATATCCGTGCTTTTATACCGTCTTCAGTACTGGATAGCTTAAATAGCAAGATATCCAACATATCCTATACGTCCGTGCGTTAACCCTAACCCTGGGTTGCTGACATAATAGATGTTCCTCGCCTGATATGTTGGACATCAAGCTTCTAATAGCGCAGCTGGCCGCTGGCCTGTCCCATAACCTGCAGTTGGTTTTTGGGTCATAACATTGGCTTTAGCCTAGGCGAACAATTATAGTTATTAGGTATAATGGTAATTTAAACTATTGTAGGAGTAATTACGTTCTATATCTTCAAGTCTTCTACTCCTTTCCTACTTTACTTAATGGATATAAAAACCCTTGGCATTAACGTGGATATTAACGTAAACGAGCTAATTAAAAACGGCTAAAAGTTTTTACGCTCTTTTAATTAGAGGAATTTATGGTTTTACTTTAAGGTCCGGAAATAGTGGTGTTAAACCTAATGGAGCCGGAAATACGTTAACTATACCGAAGTTTAAACTATTTAGCAGTTAATAAACTGTATAAAGTCCCAAAGTTCGTAGGGTATGACCACGTGAAATATTTTGCCTTAAAAGATATTAAAAGGCTTTGTTACTACTGTTCAACGTATAGCTAAACACCCTGGAGATTTAAATCTACACTAGGAATAATAAAGATTTTACCTACGAGATCTTTATCGATATATTTTACATGGATAATAAGCCTATTTTTTACGTCGTTTACTCCGAAACCTCTTTTTACGAAAATAAGTTTCTGAAATCCCTATCGACAAAAGATACGTGGGAAATGTGAAAGATATTATAAATTAACATATATATGAGTCTACCTAACGTCGTCGGTCATGATACTAGTACCAACTTTACGGCGGCGGAGTTTCAAAAAAAATCAAGATAATGGGTATTTAGTACAAACAGGTACCTATAAAAGCCTACTGAAGTATTAGGAAGGTTGAGATGGTATACGCCTTACTCCGCCGAGCGTATAATATCTTTACATTAGAAATTAAGAGCTTTACAAATCCGGAGGCACGCCCACAAATGGTAGTGAAAGTCTTTAATGATACCGTAGGCTTTGACGGCTTAGTGCTAACTCTCCTAATTTTTAGAGCGTACCTATGTCTAACGAGTGTATCTCCGCCTTCGAAAAGTACTTAAAAAAGTGTTGCGGGCTATAGCAAAACTTTGAAGGAACTGTAAAGGGAATCGGTACGCCGCCAAATCAATAACGCCTTTAATACTAGAAATGGTCCTTTAACGATCGACGTGTTTACTTTACCGTTACAAAATAAAGTCCTAGTGTGGCGGAAACCAGTCAAATGGGAAAAGCTATATAAAATATGAAAGATTACAAAATCTTAAATAGTTATTGAAATTACTAACTGCTTTATATCCTTTCGAATCATTTAGATTCAACCTTATATAAGTGGTACTAAAGATAAAGACACTGAAGCCTTTTAAGTAAAGTGACTGAACTAATACGAACCTTTTTTACCTGTTATTGACAAGTAAATGAAACGCTGTCAACGCAAGCGACCCCCGAAAAAGAAAGGAAACATAAAAGAGGAGGAATACACACCGGGACGTATTTATAATACTACTTAGTTAAATAGACAAAAAGAGGATAACGAGAACTTGGTAACAAAGCTTAGGGTACAAGGGATTATTAAAACTTCCAGCAAACCTTTTAAGGAAAGTAACAGGGTTGAGATCAACGGCCTCTTAACTCGAGGTGTTAAAAAATTTATGTCGAAAACCGACTTTAACCCTTAAAGCCTAAACTTTACGATTTTAAAGTCGAGGATTATCTACGAGGTTAAGGGCAAAAGCACGGGGTGATCTTACGAAAAGTTAAGATTAATTTCTTAAAAATAAAGCGATAAAGGCAAAGAATTGATGCTTACGTAGTTGCCAAAGATTTAAAAGATTAGCCAACGTTTTGTGGTTACTTTGGTAAAGAATTTGCTAACTAGGTATAAAAGAAAATTTATATTTATCGGCCATAATATTGCGTAAGCTTATACACAGTTAACAACAGACCTGTAAAGGATTATATTATTAGAATTACCATAAGACCTACGTGTTATCTACCCTTTAAAAACTATAATACGGTATATTAAACCACTGTATAAATTAGTTAAAATAGGTATTTACTAGTTTCTAATTTCCCAATTGTACTTTAAATCTCAATCAACAATAAATTTTTCAATATAAGATTCAAATTTGTTGTTAACGTAAAAAATGGCTTCGACATAATAGGTATGTAAATTGACAATACTTTTTTTTATCGTAACAGCTAGCTTTGAGGCATTAAAACAACAAACGATTAAAAATTTAAGTTTTGAAACTATAAACCGGTATCGACGTTAATGGAAAACAAACAACTTGATTTTAATAAATGATTAATCCGTATACTTGATGTTAACGTTGGCCTAAACTTTCGCTAAAAGGTCTAGGGCGTTGTTTTTGCCACAATAGATAATACTGATAAGGCTAGGGCTTAACAGTACTTGAAATAACGTGTACGAGGTAGCTATATTACCACCCTATATTAATCGGAAGCCTCCTATGATTTATCCATTACGGAACAATTACATATACTAACAGATAAGAACTTTAATAAACTAAATAAAAGGTTGGGGTAGCAGATATCGAACCTAGACCAAGGAATTAATATAGTATTAATCGATTTTTGAAAGACCAAGTTAATATTTTTATGGAGGTTTTTTTTTTCAAATAACACCAACTTGGTTTTACTAATCGGCATTCTAATAACCCTCGTTAACGAAAATGAGCGGAATGATTAATTTAACATCATTGGTAATCTGATCCACTGATCTTTCGTCAAATGTAAAAGGATTACACGAACCGAATTTGTATCGAAAGTTTATAATATAATGGAGGGCTTTAATATAGGTATAACACTATAGAAAACCCTTACCCACATTATTAGGCAATTACGAATTCTTCCTATCCCGATAGTACTCTATACTGACTTAAAAAGACTTTTCGAGTGCCTTTAAAAGCTTGTAATTACCATTAAAAAGCGCCTAATGATCGACTCAATAGTACTCCGCGAAGCCTACGAAGGGAGGAAGATCGAGGAATTCCGATGGATTAATGTAAAAGACAATCCAACTAATGCCATAACGGAAATATTGTCAAATCAAAACCTGAAAAAGTTTGTGGATAGCAATAGGCTAACTATACGAATCGAGGGCGACGTGAATAGGCTGCCCGGAAAGCTTAAGCCACGTAACGGCGGATAGGGATATGCTAGAAAATTGGAAAACCGCTAGAGGATTGATAATGGTGACCTGTTTGAGTGGCATAGTTGAATTCGAGAAAGGCTATAGCGAAAAAACCTTTTGTGGAAGTTGATAAACTTAGAACTCGGAGGAAACGGATCAATTAAGGCTAAATGGGATTTAATTTGCATGTAATTGGGTGTAATGCAATGTGGAAGTCAATTCGGATTGACAGGGGGTATGGGGACGCTGTTCAACGACAACCGGAAAAGATTAGTTAGCAACACTGACGTACACGCACAAACTAAAAAGCCACCAGTGTTGAAATAGTATTACAAACAGTGGAGTAGATCAACTTTAGTTACAGTAAAGTTGACCATACTGCAAGTGTATTGCCTTGTGTAGGTTTACCCTATTGGGTGTAAATCGAGTGCAGTACGTTGCACTTTACTCTAGGGCACGGGCCAAGCATTTAGCTATGCAAATTACAGTGCAGAACAGCTAGCGGTCTGCCAAACCTAGAACAATATATCCACCATCTGACTCCAGCAATAATACTGTTACTTCGAAGACCAATCGAATCGACAATGTTGCAACATCTAAGGCCTACCAACACCTCTATAATTTAAAGCTTAACTGGGGAATCCGTTACTCTTAGTGGATTTTCCGCAATCTTTATACGATAATCTAATCGTATTCGGACAATTAAAGGTTGAATAAAGTCCGGGGTATATAAAGATCATCGGGAATAAGGTTGCGGATAATTTCGCCGGTCCAAGGGCTAAGTCCCACCTTTTTTTACGAAAACTACGATTAACTCTTTTCAAACGGGGTAAAATTATTATTATAATTTAACCCTAGGGTTATAAAAAGGGATTGGTTTATTTTAAAGGCAGAGAGTTATTTTTTTAGTATAAGCGTTAGGGTTTTGCATATATGATTTGGTTTGGACACGAATTTAATACGTTTTTCAATCCGGTACCCTTTCGTTTTCGGTACCGTTATTACGGCCCCTTTTATGTGGGTTTTTATGATAAAATACGGATACGATAACTTCGCCCCATATTTTTGAAGGTTTTCTATTTTTAAGTTGAAACAGGGGTATTACCGTGATAATGGAGAACATAACATAACTTACCAAGTTTATTACCCGACTTCGTTAAGTGTTTGAAAACATTGCTATAAATCTTTATAGAACCACTAAATGAGAGGATACGGGATACCAATATAAAAAGTGTTCTTGTAAACCCTAGACTTTTCCGGGACTTTACCCGTATTACCAATTATTTTTCAGAATATATACGTAGTTAAATCAAAGCCTTATAAGGCTTTATATAACATCCGCCGATGATAGCTATGTTTTACGCCCGCCGACGAATACGTGTAAAGCCTGCTGGCTGATATTACCATTATTATTACTATAATTATTGCTATCATCCCTAGTATAAAATATATTATCCCTTTATTAGCTTTATTATACGTTCCACTAAGGCTTTTGTAGCGGACTCCCGACGAGCCTGTTTCTTTCGAAAAAGGGTTATAGGTTTAAAGGAAGGACTCGGGACAACGACAGGGGTGGGGGCGTGAGAGGTAACAAAAACAACGACGGACGAAGGAGTTACAATCTAATTATGGATAAACCCCGTTTCCCCTTGGTTATTAAATTTTTCGTGGCCGTTAATACCTATTTACTCCCCCTTGGTAACGGGACCTCGTCGACCTAATAATACCGGTATAACGGCTTATTCCGTCTCACTTTTCTCCGCTTTTACGGCGGCGCGTAAGGGTCGTTATAAAGCCGTAAGACGCTTGAAGGGCGCTTTCACCACAAGGATAACTAGACAAGCTTCTAATAGCTCGGCGAGGTTAAAAGCGACGGAAATATACCCACCTTTACGTTTGGTTATTATCATTACAAGTTAAGTCTAGATCTTTACAATATAGGTATTAAAAAATATATACATGGGTAACGGGAGGATTTTACGTCCTTTTCTCCCCTAATACAAGCCTAGTTACTAGCCCCTACTAAAAGAAATCCTATGTAACCATATAAGGTTACGCTCCATTGTAAACGAAGCGAGGGTTAATAAGGCGAATCGAAAGGGCGTGAGAGGGATGTAGGGGGGGAAACGAAGGAATAAAGGAGCGGGTCGCGATAAAGATACGCTTAACGCGTTTAAAACACAAGAGTTCCCTAGTACTGGCTTAAAGGGCACGTGCGAGTACGGCACGACCTTTATGGTTAGGTACTACTAACTGACAAAATGCTCCTTTTAAGGGCTTTTACTATGCTTTTTCTAGATTTATAGGGTCTCTTTTTGAAGGGACCAGGACAGGTCGTGTTTCAAACTCGATTGGGCATTAGGCTAGAACTGAAACAGCTGCGCTACGCAGGCCAACCAGAGCTTCAGTTTATACGTTTACGGGTCTCTAAACTGTGGGGAACTCTAAGGTCTTAATTGGAGGGGTGGCGCAGATTGTTAACGGCTCTCTGCGGCTGTACTGGTACGCGTTACGACTCCTCCCGCCGGTAACTATAGGGATATTTCGTAGTAGCTAGTGCGCTACCCCGTAACGAATTACTGCCCGGTGATAGTACAATGTTATTTTTTCTTTAAAAAAAAGTTGATATCGAATCCTTGAGACGAATATTATTATTGAGATCTTTCACTTTCATTTGCGATTTTCCCTCCGAATTTGTAAAAATGCCGATGTTTAAAAAAAGAATATTGTAAATCTTAAGTATCATTTCGTGTATTTTATTGATCCTAGTAATAACTCAATGTAAAATAATCATAACATATTTATCCTAAATTCTCATGAACTTTACGTTAATTTGAAATTTCACTACAATAAAATTGGAATTCATATAATAAATCAACAAGTTTGGAGGTTCCTGGTATATTTCAATCTTTAACGTATACAACGCCTTCCATATTTCCTTCGCCATCTTGGTTTTAAGAATCCTAGCATTATAATACGATATTACGAAGTCAACTACGTAAATTACAGAGTTATTGTCTCATTAAAACACTTTAACAAGAAATTTCAAGGAAAATACATGATTTTCGTTTACTTCAATTTCAGTCTAGGGGGGATTTGAGAGGACGTTTAGTAGTAATAACAAAGTTTCTCAATCTCATACAGTGTAGATAAGTCTACCTTTCCAGAACCAAATACCTTAATGACTTTACACAGCTTATGAATTATAGGATAATTGAACTTATGGTATGGTTAACAAAGTTCCAACTTCGTAAAATATAAAGCTATTACCTTTAACATTGAAAAGTTAACTAGAAGTGTTTTCATTTTAAATTTAGTAAAAACCATCAAAAGTTATCTTGAAGCGATTCATTGATTTAAATATCAACGGTGACGCCAAGATTCGTTGTATCTTCCAAGTAAAAGGGGAAAAGGGTAAGGGATTCTAAACATAGATCATAACAGGTTTAATAAATGTAATTACAATCATTAACCTTAGTAAACAACGTTTTTACCTAAAACTAAATCTAATTTGGACGTATAGGTATACATATGGTGAAATTTAGTAACGTTGTTGATATGTCTCCTTAATACCAATTATAAAGAATAGCTTTTTGTTAAGAATCGCGTTGCTCTAGTATTTGCTATAATACCTTAAAAAACCAGCTCTACATAACAATCATAAACAATGAAAAGATGAATTGGTCTAGGATCATTATATTTTTAACTATCATAAGTGTATTTATCTGTCAGGCAATACAAAAAGGCATAATCGGTCAATGTCATTTTGTTTATAATGAGTTCTAGTATTTTAGTACTACCAAATAAACCTAGGCATTCATCCCTTATCTTTTCTCCCGTGTCTTTCAAGATTCTAACGAATTTAATATGTTTTTTATTTCAAAATAACAGGGTATCAAATGTAGTTTATAATTTATTGCAATTGATAATCCGGAAGTGAGTAATGTATGAACCAATAATCTTTTTTACCACACATTTAATACGTCTCAGCGTTATTTTAACGAAACTTACGGGGTTAACTTAAATTTAATACTATGGATCTCGTTCCTTACATACGTTAACGCTCAAGTTTTAATCCAAGTTTTTTTCATTAATGGAACTACCTAAGCCTGAAGTATTTATAATTGCTGTTTTCAACGTCTATAGGGTTCTTATTATCATTGGTAAAGTTTAAAACTTAGGGATATATACCAAACGAACTTATCACATGTATTATAGCGGTCTTAAGAAAATATCGCAACTATTTAAAGAAATCTTTTCAGGTAACGTCAAAGCACTTAAAAAAATATTTGAACTTCTTATAGCCCGCAATGATTAAACAGACTTGCTGGAGCACTGTATTTTTTACAAATCTTATATTCCCTACTACGTTTTAGCAAAAACAAAACTTATGAAACATCTAATCAAATAGATTAATCTTGGTTTCCGTCTTATCTTCGAATTTTAACATATAAAACCATTGTATAATGTTTTCATTTCTTTGATACTAAACAAGCCGATCATCCTACATGAAATAATCTTCAAAACTATTGTAAATCTCCCGAAAAAACGAGAAATCCTTTATATAACGAAGGTAGTAGTCCTAGGCTTAATCTGTAAGAATACTAACAAATAAAGAGTGAGAACCTGGCAACTCAATCTTCATATAACCGCGAATATTAAAAATATAATCGTAACTTGATATCGAAAATGTTTTATAACTTACTATTATTCTTATTCTTACTCTCGCAAATCTTTACGAAATTTATAATAGCAGCGCAAACCGTATCTACTATAGAAACATTTCTAGGGGGAAAGGTATTATACTAGTCATACGAATCTTTTAGATCTCTTGACCAAAGGTCCTGGTGTTAAAAGATCGCATAATTATCTTTGGAAAAGTATAAGGGGAGAAAGCCAGCGGTCTTATCTATAATAGGTTCGCGTATAGAACCATTACCTCCATACAATCAATATTATCAATAAACTGACTGGAATGATATGTACTAAAAGAAATAATGAAACATTTATTAAGTATTTCCATAAACTTGATCATCGTTATATTAGTATTAAAAGGCTTTCTGATAGCGTTCCTACTCAATCAACTAGTGGGTTTAAAAGTTCACCACATCCAAATCAATTAAGTCTTTATTGTTTCTTACAGTCGTAACACGTTAAAGTATTCGTATAACAGGGTTTAAGGCATTTATATAAATTTTGGTTGGATCTTGCGAATATGTATAAATGTATTATAAGGCGCTATAATCAACAATATCTTTACCTTTACCTTTGTATACTTATTAAAAATCTTTATATGTAACTTATTGTACAATACGTTCACGAAATTGCCTTATATTCTTTTACTCATTGAAACGTTGATCTCTCGGTCATACATAATGATATTGAACCTGGTATTAGTTAATTTGTTTATTTGATTCTATATATTCCAAGTCTATTCGTGAAATTACTTTTTAAAATCGTTAAAATCAATAAGTCTCTAATTTATTTATGGGGAGTTCGAGTCGAGGATTAAAAATCCGATCACGTTAATAAAATGTTCTGGTGTAATAATCTCTTCGTCGTTTTTGAACCAAATGTTGTTATAAAATTATTAACAGAATATGGTTTCGAGGATTTAAATTACATATTTTTATCCAGGTCGATAAAAATGTCCATTTTAACGTTTTAAATATCTATATTTACGATGTGATTGCTTGATTTCATAATATTTGAAGGGGGAGTCTTGTGGAAGGGAAGAAAAGAATCAGTTAGTAGTTGTTCACCATTAAGGTTATTGTTTATTGTTCAAGTGGTTTTAAGACTTAGTAGTTTACAATTGTTAATTTATTATGGAAATAGTAATAACGAGTTGATTTTATATTAAATTTTGTAACGTAGTTACTTGAGTGATAGTCTTTGGTAATAAAAACGTGAAAAGTTGAAGAACTTACAAAATTAAGAATTTGTGGTGGTTAATCTTAACGATTGATTTTCAAAATGAAATCAATAAATATATTTCGCGGGTTTGGCGATACCTTAGCCACTTCTAAATCCAAGCGAAGACTAACGAAATTTGGAACCTCTCACTATTTACTACCGCGAAAACTGATACAGTTTGATAAAGGCAGTTCGAAAAGCCTTTTACTCTATATCGACTCAAAAAAGAATAACCGCAAAATAGTTTCCTTTTTTACCTAGTTTATTTCTATTTAATTCAATAGGTAAGGAGTAATATTGGCAGACATTTATCTATACAACATAGTAAAATCGAATAGTGGTCGAAGTCACTAGTATATTGCATTGAAAGTATTCATTTAATTACTTTCTAATTTGGAAAACCGGTATGTGGTTTGCGTATAATTTACTCGTATACCGAACATTTGATCCACTAGTAGCCGACCTCATTACAAACTAGATATTGTTTTTAAAGACCTATACGCCTTCGTATACTTTTATGTAAGGATAATCGACATAATATACGTCGTAAACTTCGTTCTTTGGTATAAAAATGTATACTTCAGTATTCACTTTATTTATGGTTTCCGAAACTTCCTCTTTAATAATTATCACCCTTATATCTGTATCTAAAGTTGTTATCAGGGTTTTCATTACTTAAATATACTTTAAATCGTCTATTCAAAGCTAATTGATTAACCCGGTAAGGTTCGCCTTCATGATTTGGAATCTTTCGTCCTTAGCTTTCCTGGCTATAAACTTTAATTCAAAGCTTGCTTATAAGAGTAATAATGTTTTAAGTAATATTCTAAAACTCGTACAAAAAGCTTCCAAATCTTTATTTTAATTGAAATAACGTGAAGTTAAAATCCCAATTTATACGGTAAAATTTCAAAACTACTTAAAAAAATAATTCATCGCTTTTATAATTTAGTTCAAGCGTTACTTGACACTTTATAAACTTTGCTAATATGATTTTGAATACCTCCTGTAACGATTTGCCCCTATTATTACAATGGTTTCTAATAAATTCCAATATAATACCCGTTCAATACCTATTACTTAATTCGTAATTAATCTATATGTCAAAGTATGATTTGGGCACGTATAACACTCTTCGAATAAGTCAACTTATATTAAATAGCGTATATACTATTTTGATCCAACGTGATAAATATAATGGTTAAAATTATTTAAAATTGGAAATATGCAAGATTCAGGTTTTTAGAAGTATTTAAAATTACATAAACTTTACTTTCAATTACGTCATAAGGTTCGCCGTTAAAATTCTCGCTCCTATTCTATAATTTAAAAAAGTACATAAAATTCGTAAGGTCGCTTTTATTGACTGAAAACTGGTGTGGTAAAAGGTTGAAGTATAAGTCATAGTTTGTAGAAATTAGTCTATAAGGTTCGTATAGTTTCCTATCTATGGATGTTATCATATATCCCTATAGTTAGTAAGTGGCTACGCTATGGAGTGCACCCATACAGATTGTATAGTAACGTACTACTCTGTAAGGTGTATTACTGTAGAGTATATAATAGCGTGCCATTGCCTAGAAGTGGAATTTTCAGAGTGTACGATAGTGTTCCACTGCCCAAAGGATAGATCAGTAGAGTGCATGGAAGAGTGAAACTGCTTAGGTGGAAGGTTTATAACCTCTTACCTATGGCGTATACTCTCTGAAAGCTTTTTTTCTCTTTGATATCAAAACTTACTTTAATTAAAATTCATTTTTATAATTTCTCATTTACTGCTTTACCGTAATAGAGACATTGACGAAACTGATTAGTAGCCGACTAAGTCGACTATAAATAGCTTATAAAAGAAGAAATAAACCTAAGTAAAATATTGATAACGGGATATTGTAACGGTTCCAACTACTTATAACTAAATACTACGACTTATAAAATTATACGGGAGTATGGAATTACACTGAAACGCTTTAAAAATCCGAAGCGTGGCAAAACTACAAAAGTCGAAGTAACTTTAAAAATAATAATTTTTGTACGATATTATTAACTAGTTGGTGCTTTTTTCAATAATAACTCCGTTACGTTATCCGTTAACTCTCTTCAAAGCTTTAGACGTAACTAGGCACTTTATGGAAAGCGTTCTATTACGTATTAAGCTACGCGAGCTAAAACCACTAAGTTTTGCAACCCTTCGTTGGAATTTATCCGATTAAAATGAAATATCCAAACCGCTTACGAAACCTAAAAGAGGTTAAAAATTAGTATCAAAACCGCTTATAAACAATAAAAACGGCTACAACACAACATCTGGACCGCCTAAACATAAACCTATCCTTACAAACCGTAATGGATCACGCATATATACACCTCCCTACATTTTTTCTCCCTCTCCTTTTTACCGTTCGCTTTCCCTAACTCGCCCTACAATACTTATTAGAGGTTATTACTTACAAAGTCTAAGTTTACTAGCCGCTTGGTTAGTATAGCACTTGTAAAACACTTGAAAATCTTATTTAAAACGCCTAAATAGCTTGTAATTACGCCTTATTTACACTTTATTTGGATTTTATTTATACTGGTAAACGCTAAACGCCTTACTTTCACCGCTTTTTTATACCTTGTTTTCTCTATATTTACATATTTATACGCTTTTCATTTTGGTAACTTGCAATGATCTAATTTAAATAATGTATTCCAAACGTACCCGAATCCTATTTACTACGTAAATCCGACGTTTATATCGCTCAACACGTCTAGTACAAAAGGCCATCCTAAATACTTTAATACGCTTTTTACTGCTACAAATACAACTGAACTAATAATAAGCCTGGCAAACGCTAACGAAAATATATAAACTACCCATTTATGAATACGTCGTTTTGTAATAATATTGTAAAGTACTTGGACCTGAACTTATCAAATAATAATATCGAAGTACTGGTTTCAGGCTAGTACCTGGCTAGTATTTACTAGGGACCCAGCCCTGGTAGTTCTACTCGCTTCTGCGATGCTCTAGAGTAGGGAGAGAGCCTCTTAAGGACACGTTATATGACTAAGGAAAGGGCTATACTATCCTAGCTTTATAGCCGCTTCCTAGTAGTGACTTTTTCTCCTTCTTCCTCCTTATCGAGGTTTATAGATAGAATCCGACTAACTTGAGCGACAGCTTCAGCTAAAGTCCCTTTATATATAAACCTCGATTTTTTGCTCGATGGTGTCTTAGCTGCTTTTTAGCGGCTATAGTTTAGGGTTATGTCTTTATCCTTCGACCCACCAAATCTGGACTCTTAGACCCTGGAGCAATTCCTTAACATACGCGTTAGGGATCAGTTACATAGCACCTTATCAGTCTAGCATGATTATCTTACAACTTAACACGAATGTTTTATCAACGCCTTATGTGTAGAACTTATCGAGCGGGACAAATCCTCTCAGGAGCACGTTTTATACTTCGAACAACTAAATATTGACGCGTTAAACGCTTTAACGAATATGATTCGATAGCTTGAAGCTGCCGGCACGTTTATGTTCTCGAGTCAACTTCACGTTTAGAAGGTTTCCCCCACGCACGTTACAAACGACGCCGTTACTATACCGCTCTTTACCGGGAACCGAGCCAGCTTCCTAAAAAACGACGACTTTTTCGACTTCGACTACGATATTAGCGCTACTTTTAACAGGCGTTACCGACTTAAACTTAAATCATTTGACTGACCGGTTAAGTTTTCCAGTATTAAGTTACGATTTATGGCATAAAAGGCTACGATAATACGTAAGTTACGTTGGGACCGGAAGTTTATTAGTATTAAGGAGGATTACTTTTACGTTATTTTTCAATAGTTGAAAGGCTTTGCGAAAACCGTTATCTTACGCCTGCGGAGGCGAAGGTGGTATTAGTTACCCCAACGCCTTTATGGGTATGATTCGCACCCATTACTACGACCCTAATGCGGTTAAAGTAATTATCGTTCGTCTTACAAGAATAAAGTAGGGAGTTTGTAAACGATTTCACGTTTTCTTTAACGTTTGGGAAGCTCTATTCGTGGAAGCCGGCGGCATATCCTAAGAATCCGCTGTTAAACTCGTTATTTTGGAGGGAGTTATTAATGATATACTTATTAATACGTTACTCCCCCTCGATATGCAGGCGGATTATAAAAGAAAGGTCGCCTGAATTTAACTTATCGACGGGCACCTTTATAATTTCTGTACTCGTTACGGTGATACCGGTATTTTCATTATCGGAGGCGCCTTCTGCGATGGGAATGACGGCGGTAATACGCCCGCTCTAGATAGTTAGGGCGAGGTTATTATAATTAGCGTAAGCGCTTTTCGAGCCGCTTTTAAGCGGTGCGCCGCCTAGGTTAACTACGCAGAACTTTACCGCTGTAAGGATCTCGGGTTTTGTTTACGTTACGAAGGGGATGGTTACCGGATCCGTATCTGCTTATAGGACCCAGCGTACCACCCGAACGGCTTTAACAACAAAGCGGTTATGAGAATTTATTTTACCTCGGCCGAGGACTTTATCGATTTTGAAGAGGGAAAAGCGTAACTCCTGTACACAGTGGTGTATAAGAGTTGGTAGGATTTTAATTTAACCTAGAAGCTCCGCCCTAGCTTTTAAATAACTTTCTGTTTATAGTATATTTATTTTGGAATTTTTTTCGTTTTGTCTACGTTCTAGTAAACATGAGTTGTAAATGTTATAACGTCGCGAGTAAATAGCTTATCAACCTCTTGAAGTTACCGCGTTTTCCTATTCCCTTACGATAATTCGACGAAGTCACGTTTTTTTACGTCCGGTTCTCATTTACGACTTATTTTTTATAACCTTTCTAGACGTCGACTTCAATGGATAC
This sequence comes from Anisogramma anomala, assembly GCA_038502455.1. Lineage (NCBI taxonomy): Eukaryota > Fungi > Ascomycota > Sordariomycetes > Diaporthales > Gnomoniaceae > Anisogramma > Anisogramma anomala. The sequence continues at coordinate 8,742,963 of JASMMZ010000003.1, read as the reverse complement.
CGTTACCGAATATAAGCTTACTTCGTCCCTTTTTTATAATTAGACGTTATTTTAGGTAAGCCGTAAATGAAATACCAATAAGTTACCTACGACATCACAAAATACATATTATTATTAAGGTAAGCCGGTAATTACCGTATTAAGAAACGAGGGTTTATGTTAGTTTAGTAAGTGTTGAAAGGAGTTAGCGCCGATTCGTTTTACGTTATTTTACGACAAACATGTAGAGACTGAGCTATTACTACGTAAATCGCCGCCATTTCCTTCGAAGATATTAATAAAGTACTCGCCCCAAAACCACTTATTTCCGTTTACGACAGACTTCCCACCGATTTTGGGGAATTCGTATCCCTATTCGACAAAGACCTCGGCGACAAGCAATCATTTTACCGTTTTGGAGCGGATTACGAGATTCTATTTTGTACCGATAACTAGGGCTAACCTTTAAAGTCATCGTGTGGCCTTTTATATGGTATGTCGCGTAAGAAGTTTCTCGTACTACGTAAGACGTTAACCGAACTATTTGAATATGGTTATATTCGATTAAGTAGCTTTTTAGCGGGCGCCCAAGTCCTTTTCGTTAAGAAACCTGAAGATGGGTTAAAATTTCATATCGATTATCGTAAACTTAATTTTATTACGAAAGAAGATCTTTACCTGCTTTTTCATATGAAAGAGACGTTTGTAAAGATTTTGTAAGTTAAATGGTTTACTCAGTTGAATATTAGAGTTGCTTTTTATAAGCTTTATATTAAGGAGGGAGATAAATGGAAAACTATATGTCGTATACATTTTGGAATTTTGAATTGGTTTATTACTCTTTTCAACTTTTTTGGCGTTCCCGTGACCTTTTAATATATATTAGTAATTTGTTACGTCTTTTCCTCCATATTTCTTATTTTGTTTACCTCAACGACGTTCTTGTTTATTTCAACGGCATCTTTAACGACCATATAGCTCAAGTTAAGTAAATCATTAGCGTATTAAGCGCCTCGAGACTTAGTTTGATTATTGTCAAATACGAATTCGGTATTTAAAAGAATAATTACTTGGGATTCGTTATCGAAGTCGATGTCGACGTCCGTATGGACCTTAAAAATCTACATATTATTTGGGAATATGTGGTTTATATGACGGTTTTGGAAATATGTGCTTTTTAGGGTTCATTAATTTTTATTGTTATTTTATCCGCGATCATTCGACAATTGTCGGATTATTATTACGGCTAACACGTAAGGGTACTTTATTTCGTTACAGTTTTGAAGAAAATGTTGTTTTCGAGCGGTTTAAGCTTAGCTTCCTTTTTGAACCCGTATTCGCCTAATGAGATCCCGACCGCGATACCTTTTTCGAAGACGATTGTTTTGGTAGGGCTCTGGGAGGCTTCTTCCTTTAGCGCGACGACCATGGAAACCTACGGCTAGTAGCTTATTAATTCCGTCGGTTATCTCCCGCCGAATATAACTACTAAATCTACGACAAGGAGTTATTAGAGATTATAAGCTATTTAGAAGTATAAAAAGCGAAGTTTCGACATACGGCGCGTCCGTTTACTATCTTGACGGATCATAAAAACTTGGAATACTTTATAACGATACGACGGCTTTCCGAACGATAAGTCTGTTAGTTTAAAAGATTTTCTTAACATTGTTTACGGTTAGTATATAATAAAGTAGCGGATTACGTATAACCCGATATATTATTACGATAAAATTAGGATATTTTCAAGGAATTTTTGGACCTATGTTACCTGGACCGAGAACTATAGTTGTTGCGCCCCAAATAGTCTTTACTTAAGCCGTTTTCGCGTACGTACGTCCTCTAGTTAACCGTCGCCAGAGAATTAATTTTAAAATGACGTAAACTTTTTACTAATGTCGACCTATAAAGTTGTTAGGATGTTGTTATTATACGCGACACCACTTACCCTCGCCTGGTACGTGCGGTATATATGGGCGACCGATAGTTTTTAACGGATATCCACACTGAAGACAACCGCATGTTAAAGGTTTTAATTTCGGAATTCCGGGTAGACAACGATGGAGTTTTGAGGTTTTGCGACCGTATTTACGCACCCTTTTACGAGCCGTTTATTACTATATGAATTACTAAATTAATTTAAGTTACCTACGATTCGCTTTTTACCAGCTACCTAATTCGCGAATTTATTATCGTTATTATTCTTAAAACGTATTTTTGGTTTGGTATATATCGTGCGGTTCGCCGCTTTTACCGAAATTTGACCTTTATGACAGTATAACCTTTTGGAGACACCGTCGAAGAGGGCTTTTTAAACCTTTCCCGGTTTTCGAACGGCTCTAAAACGAGCTTTCCGTTAACTTTATGTATAATTTACCTTGGGAATACGAGAGCGATTTACGTTACCTTATAGTTATTACGAACCGCTTAAATAAAGCCGTTAACCTTGAGGCTATGATTATTATGGACGTCGAGGTTTATGCGGAACAGTTTTTTTAGTTATTATTAGCGGTTTTATAGTTTTCTACATGCATTTGTTAGCTATTTTAACTCTAATTGGATTAGCAGGTTTTGGAAACGATTTTACGACCTAATTAGGGTCGAGTAACGCTGAAGTACTACCTTTTACTTCGAAATTAACGGTATAACCAAACGCGTAAATTAAGACGTCATTATGTATTTACGTTTATTCATCGTTTATATAAAATTCGACAGGAGCCGTTCATGACCCGGTTGTTAATTGGTACTAAATGATAAGGATACGACGACTATTGGTATTAGCCCATTTTTTATAACCTATAATTATCACGTTGATTTTATTTAACCAGTATAACGTTTTTTTCTTTCGACGATGAAATTACGCGTAAGGGCTAAAGACTTTGTTTAACAGATCCGCGAAGTTATAGAATTTATATAAGCCGTAATAGTAGTTACTTAATAACATATAGAGGAATCTGTTAATAAGCGGCGCTCCCTTTCGAAATGTTTTCGAGTTGGCGACGACTTTGGGATTTTCCTTGAAAACTAGAATTTAGACGATTGTTTTAAAAATTTAAATTAACTGTAATGATTACACTAAATACCCGTGAGTAAATGGAAGGTGTCAGGGGGTTTATGTTAGCAGTAAGGTAGTAGAGGTAACAAAGGTGCAATATCAAGAAGATATTTGTTCGTGATATAGAATAATCACTAGCCGTTAGGCTATTCAAGTGTGTAGACTAAATACTTAGATTGACAACTGAAGAGCTATGAAGGAAATACTATCTATGTGGTGCTGACCGTGTCATTATATCTTATAGCTTTCATACCATCTTCAGTACTGAGGCTCACCGGTGCTCACTGAAGCTCACTGGTGCTCTCTGAGGCTCACCGGTGCTCACTAAGGCTCAGTGAGCACTTGTGATCTAGATAACTCTAACTCTGGAAGGTTTCCTAGTCTGGTGCTGACAAAGAGATATTCCCCACCTGATGTGTTAGACTTCAGTCTCTCGGTAGCTCAGCTGCATGCTAGCCTGTTTCCTAACCCACCAACATGCTTGGCTCATAACATTAACTTTATGATAAGTATTAGTTAACGCATATAATCGACTTTCACTTTGTTAAACTTAACTTACCAGGCGGGAAATATCTTCGATTTTATATAGATTAACTTGTTTAAGCTGTTTCGAATCTGTTTTTAAGTTAGCAAATTCGAGACTTTTAATCGTAGTTTACAATTGTTAAAAAAGACGATGGTAAAGCGGAGTTGGATGATTGAATGGAAAGTATATTACGGGCCTGTAATAAACCCTAAGTTGGATGTACCTGGTTTTCCAATTAATCGAAACAGCAAGTTATTTTTTTTAATGAGTAGGTTATGTATACCTAACGTGTGAGCCGCTTTTAAACTTTTCTAATTCCGTGGCACTCAACATCTTCGAATCTAGTTACGGATCAGTTAAACACAACAATGGGCTTTCACGCCTAGTCCGTAGGCAGGTAGAATTTTACACTTTACTTTATTAAGCAGAGCATCGTATAAACCGTTAGTAAGCAGATACTAAATAAGCGTATTAATATTAATAAAAGAAAAGAACGAACAATTCTGACCGAGCTCTTTTTTAACTTGAATATATCCTTAAAGTCCTGGTACAAATCCTTACCGAGTATTTTCTTACTTATTTTAATAAGTTAGCTAAACTTAGTATTTATGCTATTTAACTTAGCATTAATACATTCCAAGATCTTAATATGATTTTGTGTTTCTTTTAATAACATTTCCTAGTTACTTATTAGCCGCGCTCCCTCTACGTTTTAACCTGGTGGTAAGAAATTTACCTAAACACTTCGTTCCTTATTTATTAATTACACAGCTCATAGGCTCCCAAATCGTATAGGAGTGGCGGGAACAGAACCCTCACTGCCCCGGGTATTAACCATGCGTTGCGTGGCGCGACGGACTTTTATGGCCTTTTTTTGCGGCGATTACCTAGGTTTGTACGCTCTTTAACCGCTTGTTAGCACTTGGGGAGCAGCTTAAAGTATGCGGATTTACCTCAGTTCTAAGCATCGAACGCCAGATATGCCTCCGATAACTCCTCGATAGCTTTATTTATATCTGGGTTTAAATCGAGCGGCGTACACGTATGGCTAGAATTGCGACCCGTGACTTAAACGGAATATAAACGGCATCGAGTCCCAGTGTTTAGCTGTTTGTTAGTAGCTTCTTGTTATGATCCAAGAACATTGGAGGGTCAGAAAAAAGGCCAGTATGGGGCTAAGCTACTAAGAACCTAATGTCCAACACATCAGGTGGGGATATCTTTTATGTCAGCAACCTTAGGGTTAGGGTTACGCACTAAGGATTATTGAGATCATTACAGTTCTTCGCGGATATTTAAACCACTTACTCTTAGTCTTTTGGGAGAACTTCATGGAATCATACGCTATTTTATAAACGTATTCAAAATATGTTTTCTTTTAAGTTTCGTTAGGATATATGTTGATGGCCATTAGGGTAGGGAACTTTATGTTTATTAGCTAGGATCAAGTAGCTTTGAAGCATATAACCTATATCTCTAATAGCTTTGTCTACTTCAGCGGTAATTGAAGGATTTATTGTGACATTGATAAGTAAAAGGAGTACTGATATTTCAAAAAAAAAACAAGTGTTGTACTGGTAATTGCAAGTACTGACGCCGTACGAAAAAGGTTGAAGATTAAGGGAAAAAGGAAGTTTATTTTTGTAATTGAGATTTTACGAACTTTTTATAGGGGGGGAGGGCGCTAAAGAATTTCAAGTGACGTTGGCTTGGTGCCTTTTACACAGAACCGTATTATTTTAGAAGGTGCGCGTATCTTCCTTATATTACGGCGCCTTATACCTCAACATTTTTTTTAAAAAAATAAGGGGGGGGGGGGTGATAGGGGTATTTTTGGGGGTAGTATTATAGGCTAGCGCCTGGTTGGTATTTACCAGGGACCCAGCCCTGGCAGTTCTACTCGCTCCTACGATACTCTAAAGTAGGGAGAGAGCCTCTTGAGGACACGTCACATGACCGGGGAAAGGGATGTACCATCTTAGCTCCATAGCCGCTCCCTAGCAGTTACTTCTTCTTCTTCTTCCTCATCGAGGTTTATAGACAGAATTCGACCACCTTGAGCAATAGCTCCGGCAACAGTCTCTTTACAGTACTAATGGAGAATTTAGAATCTTTTAAGGTAAATCAATACGTTATTAATATGATTTTTAACTATTGTAACGGTGAAATTAGAAGGCACGATTTGGTCGATGATTTTGAAGATTATTTAGAAAATTAAACGTCATATATTTAGTGTATAATCGATGGTATAATTCCTAAAATATTATGAAAATAAATATGTAAAAAAGGTATTAATACCATTGCTAGAAAAAATAGTCGTATTATAAAGGCCTTATTAATAACGACCCACCTTATGTGAATACAAAATTAAATTAACGACAACGTAATGAAGTTAAACTTTGTAAAGAGACATTGGATAAAAAGCGCTAGGATTACCTTTTTAAAATAACAGATAAGAGACGAGAAAAGACTTCGAAAATTTAAGGAACGAGGCGTTTAATAAAATTAAACGTACGTTACAAAGTGTAAACGGAACTGGAGAAATCAACGAAAAAAGATGAAATTCAATAATAATTATTCATAATATAGGTTGAATGCGAACCCTCCACGAAGCGTAGTTTTCAACAAGAACTGAAACAAAATCACGTTTCGAATTCCATTAATAATCAACTCGGCTATATTGAAAGCATCTCGGATGAAAAAACCCGCCCGTTCGGAAATGATATAAACGGCGTAAAACGCTAATATATGCCTTACGTATTAACGCCCAATAACTACGACCCATACCATAATCTCCTACCATAACGCTTCCTAACTAATAAACGCGATTTCACAAAATATACCAACTTCTCCAAACTATAGGATACTGAAGAAACTTATAACGGTAAATTATACGACGTATTCAATGAAAAAATACGTAAGATACTAAATATATGTAAAAAACTAAATATTAAGCCTGTTAATAAACCTTAAATGTTGCAACGTTATCGATTCAATTGGTCTTCGAAGTAACAGTAGTATTGCATTGGTCAGGTGGTGGATGTATTGTTTTAGGTTTGGCATACCGTTAGCCGGTCTTCACTATAATTTGTATAATGAATTGCTTGGCTCATGCCTTAAAGTGAAGTTCAGCGTACTGTACTCGACTTACACTTAATATGGTAAATCTTTACAAAGCAATACCCTTGCAGTACGGTTAACTTTACTGTGAGTAAAGTTGGCACACTGAATATAATACTATTCTAATATTGGCGGCTTTTTAGTTTGTACGTGTACGCTAGTGTAGCTAACCAATCTTTTCCGGTTGCTACTAAATTGCCTCATCGTGAACTAGCTAGACCCCTGTTACTTCCAGTTGACTTCTATACTGCATTACACCCAATTGCATGCAAATTAACCCCATTTAGCCTTAATTGCTCCGCTGCTCCGAGGTTCCAGTTTATCAACTCCCACAAAAAGTTCCTTTATCATAGCCTTTTGCAAGCTTACACTTTAACCGTGCTACTTAAACAGATTACTATTATTAATCCCCTAGTTGTCTTTTAGTTTTCCAGCATATTTCCGTATGCTGTCTCGTAATTTATGTTTTCGGGATAGCCTATCAACGTAGCCCTCGATTTTTATTATCAGCATATTACTATTTACAAATTTTTCCCGGGTTTTATTTAATGTTGCCTTCGTTATCACATTTACGGAGTTGTTTTTGCTATTAATCTATTGGAATTCCTCAATTTCCATCCTTTGGTAACCTATATGGAGTATTTTCATGTCGATTATGAGGCGTTTTTCGCTAGTGGTTTCGAATTTTAAAAAATATTCAAAAAGGCTTCCTAAGTCGATACAAATTACCACTGGAATAGGAGGAATTTTTAATTAACTAGTGATAAGGTTAAGGGTTTCCTATCATATTATGCCTACGTTAAAGCCCGCCATTATGCTATAGACCTTTAATACCAATACGTTTCGTGTAGTGCTTTTACACTTGACGGAGGTCCAGTAAATTAGATTGCAGATAATACTAAACTAATCTTTCTGCCCGTCTTCATTGACAAGGGTTATCAGGAAGCTGATCTGTAATGATAAGTCGGAGTTGTTTATAAAAAACTCGTCCGTAAAGATCATTAACTTGACCTTTAACAGGTCGATTAGAATCATATCAATTCCGCGATCCAAATTCCGTATTTTCTACTCATGTTTTTCATTTAGCCGGTCAAAGTCCTTATCCGTTAACTTTTGTATTTGCTTTACGATAAAAAGGCTGTAAAAGGTTTCCAGTAAATATAAAGTAATAATATAGCTACTTCGAGCACATTATTTCAAGTACCGTTAGTTTTTAACCTTGTTAGTTTTGTCAATTATAGCTAAAACATTGCCTTAACCTTTTTGGCAAAAGTTAAAGCTGGCATTAACACTTAGTATACGGATGAATAACTTATTAAAGATTAATTGATTATTTTCCGTTAGTATTATAACTGGCTTATAATTTCAAACTTTAAGTTTTTAATCGTTTTTTATTTTGATATCATAAGACCAGCTGTTCCGACGAAAATTGTATCATTAATTTATATTTTTTTATACCAAAATCTTTCTTTTACGTTACTAACAAGTACGGATCGTATATTAAAGACTTTATCGTTAGCCGGAATTTCAAATACGACTAGTACATTCAAAACCAGTGAACGCCTACTTTAGTTAATTCGTATAATGGCTTAATATATCATATTACCGGGCTTTAAGGGTCAATAATACGAAGATTCCGTGACAACTTTATTAATACGATTCATTGTAAATCCGTTATTAATTACGTATATGTTTACGTTATATTACGATTTTTCAACGTGAACTTTCCTTTAGTTTTGGTTAATAAACTTGCTGCCAAAATAAATATTAAGCGTTAACTAATCTTCTGAATCGTTGGCGATTACGTAAGGATTTAGTCTCTGCCTTCATTACCGTATCCTTAAACGATAAGTCGTAACTTTTCGTACGGTGGCCCCGTGGTCTTGATTTTCACCTCCTAAATAGTTCTTGATTTAAAAATCGTAAAATTTAGGTTTTAAAGGTTAAAATTGGTTTTCGGTACGAATTATACAACCCCTTAAGTTAATAAGCCGTTAATCTTAAATTTATCGTTTTTTAAAGGGCTTTCCGAAAGTTTTAATCATCCCTTACGCTCGGAGCTTTATTTTCAGGTTTACGTTATCCTTATTTTTTTTACTTACCTAATAATTAATATGAATACGGCTCGGTGTGTATTCCTTTTCTTCAACGTCCTTTTTCTTCAGGGGTTGCCCGCGCCGGGCGGTGTTTTATTGGTTTGTCGATAACAAATAAAAGATATTCATATTAACTTAGTTGTTTCACTTAAGGATTTTAAGAATAATTTTCAATACCTCTAATATAAGGCTTCACTTGTGTAATTCGAAAAGATATAACATCGTGAATAGTTTTAATAACTATTTTAGAGATTGCAATACTTGATATTGAAATATAGGCCTTTCAATTCGACTGGCTCCCGCCACACAAGGAATTTACTTTGTAACGGCAAAAAAAGTAAGTCGATCGTGAAAGGGCTTTTTTAAATTTTAAGGGTGTTATTGATTTAACGGCGTACAAATTCTCTTTGTAATTCCCTTAAAGCTTTACTGTAAGCCGTAACACGTTTTTGAGTATTTGGCGAGGGCGGACATTTACTCGTTAGGCGCAGGTACGCTCCAAATACTGAAAGCGTTAGCATTAAGCTATTGGGGCTTATAATATCGTTGAGGCTTTTAACTTCCATTTATTGGCGTGCCTTCAGATCCATAAAACTTTCAATCTCTAATGTAAGGATATTATACGCTCAGCGAAATAAGGCGTGTGCCTTTTCAACCTTCCCAATACTTTAATGGGCTTTTAAAGGCACCTATCTGCATTAAATACCTATTATTTTAGTATATTTTTAAAATTCCACAGGGGCAAAATTTATACCAGTATCGTAGATAACAACGTTATGTAAACCCAGGTAAGTATTAATTTACAGTATATTTAACGGTTTTTACGGCTTCTTTGCCAAAAGATACGTTAGAAACTTTGCCCCGTAAAAAGAGGTTGTAGAATTAACAATACAAAGGATAGGCTTATTATCCAAGTAAAATATATTAACGAAGATCCCGCAGTTGAAATTCCTATCTTCTTTCAGTAACTTTAAATTTTCGGAGGTCTTATGTATGCATTTGACGGTAATGGATAAGGTTTTCAATAATTTTCAAGGTAAATTATTTTACATCGTCATTCCCTACGGACTTTAAGACTTTAAACAACCTATGAACATCTGGATAGTAAAAACGCTGGTCTAATTAACGTATCTCCAACTTTAATAGGTGCAACATAACCATGTCCGGGCTTCAAAAATAAAAATATAAATGCCCCTATTTAAAAGCGAGTAAAAACCTTTAGCCGTTTTTAACCAGTTCATCTACGTTAACGTTGATATCGATACCAAGAGTTTTTATATTCTTTAAGTAAAGAGGGAAAGGGGTAGGGGACTGAAGAATGTGGAATGTAATCGCAACCAAAATATTTTAGATTACCGTTATATCTAGTAACGATAGTTATTTGCCAGAGCTAAAGCCAACTTTGGCCTTACCCGCATCGTAACGATTAATATTAGTAGCTATAATTCTTTTCCTCCGCAACACTACATATATTAAATAGCTTCCTATTAAGTACCTTGCTCCCACTATATCTGGCATAATACCTTGAAACATGTTGTTCGAGTAACGATCGCGAAAGTTAAAGGTGTATAAGAAATTAGGGGAATAATTAGGGTAAACGTAAAGGTTTTTATCACCAAAACGGTATAGGAAGGCGTAGTCAGCTAGTTACTAAGCCGTATCAGGAGTAGTATCTTCGTGCCACTTGATTTACTTAGGGGCGTTGGCGACGTTAATTAGCTCGTCGCCTTTAAAGTCTGCGATTTAATTCCAATATTCCTATTTAGATGTAGTGGGGTATTATGTGTGATATACTGCCTTTTTGTTGTTGCGCTTATCAAGGGAGTGCCGAGTTGACCAATAGCAAAACTTTCTACAAATCTCAAGTAGTCCTATTTAAAAATAGTAGGGTATTAGGCATAATATATTGCTTTCCTTTTATTGCGCTCGGTAGAGGGGTACCGAGTTAACCAACAACCAAACTTGCCATAAATCCAATATTTCTTGCCATTATTACGACGATAGTATTTGCAGTTAACAGGTCCGCCTAAATTTTGTTAATGTGTATATCATTTTATATCTTTATAGATAGTATATTTAGGTAGCAGTACATTACGCTGTAAGGTATACTCCTGAAGCATGACACGATTACGTGTCATGCTATAGGCTGTACTCTTGCAGAGTATATGATCACATATCATGTTACAGGCTATACTTTTGCAGAGTATATGGTAACATGACACGCTGCAGATTATACTCTCATGCGTGGAACGTTCTAGGCGCAGGTATTCCAGAGTGGTACGCTTTGAACGAGGGTTTATAAGCCCTCACCTGTAACGTACACTTCTGGATACTTCTTCTTAACCATACATTATCTTACTTTAATACTACAACTACCAATCATTCTGATTACTCTTCTACTTGCTTTGTTTCACGTGAACAAGTACTTAGACCCTACTAATAGTTAACTTTATCGTAGCTATTACTTTGAGTTTAAAGCGAGTAAGTTAAACCTTAGGCGTTATGGGCGCCTGTATTTACGATCGATATAATTAACTACCGTCAGGTCGTTTTTATCCACGTTAAAAAAGTTTCCGGCTTAGGAGTATATACTAAGCGAGTTTGGTATACGCGTTATTACAGTGGTAAGCGAGGATTCTAATTAGTTAAAAAAGTCTTTACAGTTGGTATCTGGGCGTTATAAGGTGTATTCGAATTCTTTTACGCCTGTAATTGCTATCCGTACCTGCTCACGAGGTATGGCTTTGTTAACATGAGATTTTCCTATTACTTTTTAGCAAAATATTAACTTATTAAACATCGAGTTAAGAATATCTATTGGTATTTCCTCTTTTTTCTTTTTCCATTATTATAGTTTAACTCGTAGTAACACAGTTTGTATGGTATTACGTAAGGTGGATATTGTATTTTAAGTAGCTCTTTATATTTTCATAAGTTTCACGAAACGTGGTTACTTCAGTTAAGAAGGTCAGGTAGTCATCTTCAACGTATCCTGTAAAGATTTCCGCGAATAGTAAGTAGAACCCAGAAAGAAGGACCTTTATTTACTTACAAATGTTTGAAAAGGGCATTATCTTGGTATCGAAGAGGCTATACAACTTTCCTTTGTACTTTTCTATGTCATTCCAAATATCGGTGAATTTAATGATCACACTAAATACCCGTGAGTAAATAGAAGGTGTTAGGGGGTTTATGTTAGCATTAAGATAGTAGAGGTAACAAAGGTGCAATATCAAGAAGATGTTTGTTCGTACTGTAGAATGATCACTAGCCGTTAGGCTATTTATGTGTGTAGACTGAATACTTAGATTGACAACTGAAGAGCTATGAAGGAAATACTACCTGTGTGGTGATGACCGTGTTCTTATATATTCGTGCCTTCATACCGTCTTCAGTACTGGATCGCTGAAGTCGATGTCGCTTCCTTCGATCCCAATATTGTCGACTGGACCGCGAGCGGTCCTGTCGGTCCAAACCCTAACCCTGGGTGCTTTCATAAGAGAGATCCCTGGATTGATGTGTTGGACATCAGGCTTCTGATAACGCAGTGGACTGCTAGCCTATTCCATAACCTGCAGTTGATCCCTAGGTTATAACAGTGAAGTTCTTATACAGTTTTTAATTAATATTAATTATCTTAATAGGTTTTAAGGAAAGGTCGCGATAATTACCCCAGTCTTAAGTGGTATTTTTTTTAGCAGTTTAAGCCTTGGAGATCTTAAGGTACGGTACTAAGGGTAATTACCAGTTATATGACCTGAGGGGTAATTTTTTATGATAAAACCTGTGATAGGCTCCCGCGCGTAGGCTAACGTAAATAGGGAAGGATTTCAAGGGATTTAACAACTAAATTGCTAATGAGCGATAGGTATTCAAAAGTTTTGGAAAGCCATACGATTTTGCTTAATTAACTGTTATAAAAGGCTAATATCAATAATTTTAACCGCGTTGGCGGCCGCTACTTTAAGTGCCTTACCACCATTAAAGGTGTACTCCGCATTATTACGTAGGGGTACTAAACTTTCGAACAAGTTAATAGGTTCCTTATCGTCAGCACGTAAAGAGGTTTGACTTAGCTAAAAAAAGTAAAGGAAAGGTTCTCTAAATCGCATGTAAGGGTGGTGATATTACTTAACATTCTTTTCATTTACGCGTGGTTTTTAAGGACGTTCATAAAACTAGGCTAGGTCGACAAGTTCTTACACCAGATTTAAAGTACTCTTTAGTAGTATATAAACTTCTTGCCATTTAGGTTTTGCCTTGATCCTTACCTTAACCTACTTTTAAACTGAAATTTACATACTAATGGTTTAAGCGCCGAAAAGGTTACAAAAGTTGTTGAAGGCTTGTTTAAGGTTTTGAGTATAGTTATACTTAATAATGTAATAGCTGACGAAGTTAGTAATGTGTTTTTCCGTTGATTTTTTTATTAACATTAAGTTCCTAAAGGTTTTTCGTCGTAAAAGTTTGTAAAAAAAGTTGCTAAGGCGTTAATCCCTTTCTAAATCTATTAAGTAGATATTATCTTATGGTCTAGAGCGATGAAGGACTTGGTAGGATGTGTAAAACGAGTAACTCGGTGATCTTGGGCGTAGGAACTTCGTGATTTAACGTGAGGTCGCGGGATATAGCTTTTTTGACGCGAATTGGTATTTTCGCCCAAAGCAGAGAACTTAACGATTAAATTAATGTAATGTGAGTGAAAAGAGTCAAGTATAGGCAGATATTTGGTGTATAGGGTAAGGTCAGAGGTCGTTTGTAGTAATAAAGGTCGAAAATTATTTATTGTGGTTGTTTGGCGTAAGGACTTTGTCGTTTTTTTGTAGTAATAGCACCCAAAGTAGTACTGATTTAGCCGTTTGCTAACTTGCCGAACTTTAAGAATTCTGAAAGTCAATCTCGACGTCTTTAAAAAAGATTTGGTGGAGATTTCTTGGTGTTTTTAATAGCGATACCATCGCTAACTTCTAGATTGTCGTTGTGAGATAGACATAACCCAGAAGTCTTTTCTGTTTTCCTGTCATTATGAGACAGACGAAGTACCAATAAAGGCCTTTCGCAAAAATATTTCCTCTACCCTAGCGATAACGTAAAGCGTAAGAACCGAAAAGCAGCATTTTCTTCTACTAAGCCAATCTGGGCTTAACCTAATGAGTACTGATTAGTGTTAGTAGACCTTAGACAATGCAACGTTGTCGATTCGATTGGTATTCGAAGTAACAGTGGTATTGCATTGCTCAGGTAGTGGATGTATTATTTTAGGTTTGGCAAACCGCTAGCCAGTCTGCACTATAATTTGTATGGCCAACTGCTTGGCTCGTGCACTAGAGTGAAGTGCAGCGTACTGCACTCGACTTACACCTAATGCGGTAAGTCTACACAAAGCAATGCACTTGTAGTACGGTAATCTTTACTGTAAGTAATGTTGACCTATTGCACTTCATATAATACTATTCAAACAAAAACGTTGAAATTTCCTGTCATTATTACCCCCCATTTTATTTAGGTAAACTAATAATAAGGATTTATACTAGTTTACGTAGGGAAATATATTTGTAAAGTGTTAACCGCCTGAAATTCCATTTCGATACGGAAATAAATTACGAACTTTAAGATAGAGACTGGACTAATACTTTTTGGATATACGTAAGGAATGAGCTAAAAACGTTGATAAAAGCCTGTAGAAAGTGTTTACTAATCTATTAACGAAGTTCTGGTAAAGTAAGGAGTTCTTTAAACTGTAATGACAAGATAACAAACCATTCATCTAAGTCATGATAAAAATATGCCGCGAAAATTCAAATTTTGACCCTATACTATTTAAACCTGAAAAGAACTTAAAAGCGTTTTACACGAGTTTTAAAATATCGTTTAAATCATTTTTACTCCCATATGCGAGAATCGTATTAGTGTTTCTAGCTGATGAAATTTAAGATGAGGGCTAAATTACCAAATAAAACCTTGCTAAAACGATTCACTACGTCTTAGACTGAATATTTAAATAATATTTAAAATATAATGACCGGCCTAAATACGGGTACCATAAATAAATATATTGAAGAGGGAGCTCCGGAACCCAAGAAAAAAACAACTATTATCTAAAACGTACCTATAAATAAAAGCCTAACTTATCACGGTTATAATAATATTTATGAAAAGATGTACGCAACTTTACGGGTTTCCAAAAACATAACATTTTATACAGCAACATTGGCTATTAGTTTACTAACCACATAATATACGAATAGATTTCAATTGAAAGATAGTTTTAAGTCTATTGCCCATTTGAAAACCAGATCAAAGATAATTTTACAGTATAAATAACCGAATACAAAGGCGTAAGGAATAAATTTAACACGTACCCCCATGAATACACCTCTGGAAAAAAAGCTTTTAAGGCGATAATATTTATTCAATATCTTAAGATAAAGAATCCGTCGAAAGAATTTTTGCAACCCTATAATATACCTCCTTCCTATATTATACAGGCTTCAACTACGAAAACGAGGCTCTAAACGCCTATATAGAGTTGAAATTTACGCTTTCAAATAGATGCGGAAACTAATTCCAGGGCATTATACCTAATACCAACGCTGTTTAAATTTTAACAATACGAAAAAGTCTTTCAACGCGATCGCAGCGAAATTTCCTAGATTTAAACTCAACCGAAAAAAAAAGTATCGAAATGTTTTATTCGGCAGGCAAAGCGACATTACTCGAGACTATCATTATAAATATAGGATTCGGACGGGTTAAATTTGACGTAGTAGACTTTAAAACATTATTTCTATTTTTTTTACTAATATAAATGACTCGGAATAGAAGTTCGTAATATACTTAATCAACTTATCCGCGCTTTAAATAATGTATTTTTATCGCTCTGAGTTAAGTTCGTCCACTTGTAGTTTTTCCCCCAAAAACGTATAATTAAAGTTCTTTACCTAATAAAAACGGAATTACGAATATTATATCGCCTATTCGGACATCTAATTACAAAAAGTCCTTTACGATTAGTTTAAGTCGTATATTATACAGATATAGGGGGAAAAACGTTTAAATCCATCGAAAAGATTTGTTGTAAGTACCAACTTTACTCGCAAACTTTACGACGGTTCATATTACGCTTTTAAAACGATATAGACTTTAACCACAATATAATTATAGATAGAATATAGCTCGATAGCCAACTAATAACATACGCCGTCGATGTAACAATATTGTTCTAGGCTGCAAAATTTACGTGAAACGCTTTCACTGCAAATTATTAGGATACTTTGGTAAACTGTTAATTAAACGTCTACTTAGGGTCTCCGAAATAGATTACCTATGACGTAAGCATAGCCTTCTACTCGATTAAGCATTATACCCAAGTTAGGATCACCAGTAGTAAATACAAATAAATACCGATAAAAGCATTATATAATATTAGTAGGAATAGCAGTCAAATGAATTACAGTCAAGTCAAATTTACTTGCAGTAAAGTTGATTGTACTGACTGCAAAATTAGCTGCAGTTTTTGAGACTGCACTGCAAGTGCAGTGCAGTAGGTTACCACTTCAAAGTGAGGTACAGGCCAAAGCGTTTGGCTATACAAATTAGTGTGCAGATCGGCTAGCGGTCTGCTAAACTTAGAACTTACACACACCAATCAATAATATCGATGTAGCACCAGTTACTTCGACCATAGTGATTCGAATGGACAACGTTGCAACGATGAAAATCTATTAACAGAATTGAAAAGTATAAACGATACGATAAACTACTTAGCAAAGCGTATAAGGTACTATGTATAAAGCTAAAAGATATCATTTTTATGGAATCTATCTTATAAATAGCGGTTAACGCCATTAATAATACTTCCTGCCTGAGTAGGCTAATCCCTATGCTCCTTGGTTTTAGTTCTTACCCAAGAGTCTATATAAAGTCTATACCGTTACTAACCAAATTACAAAGGTTAAATGCTGTGGAAAAAAAATATAGTAGCACTACGTTTTTTACGAGCCAAAAATAATGTTTCGAAAGCACTGACAAAGAGAAACAACCCGCGTAACAATGGCATTTTGGAATAACTATTATAATTCAACGTTTCAATTTGGAGATCAAGAGACGGATGGACTAATCATTAGAAAATTAATCGATTCAAAGTTCACGATATACTCGTAAACTTTTCAAATGGTACAAGTGCATTTCGTTAAACAATAATACGAAAGTATAAAAGGAAAAAGGTAAAAAGAAGCGGCCCGAAACCGCATTTCAGCTAATAGTACCGGCGAAACAACTTTTAGGATAACGAATTTAAGCCTCCCTTGAACATAATACACCCACCGGATACCATATCTAAACATTTACCATTACACAAGACGGGTCCGCTTACACTAACGAAACTAACACCATGTCGCCGAGAGAACCCAATTAGCTATAAAAATTCAAGAAGCCCTAATACCTTCGTTACAAACAACTTTATTACTTAAAAGGAAACAGTGGACCGAAAGTAAAGTTTGAAGCTTCGTAAAAAAGAAATTATCACTACACTAGGTATACTATTCAAGTAATTTATGTAAATGAAAATCAATGTTTTCATCTAATAAGGCGTTTTTCGCTTTAAAAATTTAAACTAACGATTTACAACGCCTACATATTTTTTTCCATATTTCTAATTAGAAACTTGTAGAATGAAGCCGGTAAGTCCTACGAAAAGAACCGTTTTATTGTTGAAGAACACCATAACGCCTGTAAAATAATATTATGATTTAATCGCCCAGTTTACAAACGATAAACCATCGTTCAATTTTAGTATTCTCCGCCTCCTTCAACGCTAATTAAGGCCTTTATATTAAGCTTCGTAATATTATATTAGCTAATACTTAATCGGAAAAGTGGTTTAAACGCCGTATTTACGCTTATATACTTATAAATATCCAGAAACACCACCTACCTAAAAATATTGAGCGTATTATGAAACGACTATAAGGATTAGTTATTCTAGTGTATACTAATATAAAATTTACCAAAAAAACTATAACAAATGGCTTGAAATTATCAATTCGAATTTTGACTTATACTTATTAATCTTAACAAAACGTTTTAAATGCTTTATACTAATAGGTATACAAACGAATAATACGTTAATATTATGTAATGCGTCGTTTTTCGTATTCGAAGAGAAAATGCTTTTGAAGGCCGGCCTAAAATTAAAACCCAATACTTACCTGACGGAGAATCACATAATTGACATTAATTGCGCAATAATTACTTTCCGAAATATTATTCTAAACCTTACAAAAAAAAGGGTAATTAGACAAATTTGCCTTTATCGCTTTGAATAGCTTAAAATAGGCCGATAAATATAAATATTAGTGCATTCGTGGCGCTTGGGTTGCTTTAGTAGTATAACTAGAAACGGCGTTTAACCTTTCAGTCGCCGCATAATACCAAACCTCCACTTCGTATAATAAATGCAAAACGCTTCATAAACGCCTTACGTGGTAAAGACATAATTTTAAACGCGGTTTATAATTTATACCGCTTAATATACGTATCATAATGCCTTTTTTTACTAACGGTTTCTTTGCTACAATACCGACTATAGCTCGAAAATAGAGTTCATTTTTATTTTTGTTACCGAAATACCGGTCCGAAACGGATTTATGTTTCGTGGAAATATTATTTATTCAAATTTGATTAAGTCTAAACGGGTTATAAGAAGCGTTTTAACCTTAGAAATTGATAGTATAATCAGGGGTTTCGATTCAGGAATCACTATAACGATAACAGCTCGGATAATTATCTCGAACCTTAGTTTAAAACCCCTTAATTTCGTCGTTTACACTAACTTTATTCCCTTTACGAATATTTGGTTAAAATTAGTATAACCAAGGGAAAAAGCCTTATAATCGATATTATAACCTGAAGTAAATCTTATAAATACCGCGAAATTATGGAAGTAGAATAGATCGATAAGACGTAAAACATTATAAATTTAATAATTTAGGGCGCTTCGAATAGAGCATTAAAAACGCTTATATTAACTAGTACTTTCTTTATTAGTATTACTATAAAACCTTTATAATCCTACTCAGGCTAAACATTTTACAGCTTATTTTAACTCTTTTTATTTTATACGATTATACCGTTTTTAACATCTTAAAATGGTTCCAGACCCTCTATTTACACCGTTCTCCGCATTTAACCGCGGATTATATATTTCATTTACACTACTTTTACGATATTTGAATTTTTATGTTCCATTCATTCCCCTTCTAATATATTGTCACTCTTTGTTTCATATACGTCAAGCTTACTAGGTTTATTTTCACTCCTTACCCTTCATATTTGTTCCTCAAGTTAAGATTTTTTTGAAAGAAATTACATTACTGTAAATCGTAATATGATTTTGCTGGGAACGCCGGCCTGGTAGAAAGAAGCCTCTATTCTCTGTTAAAGGGAGACGGAAACGGTGACGTCGTTACGTCCCTACCATCCTCGTCGCCGGTTTCCCTCTTTATGTTGGCGCTACCGCTATCACTGCAATCGATGCTGCTATCGAAGTTACCGAAGGGAAAGCCCCACGCTTTAAGCCGAATATCCTTAGGTAAAGGCGCGGGAGGTTTTTACCCTCCTTACGGCGACGCGAGATAATGTCATCGAATTCTCCTACATAGTATATACGTAAGCCCCGTTTTCAGGTGGTAATAACGGTTACCAACCTTTTGGTCCGTCAGTTAACACCTAATATTAATTAGCATCGACTTTTTTTAGTTATTTACAAAAGTTATTACTTTTGATAACGCCCTAAACTGCAAGTTTGGAAAAATAGAGAAATTGAATACGTGGTTAAAGGTACAAGTTTAAAGTAAACTTATCATAAAGCCGGTGGGAGCGTAACACAGCCTCGGCTTACGGCTTCAAAACCACCGAAATAAGGGCGTATCCATTACCAGTTCGTTCGTAACGGTAATAACGGGATAACCTACCATCGCTTTAGTAGCAATCGCTAATGAACTTACCCGCGGCCGCGGACGCAATACACGAAATGTAAGACGTATTCATTAACGGCCTGGGGTTACGGACCCGGGTACATCGCTTTAATGCTTTACGCGTCAAAGAGGCTGTACAAAGTACCCTAGTGATACGAAACTCGAGGCGGCGAAGGAAATTCGCCTCGACCGCTTCTTTTATAGGGATATTAGTATAACGAAACATACAAAATGTATTAGCGATACGAACCGTGTTACAGCTCCGCCAGACTATGTTTACGGCGAGGGTGGAGGGGGGCGCAGGTAATAGGGTCTTTACCTGCGGGGAAAGGGTAAGGTCTATAACCTTAGGAGTCTTCCGCTTCTTTTTTTTAGGGGTTGTGGGGAGGGGGAAAGGGGGAGAAAAGAGAAAAGAAGGTAGTGGCTTTGGCGACGGCGGCGATGGAGGGCGAGATGAAATGGCGGCGGGAATTAAAAACATCGTACCCGAGGAGGCAGGGCTAATGGTAGTAATAGTAATAATGGAGGCGGCGGCGCGGTTGGCGGCGGCAACGGCGGCCTTTATCCGCTTACACTTACACGCCAAACAGTGCCTAACGGATTTATTTTTACGCGGTATTTATTTACGGACGAGGTTAATATATAGGAATTAGTTAAATAATCGACTTATCAGATCGGTTTCAAACAGATAATTAAAATAATAGGTTAAGTTTATATACACCGATTAACTAATTGGGGCTTACATTGGCTATAGGTACGCATTGTTAAAAGGAAAAAGAAAAAAGTTTTACCTAAACCGGCGGCAGTACATCTTTTATACTAAACCTAAAATATGTAACGCTGTAATCGCTCCTACGTAATTAAACCCCTATAATATCTACATAATGACACCCTTCTATGAAATAACAATAAATTCTATTATTGACCATATCGTTACCAATGAACTAGATTAACCAAGCCTTTATTATACATACTGTTGCAGCTAAAAATTACTAATTAGAACCTTGACATCTTTTACCTGAATTATACTATTATTCCTAAACTACGGATACTTATTAAATTATAATTACATTATGATTACTGAACTACAAATACGAATTACGTTGTAAATTAAACTATTATTGCTCAATGACGAATACAGGTCGTAATAAGGAAGAAAAAAGATTACCTGTATAGATATTGCCGTATATTCCTATAGTTAATTAGTAGCTACGTTACAGAGTACACTTTTGCAAAGTGTACGGTAGCTTACTACTTTACAATGAATATTCCTTTAAAGTGTATAATAGTGTACTACTTCCTAAAATTGGCATTTGCGAAAGGCACGAGTTTGCTAATACCCAAAAGGGAGATTAACCAAGTGTTCTATAGAGTGTCACTGCCTGGGTCAGAGGTTTACAACCATTCACCTGTGGTGTGTACTCTCCAAATGCTTTTTCTCCCTTTGACATCTTAACTTACTTCAATCTACACCAAATTTTATGATTTATCTTCTGTTACGTGAACGTAATAGAGATCTTACCGACACAATCACCTTTTTTTTCCCCTTTGAAAACACCGTCTTCCTTAATCAAAGAGTTTTTGACACGGTAAAAAAAAGTGTCTTTTCTAGTTGAAAATTAGCCTGATTTATACCATATTTCCACGGTATTTGTTAAAACGGGTATATTTTAAATTCGTAAGAAAGACAACCCTCACGATTCTTCCTCTTTTTCCGTAGATTTCTTAAGCCTTGTTAACCTTTTTCGGAGCACTACTAGTCTCTCCGAACGTCTTACGTTTCATTTACCCAAAGTGCCCTCGAATTATAGCTTGCTTTGAATATTGTAAATAATTTAGTTTGTATGCCTTGCCAACTAATATCCTTTTTTAAAATCCACTTCCAATATTTTTTGTCGGTTTAGTCTTACATTTAATCTAGTTAGATCATTGCAACTAACTATTATACGATACAGCCGTTCCTTCCTTGGGAGCCTCAATTCCTATGCCCCATAATTATCGGCATAGTATTGACAAAATTTCAATATACATCTAACGCTACATTTCCAATGTTCAATATTCAATTTGGTTCCAAAAATCGTCGAATACATCTAATCCTTAGGCATTTACTTCCCAAAAGCGAAAAATAATGTTGATCACATATATGTTTGCCGTAAAAGGGTTCAAATCCTTTACTGGCGTTTTGATTTTACTATCCTACAAATTGAACTCAATATACGTTAGAACGCTCTTTTGAAAAGCTGAAGATTCGAAGAGGAAGTTTATATACTCGCTAAATATAGCTACGCCTGATGTTAATAATGCCATATTCCATTCCGAATGTGATTGAGTAATAAGATTTTTTAAACGGTTTCAATAATATATTCAAAAGGAATTTGAAATGAAAAAGTATATAAAATCGAATAATACGAAAATGGAATATAGAGAAAATGTTACAAAGATTTCCAAATAAAACGTTGAGTAATTATCAGTACAAACAAAATTAAAATAATATATAAAAAGCGTTCTGAACTAGGGTTTTAGCGCTTATAAACGTTGCACATGTCAAGTAACTGAAAAATTCAAACGTCACAATTATTAACTTCGATAAGTGATATACAATAAATAAAACGATGGTGAAATGAAATATATATGTGTTAGATATTGGAGCATATAGTTATATATAAATTAAGATAATATAAAATCGTCGGGCATTATTTTAAGTGATTCCCATATTTTGGTAAACGCTTTGAAAGCTGTTTCAAGCTCTTCGAATTTTTTTTGGATCACTTTATATATTACCTAAACTATAAAGTAAATATTCATAAACGCAAACCAGCTTTTTGAGGCGTTTAAATAATAGTATAAGCGTTTTGAGAGTTATTGGAATCGCTTCCGAAATATACGTAAACGGTTTAAATACCCGTTTGATATAGTAATCAGATAAGTCCCAGTAAAAAATTCCGAAACTAGATAGCTTACGTAGCTAATACGTAATAAAAAATTCTTCAAAAAGTATGCGGATACATCCAAAGCATAAACCTAGTTAATAATATTATAAAAGTCTTGGAGTAATCAAAAAGCACCAAACGAGTCAATAATATCATGCGAAAGTTTTCTTTTTCAAAGTTACCCCAGTTTTACAGTCTTTCCACAATCCCGCGTATTTTTCATAAATAGTGATATTGGAACATAAAACAACTGTGACCGCTACAGAATCCTTCCATATATATTAAACTAAGGTTCATCTTTTTTTTTATAAGCTTTCCATAGTCAATTGAGTCTACTACTAATCGACATTGGTTAGGTTAGTACATCAACATATAAAAAAGAGAGTATATTATTCAAAATTATGAGATGGATGAGATGATTATAATGCCAAAGAGAAAAAAGGTATCCGGAGCATACACGCCTCAGGTAAGAGATTATAAACTCTTACTGGCAGCGGAGCACTTTACCATGCACTGTGCTAACGCCTTTTTTAAAGCGTGACACGATATCATATACTCCGAAACAATGCTTCCTATAAAGTTACACGCTATGATACACTCCGCAAACGTGGTCCACAACGCTTGATAACTATAGTAATATCTAAAAATATCTACAATTTAAAACGTCAACATTATAATAAAGGTTATAATAACTTCATATTATTGAAAGGTAAAAAACGATATTTTCTAAAGCTAATCGATCAAAAATGGTGCGCGGGAAATAGCCATTTTGAAATTGTTGTTGTAATTCGAGGAATTAATTTGAAAAATGGAACAAGGTAAATTGACCTTTGAAAAAATAGCGATATTAAATGATTGAATATGTTTGCAACTTTTCCGTACGATATTTCTTGTTCTTTGAATAATAATACGGGAGTATAAAAGAAAAATAGTAAACGAAGTAACTTCGAAAGTATTCCTCATTAAATAAAGATAATTAATCTATTTTAACAACTGTATATACAGCCTTTCTTTAACTTTTTTTAAAAAATATTTATATACCCTACGATACATTAACCGCATAAATACGTTGAAGTAGAATAAATGAAAAGATGTTGATAAGAACATTCATTTTCTTCCAAAAATACAAAACGCTTTAAAGCCTTTATTTCATACTTTT
Organism: Anisogramma anomala; assembly: GCA_038502455.1. Lineage (NCBI taxonomy): Eukaryota > Fungi > Ascomycota > Sordariomycetes > Diaporthales > Gnomoniaceae > Anisogramma > Anisogramma anomala. The sequence goes on along the minus strand of JASMMZ010000003.1, from coordinate 8,719,122 downwards.
CTTTCACCTAAAAAATGGAAAAAACGCGAGTTAAATACAAAATTTCATAAATATATAGTTACCATATCGGATAATGTTTTCCGAAATTCGACCCGAAAAAAATCATTGTATTCATTTATGAAGACATTTTCAAGTGGACAAAGTTTTATTTAATGATTTACGAATATTATTCAGATTTCCAAAACAGTTCATCTATAAAATAAAAAATAAAAATAAAAAATCCTCTGAAACGACTTTTCTAATGGTAAAAGGTTACCCTATTGTCATCAAAATGATAATATAATTGATTTACCCATTCTATTACAGGCGAATTATTTCTTAACTTTGGCATTTATCAACTTTTTACGCATGTTCTATAACTTAGATTTTGAACTTTTAAATGTTACTCAAATATACACGTAATAAGAAAAGCGTTAAAAACAATATATTTAGGTTTACTTACTTATAAAACTCCGGAATCATTAGTTACCCGAAATGATAATCTATATTTCAAGCCACTTAATGGTTTTATAAAAGTTGGCATATATTAATTTGATATATATTAAACGTATCCTGAAATACAACTTGAAATAACAAACTTTACCTTCTACTTTTACCTTAAAATCTACATAACGCGTTTCAAATGCTTGAAAATCATCGAAATACGAATTACTAATACGTTTATCCAATATAATACGCCGAGTCTTTTTCCAAAACAGTAAACTTTGAAAATCTACCCAATAGGTAGCACCGAAAATATACTTAACAAACAGCAGTTTCACTAGTTTCACCGATACTATAATAACGTTTTAAAATGCTATTTTTATTTTATATGAGAGAATGATAAAATGAAAATATTTGTATTAATACAACTAATATAAAGCATACCAACAAATATCAATATTAATGTTTACATTACATTGAAGTCATATTAATCGTATAACCGAAAGCAACGTTTAATCTATTCATTACCAAAGAATGTTAAATGCAATAGTTGGATAACGAATACCGAAAGTTGAATAAATACTCTAAATGGTCTATCCAGAATTAGAAACGTTAGTTACTTTTTATACCCCTCGATATGAAAGTATCAAAACTATTCATTTCTATACATAATTAGTTTATAAATGATAATCTATTCTATCTACGAATAAGATTCGTATTTGATATTATTGGAAGGGTTTATTGTACCAGGTACGTTAATAATTAATTATAAAGATTAGTAGTGAATATCAAATTGGATAGTAATATTAAAGGGAGAAGAGGCATCCGGAGAGTACTCGCCTCAACTAGGAGCTTATAAGCTCTCATCTAGGCATGGGTACTTTACTATACACTTTGCTAATTTCCTTTCTGTGCAGTGACACTTTACCGTACACTTTGCCAACACCGATTTGAGGCAGTAATATGCTCTGATGCACTTTGTAGGAATATACCTTACAAAGTGGCACGTTACTGTTGCCGTTAAAAAGGTGCAACTAACAACGTGATCGCTTATTAACTATAGAAATATATAATAATATACAAACAGGATATATTTTCTTTTTTTTGACATGACACGTATTTGTAGTCTAATAGTAACACTTTAATTCGCAATACTTCTTATATTTATAATACAATGGTAACACTATATATTCGTAATTTAGCAATAATAGCTTCGTTTATTACGTAATATGGTTAAAATGCTTATTACTAGTTTTCACAGCGATATTAGTTACAGTATTAGACTGTAAAGGTTTTAATTAACAAGTCTAACTGTAAGAATCAATATATCAAGGTTTTAGTTCATTTAGGCAATTAGTGGTGGTATAATTAATAGTGATATAGTTGTTAATCCTTACACAGGTTTAATTATAGAGGTCTAACTATAATGGTATAAGGTAATTATCAATATTACTTATTTTTAGGTTAATATAAAAATATACTTCATTATAAGCTTACGTAAAACCTCATACCACCCCCTTTTAACAACGCGACCCCTTTTATAAATTAAGTTTTGAATTAATTCATCAATGTATATACACCAAACTCACTATTTGAATTAATTACTTATAGCGTTCATATAGGTAGGTTACTAAACGAACGCCATGTTTCAACCGCTTTTAAAAAAATAACTTATAAAACCGCTCCTTCTGGTGCTGTTTGTAGCGGTAGCATAAGCGGAAGGAAGCCGCCGCAGTTACCACCCGCTGCACCGCTGCTAGGGCTACCCTCAACCCTGCCTCTTCGGATAGAATATCGTCGATTTCCGCCTTCCTTTTCGGTTTTTCCCCCGCCGCCACAGCTGAAAATGCACCCACCTCATTACCTTTCTTTTCCCCTCCCTTTTCCCCCCCACCACTGAAAAGAAGGAATGGGAGGCTTTTAAGGTTAATAAATTGACCTTTTCATTATAGGTTATAACTCCTTTCCCCATAATAGCTAATTTTCGCCGTTGTAAACTTAATTAGGTTGATTTATAACGCGGTTCATATTATGAATTTTCCTCTTTACTCATACTATATTAATGTTTTTATAAACGAGGTCAAGGCGGTTGACCTAGCCTACTGTTTTGAGCTACGGCTTGTCCGAGTACATCGAGAAGCCTCTTTAACGCGTAAAGCGTTAAAACGGAGTAACATGGTTCACGTTCCTAGGCCTCTAATACATACGCTTTACGTATCGTATATTGCGTCCGCGACCGGAAATAAATTCATTAACGATTACCATTTAAGTGGGGGTCGGTAGGCCCATTACCACCGTTACAACTCTATGGGTAACGAATACTCCCCCATTCCGGTAGTTTTGGAACCGTGAGTCGAGGCTTTAATACGAGCCTGTCATCTCCACAGTGAATTTACTCCAAATTATTAATTTAAGTCGCGATGAACAACCACTTACTATTTCAATATACTATTCGAAACGGTTGTCAAAAACAACTACTATCGTAATATCTAAAACAATCTGGTACTAATAAATAATAAACGTTAACCGGCGGCCTAAAGAAACGGTAACTGCTATTACCGCCTAAAAGGAGCGCTTACGCATATATTATACAGGCGAGTTCGACGATATCATCGCGCATTACCGTAATGAAGGTAAAGACCCCCCCGCGCTCTATCCCAAATGTATACAACCCAAGACTCGGGGCCCCTTCTCCGGCGACTTCGGTAACGTTTTCGATAATAGTAACGGCGATAACGCCAGTAGAAACGTCGGCAGCGAGAGTATTAAGAAGGAGGATAACGAGGATGATAATAACGACGACGTGGCACCGGCTTCTCCCTCCAACTTTGACAATAATTAGCTTCCTATTTTTATGTTGATACCGGTTAATGAAGACTTGATATAGTTCGCTACATAATAATAAAATTGATTTTTTAAAAAGAATCGTAACTTTAGTGACAATTTTTCAAGATAAGGAGTGAATAATATTCCTAGAAACCTCGTGAAAGATAAAAGAAAAATTATAATATGTTAAAGGAAGTTAAAAATGTAAAATCAAATAGTAATAAAGTATTGAAAAGGGTGTAAATAGTAAATTTTAATAAAGGTAAGATGTTGAAAGCGGTGCGAATAGTAAATCCAAATAGCGATGAAATGTCAAAAGCAGTGTAAATTACTCAATTAAGGTATGGTCATATGACTGTTTTAGTAATTCTAACGAAATATGTACTTATCAACACAAACTTTTTCAATACCTTATTCGGGACGCCTTTGATTTTTAGATTTGATGGGTTAAAATTTCTGTTAATCTACATTATCTCTTCAATTTCATAACGCTCATACGATTTACGTCAGGCTATAATATAGATCATAAAATGATTTTCGTTTATAGTACCGGGCTAAATATGGTATTTGTAAAAGGAAGAAGAGTTCATGTAAATGATTAAAAGTAGGGGTTTTAAGTTAAAGTTTGAAATAATTATAGAAATTATTATCTTTGAGGTAATTTCAAAATCTTATGTTTTAATCATATCGTAAATTTCCGCGGCGAAAACGCTTTAGGTTACCCGATTATATTTCGTTAAATTTCAATGAAAATATTTTCATAAAGGTTAAATCCATTGCAAGTCGTTATTTCGTTACCAAAAACAAAAAAAAAAATCCCTTGATAAATTATAATCAGTGTTTTTGGCGAGAAATTCTTTACTAAAAACGAAACGTTTTACTATATGTATATCGAATGGTATATATCGTAATCCGCATTTTAAACTACTTATTTTCCACGCGAGTTGCTTGTTAAACGCTTTACATATGTTATTCGAAGGGCTGGTTCAATATTATATGGCGACTAAAAGATTAAACTCCGCCTCCTATTATACCACTAATACGATTTAAGTTCCACGTATACATTAACATTTGTATTCATTAGCTCGTTTTACGCTAATTAAGTCAATATATTTAACTGTATCCAATTATCCCTTCTATACGAAGTCCAAAATATCGTTTTTCAACCGTAATCATTACGTTTTTAAAGTTAATTGTACGGTCTTCCGTCAGATACACTTGGAGTTTTGGTTTTACGCCGGCCTTTGAAAGTTTACTCTCCTTCGTGGCAGAAAACGACGTATTATATAACGTTAGTATATTATCCGTTTATATCCTAATAAGTGTTAATTCTTTAAAACGTGGTATCTAAATTAGTTAATACAGGTCGCAGGTCCAATTAACTATTTCTAGCCGCTTTTTATACTACTTCTCATAGGTATTATACTAGTATATATTAGCCCTAGCGAATCTGAATAACGGCTTTGGAGTACGAAAAATTATTCCAGATGAATAATGTTTCCGGAGCTCCACAGTTATGTGTGCGTAAATACGTCGTTTATTCTATTCCTTCTATTACGTGTAAATTTGTATAATATTATGAAAATCAATATAGAGGTTATGAAAGGTACGTTAAAAGATGGTAAATGCCACAATCAAACGATAGATTGGTTTATGTGAAGTGAGTAATTGAATTATAATTCTATTTGCCAACGTTATCGTATTCCTTAACGATTAGGCGGTTTTTTATAGGGTTTGCCGGTTTAGTCTTTACTTCGTGAACTAAACAGGTGGGAAATGTTTTATAGGCAATATATACCGTTGAATTTAACCTTTTAAAATGAGAAAGGCCTTATTTCATTGAAGCCATGATTTCTTTTGACTGGAATATTCAAAAGAAGCACTTTAGGCTGTAATAATACCCTTTCGATGGAGATTTACACTTAATACGTAATCCGCTGTTTTCATCTAAATACCGAAAAAGTCCGTCACAAAATCTTTAAAACGTTTCTTGTTTTTCGAATCAGGTAAACTCCCTCGGCGACGTGGTTCTGTTTTTTTATAGTGTAAATAAGCTGATCTTATAAATCGGTGAAGGTTATAAAAGTATATCCAGGGGGTATATAGGTTCTGGGGGAGGTTTGGATTCGTTGTTATACAAATGATTTGGTTAATATTACTCCTTGAATTACGTTTTCGGACCGTTATCATTTACCACTTTCTTTTTTCAGTTTCGTATTATCATATAATAGAAAAAACTTTTGTTTTTTGGTAGGTGTATAAGTATGTTACGAGACCGGAGGCTACGAAAAATTATACGATACGACCAAAATTTTCGATCATATTAAACCTACTTTCGGTGACCCTTACCGAGAGAATGAAACTTGAGTCTAATTGACAAGAATTTTTATAAACAATTAAAACTTATGGGTATCGTTTCCTATTAAATTCGAGACATAAACAGAGGCAAATGGTGTAAACAAACCTTTAGCTTTTGAGTATAACTACCTTCATTTTCGTATTTCCTCACGTATTCGAAACAAATTTATTATTATACGAATAAGCCGTATTAACTATATCGCTAATGAGTAAAAATACCGCGAATTCGCTAATAGATTGATGTTTTAGGATTTAAACCGATGCTTTGATCGACAGTTATCGGGCCCTATATAGGTATTATAATCAGACAAAGATACAATTGTGAGTAATATTTTCACTATTTGAACATCCTTATCTAGATGCTGCTGTAATCGAGATCGGATAATCTAATAGATCCGTTTAATATAAGTTTAGAACCAAAAATGCCGGGCGATATAAAGAATGAAAAAAAAAAGCGTCGGGCTAGGCAGGCTATTAATCATTGCTGACATTTTAACTTTTCGAACCACTTTTATCAGGTTTAAGAACTTCGCCAAACTCTTGCTTTGATGTTGGTATATAAGGTTTAAGTCGAAAAGGTAAATGTAAATTTTCCATTATAAGTAACGGAAAAAATCCAACTGTTTAATGTAATTTCGTGTAGAACTTGTATAACTTTACTGATGTAATTATAAAATTTCATAAAAATGGATTGATTTCAATTGGAATACGTGCAAACAATAATTTAGGTGTTATCATTGTAATTATTTTAATAATATTTGCTTTTGGGATATCTTGAACGATTTTTGTTTTAATTATCAATCTATTATAACCAAGGTTTTATTATAATGATCAAAAACAAAAAAAAATCGGTTATTACATATTTTCAATCCTGATATAATACTCAGTTTATGACTAAATAAAAGTATTCATTAAATAAATAGAATTTTCGTAAATATTAATAAATGGTTGAGCCTGATATTAATATATATTATTCCCTTCATAAATCGGGATATAATTTCAAGTATATTAAAGATATGATACTAATAAATCAACTTAAGTCTTGGCATTGATCTTGTTATGGTTAATATATAGGGAAGATTATTAATCGATAAGATAATATTACACCCCGTAATAAAGGATATTAGAGGTATTATTGAGGTTCTTTTCATTAAATTTACTACTCGGTTTTTACGGACGATATAATATACGGTTGAACATTCGTAATTAACTTTTACTACAACTATTAACAAAATAACGCGAATCTTACAATTAATGGCGTTAATGATCACAAAAGAGAAGGAAAACTAGTCCCATCTCTCGCCCTAATAGACAGAATTCAGTAATTTATTTAAGAAGAAAAAAGAAATAACTTTACCCCCATATCAGGGAAAATTCTAATATCAAACTTATATTATACCGATCAAAAACGAATATTTACCGAATAAATTATCAACGCCGCTATCTTCGATACCACGAGAATAACCTTCCGCATTTCGACTCTAGGTTACCGAGTTCATAAATCAAAGTTAAATACGAAAAAAAATTTTCTGGCTGCGGCGCCGGTATTATGAATTTCGAAACCAGGGGGAGAAGTAGCGGTTTTATATCTATTACCGGACTTGAAACAAAATTACTAAGTAAAATAGTTTTTCCCTACCTGTTGGTAGGGCTTTAGGCGTTGCAACGTCATCGATTCGATTGTTCGAAGTAACAGTAGTATTGCATGGTCAGATGGTGGATGTATTGTTCTAGGTTTGGCAGACCGCTAGCCGGTCTGCACTGTAATTTGTATGGCCAATTGCTTGGCCCGTGCACTAGAGTGAAGTGCAGCGTACTGCACTCGACTTATACCTAATGCGACAAGTCTACATAAAGAAATTCACTTAACTTGCAGTTCAGTATAGTCAACTTCATTGTAAGTAAAGTTGACCTACTACACTACATGTAATACTATTTCAATATTGGCGGCTTTTTAGATTGTGCGCGTACGTTAATGTAGCTGATTAATCTTGTGCGGTTACCACTAAATTATCTTCTCGTTGATTGGCCAGACCCCTGTAAATTTCAGTTGATTTCCCTTTAAATTGCACCCTATTGTATGAAAATTAACCACATTTAGCCTTAATTTTTCTATCGCTCCGAGGTCCGAGTTTATTAACTTCCACAAAAAGTTTTTTCCCTATGTGCTTTTCTAAGCCTTTACTTTAATCGTGTTATTTTAACTGTGTCATTTGAACATATTACTATTATTCACTCCCTGTCAGTTTTTTAATCTACCAGTGTATCCTTGTCTGCCGTCACGTTATTTAGGTTCTCCGAGCGGCCTATTAACGTAGCTCTCGATACTTATAGTTAGCCTATTGCTTTTTACAAACCTTTCCAGGGTCTTATTTGGCATTGCCTTCGTTATAGCATTTGCGGAATCATCTTTACCATCGATTTATCAGAACTCCTTAATTTCACTCCCTTTATAGGCTTTACAGAGTGTTATTATATCGATTATTAGGCGTTTTTCGTTAGTGGTTCCGAACTTTGAAAGGTATTCGAAAAGGCTTTTCGAATCGGTATAATAATACTAAGGGTTATCCATAGTATTATGCCTACGTTAAAACCAGCTATTATGCTGTATACTTTCGATGCAAATACGCTTCTTATAATCCTTTCATATTTGATAGTGGTTTAGTGAATTAGGTTATCGATAATACTAAACTAGGTTTCCCGTTCATTTTAGTTGACAAGGGTTATATGAAAGCCGATTTATTAAAATAAGTTGGTGTTATTTGTAAAGGACCTGTCCGATTTTTTTTAAATTGGGCTCCTAATAGGTTGATTAAAGTTATTTTGATCCCGCTGTCCAAGTTTTGTGTCTTCCACTCCAGCCTTTTATTTAGCCGGTGAAAGCCCTTATTAACTAGTTTTTATACTTATACGTCGATAAAAGAAGTTATAAAAAGAGTTCGGTTAACATAAGTTAGCAATATAACTGCTTCGAATACGTTATTCTAAGTACCGTTAAACCCTAGCATTATTATTCTTATTAATCATAAATAAAACCGCTCTTTAGCCTTTTTAATGAAAGATAAAAAAGGTATTGATATTAAGTATACGAATTAACGATTTATTGAAGTTAAATTAACCATTTTACGTTAACATCGCTACCTGCTTATAATTTCAAAACTTAGAGTATTTAATCGCTTGCTAGTTCAATGTTATAAAGCTATCCGTTTCGACGAAAAGGGTATTGTTAATTTATATACCTATTACGCAGATATCTTTTTTTACGTTACCAGTAAGTACTGGTCGTATATTTAAAACTTTATGGTTAACTATGATTTCAAGTACCACTGGTAAATCAGGAATTTCTGAACGCCTGCTTTAGCCAATTCATAAAATGGCTTAATATATTGTATTACTGTGCCCGAAGGGTAAATAACATGTAATTATTATAGTAGTTTTAATAGTACGATCAGTTATAAATTCTTTGTTAAATGTATATAATCTTACGTTATATTACGGCCATTAAACGTCAACTTACGTTTAGTTTTAGCGAATAAACTTATTGTTAGGGTAACTACTAAACGTTAGCTAATTTTCTAAATCTTCGAATATTACATAAATATTTAATCTTTTCCTTTATTACTGTATTCTTAAACCATTAGATGTTATTTTTTGTACGGCTGCCCCGTAGCTTTGCTTTCAACCTAGTGGATAATTCTCGATTTGAAAATCGAGCGTTTGGGATTTAAAGATTAAAATCGGTTTTCGATACGAATTATTCAACCCTTCTAGTTAACAGACCGTTAATTTCGACCTTATCGCCTTTTTCAAAAGGTTTATCGAAGGTTTTACTAATTCCTTACGTTTGAAGTTTTAGTATTAATTTTTTGTTATCCTTCCTTTCTTACTTACCCAAACTAAATATTGTAAATTCGACCCGGTATACATTTCTCCTTTTAAACTTTTTTCTTTTTTCTTAGTTCGTTTGCGCCTACAAAGTTTTATTGGTTTATCGTTAACGGGTAAAAGATGTTTTTATTAACTCAGTCGTTTAGCTTAAAGATCTTTATCATTAATAGCCTCAATATAAGGCTTCACCTGGGCTATTCGAAAGGATATAAAAACATTAATAATTTTAATAACAACTTTGAATTTCGTGATACTTAACATTTCATACGGATCCTTCCATCTATCCAACTCTCGCTATACGAGGATTTCACTTTATTACGATAAAGCAAGTACGTAGGTTATTATACGACCGTTTCTAGTATTAAAGTCCTTATTAATCTAACGGCGTGCTGATTCAATTTGCAACTCCTTTAAATCTTTGTATAAGCCGTAACACGTTTTTAAATACTTGCCAAAAGCGAAGATTTACTCATAAAACGTAGGTACGTTCCAAAGACCAATAGCGTTAATACTAAGCCGTTAGGGCTCATAGTGTTATTAAGGTCTTTTACTACCATTTGTAAACGTGCCTTCGTATTCGTAAAACTTCCAATTTCTAATATAAGGATATTGTACGTTTAACGAAGTAGTTCGCGTGCCTTTTTAATATTTTTAATGCTTTAATGGGCTTTTACAAACTCCAGTTTACCCTAGATACCTATTATCTTTATATCTTTCTAAAACTCCGCCGCCATAAAGTAGGTACCAGTATTGTGGACAACGATGTTAGGTAAGACTAGGTATATATCAATCACAGTATTTTTAATATTTACTACGTATCTTTTTCCAAAAGAAACTTTAAAAACTTAATTCCGTAAAGAAGGGTAATAAAGTCAACAACGCGAAAAATAAGCTTGTTATTTAAATAAAATACATAAATGAAAATATCGAAGTTAAAATCCTCATCATCTCTTCATATAGACTTAAATTTTCGGGGGGCTTCGGTATACGTTTAGTAGTATTAACAAAGTCTTTGAATAGCTTTTAGAACCAAGTATTCCATATCTTCATGCTTTGCGGATTTTCAGACTTTTTATAACCTGTTAATGACTAAATAATTAAAGCACCGGTATAATTAACGTATCTCCGACCTCGTCAGATTTAACACCGCTACTTCTTGGCTTTAAAAATAAAATTATAGGTGTCTCTACTTAAAGTTGATTAATTTTTTTTAGCCTTTTTTACTTAGTTCGTTTACTTCAATGTCGAATTTAATTCCAAAGGTCTTTATATTCTTTTAAAAAAGTAAAAAAGGGGATAAAAGACTTCACAATATAAAACATGATTACTTTTACAATAATTTGAATTACTGTTATCCCTAGTGATTATAATCATTTGCTTGGGTTCAAGCTAACTTTAGCTTTATTAACATCATAACAGTCGATTTTAATAATTATAATATTTTCTATCTGTAACGTTACATATTTCGAATATCTTTCTATTAAGTCCCTTGTTACCCCTATATCTGGCATAATAGCTTAAAACGTATGGTCTGCGCAACGATCGCAAAGGTTAAAGGAATGAAAGGGGTTAAGGGCTTACTTAAGGCAAAGGTAAGGATTTTTACCACCTAAAAGGTATAAGAAGGCGTAGTCGTCTAGTTATTAGACTACATTAAAAACAGAATCTTCGTGTAACTTAATTTACATAGGGTCAGTAACGCTATCAATTAACTGGTAACCCTTCAAATCTCAAATTTAATCCAAGTTATCCTATATAAAAGCAGTAAGGTATTAGGTGAGATATACTACCTTTTTATATTACGCTCGATGGGGGGGTACTGAGTTAACTGATAGCCTAACTTATCATAAATATAACATCTTTTACCATTATTACGACGATAATACTTGCGGTTAATAGGTCCACCTAAATCTTAGCATTATTAACGTTAACAAAGTTATTGCCTTTCAACTGTGACCAGTGGGCTAAAAATTAAGCGTTATAAACGCCTATACTTATACTCTACGTATTTAACCTCTATAAGGATTTTTTTTATCTACGTTAAGAAAGTTGCTATTTTGGAAATACGTATTAAACGAGTTTGGTATACGCTTTATTACAGTAGCTAGCAAAGATCGCAACTAGTTAAAAAAAACCTTTATAAGTGGTATTTAGGCGTTATAGAGCGTATTAGAACTCACTAACGACTGTAATTACTACCTGTACCTACTCGCGAAGTGTGACTTCGCCAAAGTGGATTTTTCCCATTGCTTTTTGGCACATTATTAACTTGTCAAACATTTGATTCAAGACGTTTATTAGTATTTCCTCCTTTTTCTTTTTTACTATTATTATAGTCTACCTCAAAGTAACCCAGTTTTTATAGTATGACGTAGAGTGGACGTCGTATTTGATGTTACTATTTATGCTGTTGTAAATCTCGCGATATATGGTAGCTTTAATAAGGAAGGTTAGGTAGTAATCACTGGCGTATCTTATAAGGATTCCGGAAGATAGTAAGTGTAAACCGAAAGGGGAAACCTTTATTTATTTGTAAATATTCAAAAAATGTTATTATCATGGTGTCGAGAAAATTGTTGGGCTTTGTTTTATACTCCTCGGCGACGTTCCAAATTTTAATGAAGTCAGTAAACAACTTGTAATTACTGTTAACAATTTTGATTGGTTTTGGGGGAAGGTCGCAATAGTAATCTTTGCCTTCAATGGTATTTCCTAGTAATTTAAGCTTTAAAGCTTTAGGAATACGGTATTGGAGGTAATTGCTAGTTTCTTTACTCGAGGAATAAAGTCTTGAAGTAAAAACTGTGGTAGGTTTTCGCGTAAAGGCAAATTTAAAAGGGGAATGTTTTTAGGAATTTAGCGATCTTAAGTAAAATGCTAAGCAGAAGGTAATACCTTACAATTTCAAAAGACTTAACGATCTTGCTTAATTAACTGGTGAAAAGCTCTGGCTTCAATACCTTTAGCCACGTGGAAGCCGTTGCTTTATGTGACTTACAGCCGCTCAAAACTTATTCCACGCTATTTTGTAGCGGTGTTAGATTTCCGAGCAGGTTAGCAGGTTTCTTATCGCTATCGCGTAAAAACGATTAATTTAGTTAGGGTTAAAATAAAGGTTTCTTGAAACTTGTATATAGGGGTTAACCCTTAATGCTGTTTCCTTTTCTTGAAAGGTTTTAAGGGTCAGAGTTTTAAGGGTAATCTTTTTAATAAGTCAGTTCAAAGAATTTTTCCGCCAATACCATCGGGGTTTTCTGAGAAATTTAAATACCACGACGTGTATCCTCCTTTTTTTAGCCTGGCTTTAACCGAGCGTTAAATTATCTTCTACATATTAAGAGTCCAGTGGTTAAAAAACTCGCGGAAATTTTGAAAAAAGCGGACACAACGACTATATTTTTTGTCGAAGTCCGCGTTGATAATATACTGGCTAACATAGTTAGTAAGGTAAGCTTTATTTATTGTCTTATTAATATCCGTAATTCAGAGTTATCAATCGTCGTAATGATTGATAACTATTTCGAGGTTTTTAACTGTCTTTTCCCTCTCAGGGTCGGTAATAGCTTTAAATTAAGTGTTTACAGTAGAAATTTTGACGTTTTGGATTGTATAAGACGTGTAAAACGCATAAGTCGATTGACTTGGTGATCTTGGGCGTGGGGAACTTGATGTTTTGTTGTTAAGTCGCGTGGAAACTTAGTAACTTAGCGTTAGGTCACGCGACACGGCTTTCTCAGCGCGGCTTGATATTTTCGTTTGAACTAACGAACTTAACAACTAAATTAGTGTAGGGGAAGTTAAAAAAGTAAAATGAAGACAAAGGTTTGATGTAAATGGTAAGGTTGACAGTGATTTATTGTTATTAATAGTGAAAGGAGAAGGTTGTTTATTATAGGTTGTTTGTAGTGGAGACCTAGTCGTTCTTCTTGTAGTAGTAACACCCGCAGTAGTATTAACTTAGCCGTTTGCCAACTTACCAAACTTTGAAACTTTTGACAGTCAATTTCAACGTTTTTAAGAAAGATCTTTAGTGAAGATTTCTTGGTGTTTTCGATAGCGATACCGTCGCTACCTATAAGCTGCCGTGAAAACCGACATAGCCTAGGAGTCTTCTCTACGTACTGTCGTGAAAACCGACGCAGCAGTAAAGTCCTTTTGTAAGAATCTTCCTTCTACCTTGATCTTTCACAAAATGTAACCGGAAACTAGCCTCTTCTTTTACTTAGCTAATCTGTGCTCAAGCCAGTAAGGACTAATAAGTATTGGTAGAGCTTTAGACGTTATAACGATGTCGGTTCGATTGGTCAAAGTAACAGTAGTATTTCATGGTTAGATGGTGAATGTATTATTTTAGTTTTGGCAGACCGTTAGCCCGTTTGCACTGTAATTTGCATAGCCAATTGCTTGGCCCGTGCCCTAGTAGTAAGTATAGCGTACTGAACTCGACTTACACCCAATGCGGTAAGTCTACACAAAGCAATACACTCAACTTGCAGTTCAGTATAGTCAACTTCACTGTAAATAAAATTGACCTACTGCAGGGCATGAAATACTATTCCAACACTATCCTTAATAAAGGAAACCTTACGAATATTATTAAAACCAATATAACATATAAAGCTTAATACTCAAATAAATTTTTACTATATTCGAGTTATATCTGGATGAAAGAAATTAATGTTATTTTGTATTTGTTTCGGTTTAATAGAATGATTCATTACCTCTTTTGGGTTTACGGAAATGATAACGACTTCTTAATGGTACATTACTTATATAATAACGTATATTATAAATGATCTTGTTATAACTCACCTAAATGATACTTTAGTCTTCTTTTTAGATACCAAATGATATTATATTACAAAGATTCTAGTGGTTGTGAAACGCCTTTATAACACCGGATTAAATTTGGACTTAAAAATGTAACTTGGTAATAGAGAAGGTAAAGTACTTTGGTTTTATTATAACAGCCGGACTAGGTATTTGAATGGACCCCGAAAAAATCCTTGTTTTTCGAGAATAGAAGTTTCCTCATATTATTCGAAATGTTTAAGGCTTTTGAGTGTATACAAACTTTTACCGAAACTTTATTAGCAATTTATTCGAATTATTTTAATAACTTATTAGGTTAACAAAACAGGGATACCGATAAGATTAAACAAATACTAAAAAATAAAATTTCAAACGTTGAAGTAGATATTTGTTACCATGCTAATTTTAATATATAAGGACTCCGACCGGCTCACATTTATAAAAACTGATTGTTTTGGAATAAATTGAGGAAAGTACCTTTGATAAAGGGATAAAAAAGGTATCTTTCAACCGGTTTCGTATTATTCCATACTATGATCGGACGTAGAACATAATTTCACTATCCATTTTAACAAGTTTCTTACGATATTATTCTGCTCAAAGGCTTTGTAATAGGAATTACATAGTATTAGTCCCCCGTTGAGTATTTTAATAGATGATAAAGGATTGTAATATTTTTTACCCTATTTGATTTAGTAACATTAAGCTCGTGAGCCCGAAGTTACTTCACTTTTTCAGTATTACTTACGTTACCGGCTCGTAGCTTGGGTCTTTTACCCTAATATATTATCCCTTAAATTTTAAAATAAACTCGAGGTTCAGGAATATTGTATGCGGGTTATCCAACCCTTTTTTATTCCTAAATTAAATGTAGTAATAATAAGCTCGTATATCGTAAAAACTAATAATATAGTAAGGTATATGGGTAAATTCGTTAAAACGAAAGCTTGGTTATTCAATTGTGATAATATACGTTGAAAATTGGGGCCGGAAAATAATAAGTCGATGATTATAATATCACCTTGATCCCGGCCCGACTTAATACCGCCAACTTTAATAATGTTGAGCGATCACTTTATTTTAGAGACGAGTATTTGAAAGAAGTTGTATAACCAAAGTATAACGAATAATTTGTTATATGTTATTTGGCTATTAACAGTTACTGAAGGCGCTCAAATTTTCCTGGTTCAAGCTGGATACCCGGTATAAATTAATAATTATAATATCGATTCGAAAGGTACTTTATGTTACCGAAGCCGTCATAATTGTCGAGTTTAAAATATTTAACAAAGAAGATTTTATCGTAAACCAACGACTTGTCTATCATAAGATATCCGGGTAAAAACGTTTTTTTTTTCCGGATCCTGAAACGGGATTACTATTAGGAAGGGATAGACGTTATTATTCAACGTTTATATTAAACATATACATAATATAACAGCGTGTAATGTTATCGTACCTTATAATAAGGTTTACTCCAAGACTTTCCCATTACCAATCGTTATTAGTACCATATTTTGGTCTATTTCATAATAGACCTATCGGTTACTAATAATAGCTTACGGTGATTATTGGTTTTCATAAACTGTTGGTAACGTCTTTACCTATTCACGTGAAATTAAACGAGTAGAAGAGTAATTATAAGATTGGTATAGTTGTAGTAAAAGATAGATATCTTGGAAGAAGTATTCCAGAGAGTGTACGCTACGGATAGAAGGTTATAAACCTTCTATATGGGTAGTGTCCCTTTTGCCGTGCGCTTTGGAATACCCAGTCCAGACCGTTCTATGCATTGCTATGCGTTTTGGAATATTTATTCCAGACCGCTCCATGCATAATACACTTTACGTTTTATAAGAGTACAGCCTGTAGCGACACACGTTACTATGAACTTTATAGGAGAGCATATTGTGATATAATATACTGTCATTTGGCCTATGTATACTATCTATAAGGGTATATAGTAATATCCCTACGGGCAATTCCTTTCCCCTTATATGACTATAGTGTAGTAATAATAGCGTAGCTGTAGCGAGTTCGTATACATGGCCGTGTAATAATAGTATGGTTGTGGTACAAATTGTAAAGATTTAAATTAGTAATTTTTAGTTGCGGTGGTGATTGTAGTTACGGTTTGGTTAGTGTAGTTAATCGGTGGCTATATGGTTGTAAATAGTGTCTTTTATTAGTACCTATAGGGGTGTAATTTTGTAGGCGTTACAAAGGTAATTTTGTAGGGGTGATTACACTGTTACGTATTTTTTGTTTAGTATGAAACGATGTATCGCTATCGGTTTAAGCAAAACTTTTTTCTTTCTCCCCCTTTGAAGGTGCGTACTATGATTAATTCAAGTTTCTGTCCTAATTTAACTTAAACTTTATTTTAATTAACCATTTGAAACATCTTTCATGAATAGGTTATTTGACCAATACCTCTATATTAACCTTGTTTTTTTTATGGATACCTCGTAACTTTAGGTTAACTAGGCGCCGTAAGACACGGGAACGCCGCCGCATCGCTGTCATCGCCGCCGTAGTTGTTACCACCACCGCTGTTGGCAGCTTGCCCTTATTGGGCTAAATCTTTTTTATAGCCGTTACTCCAACCGTCGCCGCCACCCCTTCGGCGCCCTTAAGCCCCGCTGCCACTGCCTCAGTTTCCTCCTCCTCCTCCGCTTCCGCTACCCTTTTACAGGTTTTACCAGCTTTTATCGCCACCGCTACCTTTTTATAAGCTTCACTAACCTCCTACGCCGCCTTTAATCCTCCTTTCCCCCCCTTTCCCTCCATTTTTCCCTTAAATTTTTAGGGGGAGAAGCGTGGAGCTTCTAAAGTTATCAACCTTATCTTCTTCCTACGGTAGAAAACCATTTTACCCGTCAGGCTCCCCCAGCGACGTAAGTATATCTTTGCGAGGCTTTAACGCGGGTTTTATTTTTTAAATCTACCTATATATATACCTTGAATATTTTCGTAGATAAAGAGTAAGAAACGGATCTGATTAGCCGCCTGGAATTCTATTTCCCCAGGGGTAAGTTCGTTAACTATTGCCACGAGATCGGGGGTCGTTAGGCTTATTGTTTTCGCTACGAACAAACAGGTAACGGATACGCCCCCGAAATCATTAGTATTAGGGTTGCGAAACGAGGTTGTATTATGCGTTCGTTGGCTTTATAGTAAGAGCCGATTTCCAAAATCTATTCTTTTAGAAAGCAATGTTCGAGACGTTCCAAAAAATTACCGCGTTCGTAAATAATAAAAATAAGGCTATGTTAATTAGTACTAGGCGTTAACTGGCGGACCAATACGTCGACAGCCATTATTATTTCTTGGAAACGGGGCTTATTTATGTATTACATAGGCGAGTTTAACGACGTTATCGCGTGTCGCTGTAAGGAGGAAAAAGACCTTTTTACGTCTTTGTCCAAGGGTATGCGACCTAAGGCGCAGAGCTATATCCTCATTAACGTCGGTAGAATCGATAGCGGTAATGGAGGTAGCGTTAGAATTAAGGTGGAGGGTAATGGGGAGGATGGTAGGGACGCGATGACGTCGCCTTTTACCGCTTTTTTTGGTAGTGATTAGCTACTCCCTGTGGTTAGGCCGGCGCTCCCGGCTACATTAACGTGATTAATTTCCTTAAATTTTTAGTTCATCAGTGACAAATATAAATTAAAGTATATAAAGCAAAGAAAGACAATATATTGAAACTGGTATAATATCGTAGAATTAAATAGAAAAGGGCAAGTAGTGAAATTCTGAGTATTTCCGAAGTTTGTAAAAGAAAAGGTCAAAGTACGTTAAAAGAAGTACAAAACTAAATATTCGGATCGAAAAGAGCAAATAGGAAAAACAAAATGGGTTAAATGGTATAGATCGAAATATAGCGTTATTTCAAGAGCGGTGCGAAACGGTAGATCCAGATAAAAAAAAAGGATGGGAAATTTGTTAGAGTCATGCTATGTAAAATAAAGAGTAACAAAATGATAGGAGCGACGCTAAATGGCAGGGTTAAATAAACGTATAAATCGGGAAACGGCGTAAATAGCGGATTTCGAATCGTTTTAAATCGGTGAAAGTAATTTGATAGCTTACTTGGATCATAAAACCTTGTTAACAACGCTAAAAAATCATTTATATATCAATATTAGTGTTTTAATGCTTTATTTAGGGTAGCATCGGTTATTTCGTTCGTTTGGTTGGACTTTACATCGATCTACCTTATTTTCTATATTTTATGGTATTTATATAACTCGTGTTAAGTTGTAATATCTATTATTGAATATTTTTCGTTTGTAGTACCCAGTTAAACCGAAAACTTATAAAACGAGAAGAAATTAATATATATAACGAGGGGGAAAGAATGTAAATTAAAGTAAGAAATAATTATCCGGATTATTATCGGATAGTAATACCCGAATCGAAACCTCTAACTATATTATAGATTTCGGAAGACAACGCGTTTTTCGTATCCCTTTTATACTTGGTAAAACTTTAACAGATAATGTTTTCACAGAACGTAAAACCGTTTCGTATCAATATTTCATTGCCAAAGACTAAGACGAAGTCTATTTACGAAATATAGTCGGAGTTCTTAACTAAAAAGCTGGTAGTAAAAATAATAAGCTTTATAAGACGTATATCTAACGGTATAAATTGTAAACCGCGTTTCGGATTATATATTTTTATATAAGGCGCCTATTAAACGCTTTTTGTAAATCGTTCAACTGGACTATTTTGTATTACACGGTGAATGAGTAGTTAAATGTCATTTCCGGTTATGTTATAAAAGCAACCTAAACGTTACATGCGTGTTGGTATTTATATTTGTCGGCCCGTTTTACGCTATTTAAAACGATAAGAGCGACTTTTTCTAACTTCCCTTTTACGTAAGACCTCAAACGCTGGTTTGAAAGGTGATAGTAGCGTTATTAAAACATATTATGTGGTTTTTCTTCAGGTACGTCTTAGGTTTCGTTTTAAAATAGGTCTTTTGAAGTTTTTTTTTTTAGATACGAAAAACGAGGCGTTATACGGCGTTAATGTGTCTTCCTTTTGAATATATGTTAATGTCAAACCTTTAAAGAGGGCTGTAAATATTAATAAATACGGTTTGAACGTTCAATTAGTTATTTCGAGCCGTTTTTTATAATGCCTTGGGTAAGTATTATACTAATAGATATTTGTTTTAGTTAAACCATAAAGTGGTTTTATAATATGTAAAATCGTTTTAAGTGGGTGGTGTTTTTTGAAATACTTGGGTATATCTGTGTAAATACGTCGTTTGAACCGCTTCTAAAACTAAGTGTTTACCTGCGTTATATTATAGAGTTTGACATGTAAACTATATAGTATGTTAATGGAGGTTGCGATAATAAGAATTAAGCGGTTCCTAGCCCGTTATTATGTGTGCTATTAGGTTATAATATCTTTTTTGCTATTATCGCTATAAACTTTTATAACTAAGCGGATCCTTTAATAAGTATTTAGGACTTTATTCTTGATTCCTTAAACGAGGCGAATGGGAAAATTTCTATGGGCGTCGTAAATCGCCGGGTCGAATCGTTTTAAACGAAATACTCATTAGTCGATTAAGGTAGAAATTTATATTTGGGTGGACTATTTGAACGGGGTACTTAAATAATGATAATGCCGTCGTAACGAAGCTTTAAATTAAGCTCGCGGTCCTCCATCTTTTTTAAAGTGATAAAGAAGCTTTCGGAAAATGTCTAGGAGCGTTTTTTGGTTTTCAAGTTAAGGGAGCGGCCCCGACGACAAGGTGTTGGTAGGGTTAGTATAGGCTGGTCGCTCTCGTTTGATAAAAGCGGGCCTGATACGTGATTCGAGGGGTAGGTTAATACTCGGAGTGGTTTGGATTCGTCGTTATAGGTGGAATCTCATTGTCGATTATTTACGGATTATGGTTCCAGACCGCTCCTTTTTATCTCTTTCATACATCCTTATACCATTATTTAACGAAACAAATTTGTATCGTTTGATAAATTAACAGATATATTATAGCTTTTAAACTCGTCAATCTTTCAAGGGCTGATTTATTCGTATTTAATTTTCTAGACTAGGAACTTGGATTATAATAGTAGGTTTAAAACGTTAATTTTGCGAAAGTTATTTCTTGTAATCAATTTTTTGGATTCGTTGTTCTTAGCACGTTGGAAACGTAATTTTTCTATGGTCTCTGCCATAACATTCGCCTTTTATACTGTAATCAATAATGGTTTAA
Organism: Anisogramma anomala; assembly: GCA_038502455.1. Classification (NCBI taxonomy): domain Eukaryota; kingdom Fungi; phylum Ascomycota; class Sordariomycetes; order Diaporthales; family Gnomoniaceae; genus Anisogramma; species Anisogramma anomala. Next base: position 8,698,574 of record JASMMZ010000003.1, on the reverse strand, counting down.
AGTCTATATAAATCCTCGGGTAAACCTTAGAAACAAGGAATATAGAGATAATCCTATTTAGGTTAAAGGTGTTATTAATGACGTTAACCGCCATTTAAATAATAGATTACTTCGAATTGATGACTTTTAATTCCTTAAACATCACTATATACGCTTTTTTAAACAGTCCGTAATACCGTTCGCGTTTTCTAATGCCTTATAAGGCTTTCACTAAAATCGGCTTACATTCATTACCAGCTATCCGAAATTTAGTAAGTTATTGAGTACAGTCGAAGGCCATATCAATGTCATATATAATTTAATCTGAAAGCTTTAAGGAAACTTTTTATAATAATAAACTGAAGCGTTTTAATGGTTTGTAACTAAAACGCTTCATTTAAACCAAACTGCTTGAATCAATATTGTCGCGTGGATGGTATATAGAACCAATTTTCTGTCTAAATATATAATATTAATAATTTTCTCCTAGTTAAAGTTTATGTCATTATAAAGGCTGAACTTCAACCAATGTAGGATTTTTAAGTGTAATTAGCATTTATGAAAAAACTGTTCGTTAACTTCAAATACGGTGTTTCCTACATTCGTATAGCCTAAAAAGTGGAGTAGTCGTAAAAGGCGATTTATAGCCGGGTATCCAAATTATCGGTATAGTATTCGTAATTCCGATTAAGTTAAGGAAATATCTTTAATTATACGTGTTTTTGGGAAAGATTACCAGTGGCCGAATTTAAATCAAAACGGTACGGATACGTTATCCAAGGCATGGATAAGCTAGTTGATTGTATTCCGGACCTTAATTTCGAGTTTATTTATGTTCGTTAATTAAATTAGAAATTGAATTTTAATGTTTATTACGTAAAATTTAACCGCTTCGAATTGCGTATTTATAACGATTGTCCTAAGCAATAACTTTTTATTTTTACCAAATAAAAACTTTCGGGTTTTTTTTATTCGGTTTAGCTAAAACTTTGGAAACCTCGTTAAAAGCTTTTTGTATTGTTGTTTTCCAGCCGTTGATATTTCGGCTGTAGTAGTATTAGGTATAATTCCCTAAAATCGGTTGTTGTATCTATTTAAAAACGTAAATTACAATGGTATATAAGCGTTAAACGCGTCATCTATATAATCCAGACCTATAATATATAAAAAGAACTTTTTATACACCTGTGAAAATTTGTTAAGAGGTTTTGTTGTCTTAGGCTATTTAATAAATATTATTACACTCAAAGTCTTTTTTCCGGACGTGTTTTTGTAAGGGTAGGCGTTAAAGTTATTATTTACCCTTGAGTACTCAGCTACATATATTGAAAAGTTAGGGTTCATCCGGTTTTTAAATGAACAATCGGCCCCTAACTGTCGTTTAATTTGAATTTACTCGTAAACTGGGTGATTGGTAAACCATAAGCCGATCTTACCGCATACGATAAACCGATTTTGCAAATCTGTAAAATCTGTATGCTTTTTCGTAAGTATTACTATAGCTGCAGTACGTTTCGCCCATTTTCAAACGATTGTTCCTATCCTTTATTACTAGGGTTTCCTCCTTAATACTAATACTTTAGGCGTTAGTTTTACTTTGGGTACACTTTAAATCTTTAATTTAAAACGTTCTCAATAGTTTCGGCAAGGTTTTCTTTAGTAATTTAGCTCTCGTCTTTAGTTTTGTCGATTATAAATGTTAATTCGAGGCTTATCTATCGGCGTATCAAGGTTTCAAGCGATTTTTCTAAGGTTTATATAGAAGGTTTTTATGTCATTTTAGGCTTAAAAAGTATAAGGTCGAAATCCGGGTTTCAGCGACATACTTGTGTTATTATTTAGATAAATAATTTTCCTTTTTTATATTCCGGTTTAAGGGTTACCTGGTACTTTCGGAACTTTGTTATTAAGGCGATAAAAACTTCTTGTAGGTTTTTATAGGCGTTTTTCTTTTGATTTTTCACAAATTTTCAAATCGTACCAGTTTAATTCCTATCGTAAAATTCGTAGTTAAATTTTATATTAAAATTGGATTTTAAGTGGTTATAATACTTCGTCAATGTATTTACTTATATAAGGAGGTATATATACCATTTCTTTTCGCTCACCAGAATAATACATCGTGTAAAATAATATTAAACTGGGACGGTTCGATATTTAGTTTCTTATATATATTATATATAACACGTATTTTGTTATGGCATACATCGTATAGTTCGCCGTTATAGTTTTTGTCCCTATTCTAAAGCTTAGCGAAGTTGGTAAGCCTTATAAGATCGCTTTTATTATTGTGAAAGCGTTGCGGTGGAAGGTTACGGTAAAGGTCGTAGTTGGAGGGTATTAGTCTGTAAGGTATGTATTAGCGTTTTACGCCGCTCGGTATTTCCTAAAACGGGTTATTTTCGGTGTTTCGGCCGCTCCCATTATAGTCGAGCGGGCTGTTTTCGGTGTTTCGGTCGCTTCCGCCATAATCGAATACCATGTTAGACGTGTTTAAAAAGTGGTTTAGTATTTAGGTTTACTTTACAATGTGTATCGATGTGAGGGTATATTACATCCGTGTGGTAAATAAGGATTGTGTACGTTTTTATTCTTTTTTTAGAGGCTTATATTCCTCATTTTAGGTGCGGATACAGTATTGGATCGTTTTACACCTTATGTTTTTCGTTTTATCCGTATTTCTTATACCATCTGTTTTTTATACTTCTTCAAGTAATATCTTATTACAAATTCCATTAACTTCATATTCTTATTCTCTAAATCTGACAAGTTGATAATTTGTGTTATTTCGCATAGGGCTTTTATAAGGCTGTTATTTCTGCCCCCTAGGGTATTAATACCTCTAGTTCGTAGTTACATTCGTAAGTTTTTAACAATGGAGGGGTTTACTATTTACCATATGCCTAACTTCCACTTCAAGTGTGTTTCGTGGAAATTATTCAGTATATCTGGTACTTAGGTTGTCTCCTTCCAACAGAGAAAAATCGTGGCTAAAATTTACGTGTTTTCCGTATATAGGTCTATTTTTTCAACTAGTATATCGATGGTGTTATCTCAAAAGTCTAGGTTTATTTCGTGTATTATAGCCTTCATTATTCCTATATACTCGACTAAGAGTTCGAAGTAAGGGCTGGCTTCCTCTGGTGTTATAAGTATTGTGGTTATGTCTGTAAGTGTTTTGGGGCGATTAGGTATGGCGATTCCTATATACCCCTGGTATACTGGAGCGACGTGAATTAGTGGTTTTACGCTATGGTTAGGTTTAGGTACGTTTATATTTTAAAGTTCCGGGTAAATCATTTTACAAACGGAAAATATAAAGTAAATGAAAAAAACAAAAAGGTCGAATTCAAGTTATTAACGTTTACTAATATATATAAATTTGAAACTTTACGAAATTAAACTTAACTACAAAGTAATAAAACATTTTAAATTAGTATTACGAAGGCTTAGTAACGTTATACTAATTAAGCGACTAATAAAGTTGAACTTTGTAAAAGCTAAACTTAAAATATATGTGGCGAATTTCGGAAGGCGAATAAGGTAAAGAAAGTGTAGGTATAAGGAGGTGTAGTATGTCATCTGGTGTATAGGTTTTATTATGTATTTGGTAAGAGGTCAGGATTATTATATTGTAGACGCTTTTTCTAAAGCGAGTAGTTTAGATGTTGTATTCGTAAACGCTCTTAAATTAAGCGAACGGTTTAGATACTGTATTCGTAACCGCTTCTATGTTTTTTCGAGCGGTGTAGATTGTCGGCTTAAATCGGACGGATCCCAACAAATAGTTCCGAAACTTGGTAGTCTCGGCTTAGGTAGCCTGCTACGTGATAAGACGTTTTCCAAAAAGTATCCGGGTACGTCAAAACGTTAAACGAGGGTAAATAGTGGTGTAATGGAAATTCTAATAAATAAAAAACCAAAGAAGAGTTAATGATATCGTGCTAAAGTTGTTCTTCTTAAAGTTATTCTAATTTTATAATTTTTATACATATCTTGTGTAATTCTTGTAAAAATGTAACATGAAAGTACAAACAGTAAAAACCGCTACAACATCTCGCTATAGCTTTTTAACTTATATCTATTTATTTTTTCAAAAGCTATTAATAATAAACCGAATCTGCTACTAATTAATATTGGTAAGTAATTTACCTATTTACTTAAAAGTAAACAAGTTAAAAAGTAATTATATGATTGGTATAATTGTAGTAAAAGATAGATATCTCGGATGAAGTATTCTCAAGAGTTTACGATACAGATAAAAGGTTATAAACCTCCTATCCGAGTAGTGGCCCTTTTGCCGTACGCTAGGGAATACCCATTCCAAACCGCTCCATACATTGCTATACATTTTGGAATACCCATTCCAGACCGCTCTATGCATACTACACTTTGCGTCTTGCAAGAGTATAGGCTAAAGAGTGATAAGTTACCGTGCACTCTGCACGAGAGCACCTTACAATACATCATAATTCCACTTGGCCTATGTATACTATCTATGAGGGCATATAGTAATATCTACACAAACCAACTTTCTAAATTCATTTCACTAAAAGTAATATAATTTATAATTCTCGAGGCGTCTACAAAACGTTTTTCGGATATATATCAACAATTGGTTGGATTTTTCGCATTTATTATTTACAATTGTCTCTAGGATCTGGTAAATGATTTTTAAGTAACATTATACATTTGAACAAAAATAAAATGATCTTTGTCGATAATACACCAATAACAATCGGATAATATCACCTAATAAGTAAATTGAAAGGTTTAAAAATATTTTCGTACTATCATCGCCTTTTAGCAGTTTAACTAGGCATTACATTTTTCACGTATTGATTTATATTAAATAACGCGGAATGAACGGTAACCTCATTCAATACGAATCAACTAATCAATACGAAATGTCACATATCATTAAGGTCAACGGGGATACAAAGTCAATAACAAGTCAGGCGAATCGAACCTTTTCATTATCAACATACTAATATAATAGTTCAGTATGAACTTAAGAAACTATGGTGTATATTAAATAACAATTGATAATTTTGAATGCCATTCATAACGCCCTGGGAGTAATATAAAGTTGGAGATTAAGTTTAATTCAGTTAACGTAATATTAAACCCAGTCATCCATGTAAAAAACTAGATTAATATGAGAATGAATACCATATATGAATCATTTCGAGTTCGTTAAATATCATTTAAAATATCTTTTCTAAATATATTTCATTTTACGTAAATTCAATTAAGCATGAAGTTACAACCCCCTTTTCCTTACAAATATCATTCGATATTTACCAGTGTCCAGTAGTTATTACAGATAATAGGGAGAATATTATATACGATGAATTTGAAATTTCACCTATTTCAGCTATAGAAACAGAAATGCGTGGTATTAGTAAAATATTAATGAAGTAAAAGAGATACGATGCATTCAAGGAAAAGTTACCGAAAGATTCAAAATAAAATTTAACATTCAATAAATTAAAATTGAAATATGGAAACGTACAGGTGCATAACAGTCCGGAGAATCGATGCCGGCGTTGGATACGCTCTACAAAACTGACACTGAATGAGTTTCCTTTACCCTTCAAAAGATATATTAATAATAAGAAAGGGAAAAATTCAATATTATATTATCACAATACGACATGCAAAACCAGGTATGTATTACCTAACTTTTTTGTATAGCTATTCGACCGAAAGGCGACTCCTATTAAAAATCCACTAAATTTCACTTACAAGAGATTATTATTGTTCTTTCGATGTTCGAAACAAAATATCTGATAAATGGAAAGCAACTATTATAATTTACCACTTGCGTTGAAAACCCCCCGTGGGGGAGGATAGTATGTGGCGGATCGGATATTCAAAGACTTTAACAAAGGCGAATAATGCGGGGCGGGTTGGGTGTTCAACAACGTCAATAAGCTCGGATAACTCGAAGCGATGTAGGCGTTGGAGAACGCCGATGAGGGAGGATAACTCGAAACGGGGCGGGCGTTAATAGATGCCAATGAAGGCGGAAAACGTGGGACGAGACAGGGAGAGCGGTTCTTTAGGTTGGATATAGAGCACCTTAATACATCTGTTTACGCCCATACCACGCGTTAGACGCGGGCGCGGTAATTAATAAGTTTCCGGTTAATTCAGTCAAAATATTTTTAAATAAGATTAATAAATAAGACGTAGAAGAATGAAATGCTTTTATAGTTAAACGTTAAATATCTATTACCATATTTCATGGATTGTTACTAATATTATTCATAAGAATATCATTCAAGTAAAAATATTATTTCAATTGTTTAGAATAAATACATAAAAGAACCCGTAACAGGTATAAAAAAAACTTGGGGAAAACATTACGTGTAAAAGTACGATTAACAGACAGCTTACGGTTACAGATAACGAAAGATATAAAAAAAAAAAAACGTCTTATATAACGACGGAATGTGGAAGAGAACGGGACGTGGGCGTATAGCTTATGGCTTCGTAACCTATATAATCGGAATGGTCGGGACGCCTTACTTACTATCGATATCGTAAAAGAGAATGAACTAATTAACTAACTCGAAAAAGTTAAAGGCGAAAACGGGTTTATAACTCGACACGTCACTTTACATTTATAGGCAAATAAATGAAATAAACTCTGTTTTGAAAAGTTACGATGAATCACTTGAATAAAACGTACAATGCGGGAAAAGAAATTGATATTTTTGTTTAATGAATGCATTTGAAAACGGGTTAATACGTACTCAGGTTTTCAGTAAAATGCATTTTAAAATTTACTCTTTATACACTTTACAATGAACGCGATATCCATAAACGCGATAAATATGAACGTGAGCCAAAAATACTACGGAATTTAATAAGAAATCTATGAAAAATATACTGGTATCTTTTACTTGTAAAAGGAGAAGTTGAACCTTATCCTCGTTATTATAAAATACCAAAAGGTTTCATATAATACGAAAACACTGTATAATATGATTAATAATAAAGGTATTAGTGTAAAAACGGAAGATATGCCTTACAAAAGAGCTAATTATCATTATTAAAAACGCTGGCGTTTATATTACTTATGCTAGGATTATTAAAAAAGTTAACTATATTAAAAAGAGGGTATTATGAATAAAAGAACAGTTGTAATAGAATGAAATTCATGGCAAAAATGAAACGAAAGCGTTATAACTTAGGGAAATGTAACATAATTTAACGGAAATAAAAAAAGGAAGGCGGATTACCGAAAGAAAAAGGGAAAAGAAAAAGGGGTTACGAGTCATGGTAAAGTCCGTTTTTCTATGCGTAAGCAGCCCAAGATTGACAAAATCTATACGTTAAACGACCCTGTATAGAGCTCATTATACGATGTAAGCAGCCCGGGATTACCAAAATTTATACGTTATGTAGCGTGTTATAAAAGCGTTATACAGTGTAATTACAACTTAAAAATAACGTTATATGGCCCGCGCCCGGTTAATGCTCTGTTCATGCTCTATACAGACACGATTCGTAATTATTTCTCAACTTATGGGTTACCATAGTTTTAACAGGTTTTTAATAAAAGGGGGGTTATGTTATGAATTTATGATATTAACCATTAAGTTCATAAGTTACGTTACTATGTACATAACGCGATGTATAATACCCGGCTCGCTTGTGGTTCGAGTGCGATCTGCAAGCGTCATGTGCAAGGGTACGTAACGGATCGTATACGGACCGTACACATAAGTCCTGCATAGAGGACCTCGATATGGTAAAGTCCTTGTCTATATGCTTAAGCGGCCCGGGATCGACGAAATCTATATGTTATACAATGCGTTATGAAGTGCGTTATACGACGTAAGTGGCCTGGGATTAACAAAATTAATACGTTATTCGGCGCGTTATAAAACGCGGTATATGGCGTTATTACAACTTAAAGATAACGTTATACAGTTTTCACCTAGCTTACGCTTGGTTGGCGCCTTATATAAACACGATTTGTACTTATTTTTTAATTGATAGAATATCATAATTTTAATGGGTTTTTAATAAAAAGTGGGGTATATTATCAAATTAAGCCTTGAGCCATTAAGTTTTTAGACTAGATCAATATATACGTATTGGGATGTATAATACCCAGCCGGGGCGTGGTCCGGGTACAGTCTGCGGGCATCACGTGCAAGGGTACATAACAGACTATACACGGACCGTACACATAAATTCTGCGCAAAGGACCTTTGAAAACTCCACTAGTCTTCCTTAGTACCTCAATTGTTAATAGAATTTAGCACCTACTTGGCATACCTTCGTAGGTCGGACCATAACAGCGGGGTCTTTGGCTAATTATTACGCTGCAATCGCTACCAAAGCGCCCTCCAGTCGCCTAACCGTTTTGCGGCGGCCCCTTCACGTCGCCGTTGAGGCAACGAAAAGTAAATCGGCCTAGGCTGCGGCCGCAGCGTTAATGGATTGGCGAAGCCCTACCACCGCCGAAAAATTGGTTAGCGATATGAACAACAACGTTAATAACGATGGTGAAACGTGTTTTATCTCGAATAAACATGCACCTATTACCCCTATTTCCACCCCCATTTTCCTATTCGCTATTAATTCTGCTCTAACCCTTAGTTCGTTCCTGGAGTTTACCCCTTTTAATAACTAAGGATGCGAACGACGGTTTATGACTATAAAAACCTTGTTAATGATGGTGGTAAAATTGTTAAACGAATAAAATCTTTAACCGGATGATATTTATAATATGCACCGGCGGGAAAAACACGTAATTATTGTTAGCAGATATGAAACGTAATTGGCATCGGTATGTAGAAACGTAATGGATTTAGCCTAAAATTCTAATTATTTTCTACTTTCGGAAAATAATCCGTAATATATAGAAATACACTGAAATTTTCAAGGTTCAAAAAAACCTTATGTATAGAAGCTTTGAGTATGTGATTGTTCACTGGCTTTTCAAAAGATTTCAGTTATAATTTCCAGACTGTTATGCAGGTGGGATAGTAAATCAAATAGGTGATACCCCGCTTCCAGTCGCACTAAAACTAACATTCATCTTTACTTTAAAGTTATAAATACCGATAATATGATGTAAAATTTTTATAATCGTGTTTTATCTTTAAAAGCCAACGAAATATCGGCCGAAATAACGGTAACAAAGGTAGGGACGAACCTAAATATCGAAATTTGCAATACTTTAATCCGGGTTAAGTCGAATATATAAAGCTTTGAATTTTATATCAGGGGGTAATTTTATCTTCATTTTGATTATATTACTCGACTATCATTTCTATACGTATTTTAAGATAGGATTCAACATTATTGACGGAGAGTTGATCATTATTCCTAAATCGAGTAAAAGACTTAATGTCGATATTTGCGACTTTATCCGCGACCTTATTTCGATTAATACATATATATCTTGGGTTCTATTTTACCGTAATAAGTTTGAATTAGAGTTTCGCTATATTATTTAAGTTTTGAAACAGTTTTCAGTAAGGAGTAACCGGATTATCATTTGAACCCCATAATATCAAGATAATATTAACATATGTGGTAATTGAACCCATTATAATATAAATATTTACTTTCAGGTTTCGAAACGAGTTAATGTACTTTGTGTTCAAAACGTGTGTAGTATGGTAAAGACTACTGGATCATTTCATAACTACGCGGCCGCCACGATAAATTATTTATCTATATTCGACATGTTGCTATCCATGAAAAGTTTTTTTAAATATGTCGGTAAAGATTATAATGTATTCCCTCTTAATGTTAAAAATAATGGTTCATAAAAGCCATGGTAACGGCGTCCTCAATTAACCAGTTTATTGGATATTCGAAGGATTCGGATGAGAATTATAGGGTAAGTAATATAGGAAGCGGAAAGTTGGGAAATTTTCCGTTAACTTTAAGTAAAAGCAGATAAAATATGACCGTTAGATACCGGCGACGTGATCGAAAAGGGTTTCCGAAATCGGCATGGATATGTTTAGCCGTTAACATCATGTCGAGCCGTGTATAACACTGCAAAACAAGACCATTATTAAAGATTATACGTTTATTAACGACTAAAACGACAGGTATTTAAAACGTAACCTCCGACGACGAAGAGGTAATTTATTCCATAATACGTTATGTAAAAAGGAAACTAGCGCTAAGAGTTTCTAAACGGTAAAAGAAGTAGAGATATTATTACTTAAAATAAACTTTGCCTAAAGGTATACCATAATCTCTACGAGAGACGACGTTGGGCGAAGTTTTATATAATAAAGCAACTGTCTTTATCGTAACACCAAAATAAACCGTAATTTATTTTTCAAACCCCTTTTACTTATCCTCATAGTACTAAGTCTCCGCGTAATGAATAAGTATTGGTATGACCTCGACAGCGGTAATTGTATGGAAAACGTGTGGCGAAAACCCGTGCCTCGTATTTAGAAATCAATTTTAATAACGTGCGACTTTTAACGATTTTATTACACGTTATAAAACATATATCTTTTCCAATAACTCTCTGTTAAACCAACACATAAACCACTATATACCAGAAAACTTGGTATTTAAAAACGGGTTTATCATCAGACAAAGCGGTTTTATAATGGTATGGATCAAAGGGTAATTATATTTAGCGAGTTTAATAATACCCTAACGCTAAATAACGTATAAAAGTTCAACCTTGTTCGGGGTAAAATAAAACCTGCGATTAGCCGATTACAAATCCGACTCTGGTAAACTAAATTTCAATTCCGTAACCTTTAGAGTTCAGAAATTCAAGATTAGTAAAATACCATAAATGATCAGCGGGAATGAAAACGCGGCTAAAGTAAAATTTGGCGACATTGGACGTATAAATTATATAAAAGACCGCAGAAAAAGTGGATTTATGTAAGGTTTTGTAATCAAAATTTGGAAACTTTCGAGTTGCGGTTTAATATTGGTTTTTTACGATTTTACACATTCAAAAGCCTCTAATATAGTCAATCAAAATTTGATAAAAATTCAATCGTTTTATTTTCTAAATCAGGCGGTTATAAAATAGGGCGTAGAAAGTGTTTTATACGTTACGTAAAAGGATCGACACAACTTGACCCGCAATCAAAGCGAATTATATATCGTAGGTAAAAAATGTAATAATATTCAAAACAAATTGATTAACCGTTGTTCTCTAGTATTACAAGTTAATAAAGCTTTGGGTAATAAACGATAAAACTATCATCTGGGCAATGATACATTTGAAACCATTAAGATATATGAATATTGAAGCGATAAACCTTTACCAATATAATTATAATAAGTTTCAATCGCCTCATTTCGGAAGTATAAATACCTCCGATCATCGTTATAATTGTAGGTAATCCTTTCAAAATAAATATTTGTTATACTGTTTACGGATGCGCCTTAAATTAAAATCTAAATACGTATTGAGTGAAAATACAATAATATCGTTTAATTCGATCAACATATTATAAAAGTTAATAATATTATAACGGGAAAATTCTTCCGATATATCTGGTTTTTAAAGAAAGTTTTACTTGGACCTGTTTCAATCCCTCAAAGGGTCGTCTTCGATATCGTCGATAGTTCAAAACCCTTTAAAGATATCATTTCGAAATATTTAGGTTTATTAACTGTTATCGAAAGCGAGTTAATCACCAATTTTATGTCAAGAAACTAGGCAAAAAGAATAGAACTTATATTTATTAATATTGTTATATATCTTTTGTAAATCCGTGGTTTAATTAAATTTAGTTTTTTATAAAGTAGTTTCTACCTGTTAAATTTCTGTTAGAAAGTTCCCACATTCGATAGACCCTGCTCTGTATAACCGAGCTGCATCTGATTTCTTAATGTAATAACGAAGCCGGTACAGTTTAGGGATCCATCACTTCGTAAGTTTAACGTATAGTGTAATGGGTCTTTCAACCGTATGTATGGTGTTTACATATAGCCGAGTGAATGAATTTTCCTAATCGTATACTATTACTTCGTCCTCTATGTCGAAATCGCATGATAGGAAGGCCATTCCAGTAGAGATCAGGTCTTAAAAACTAGGTAGGCTGGTTTCCAGCACCCTAACACGCGGGATTAGTGGTGTGTGAGACCCATGCGCCAGGAGTGTCATCAATAGAACCTTGTAATCAGAGCCGCTGTCAAGACTAAGTGGGATTACCGTGGTAGCACCAGCAATGTTATTGAACGCAAGGTTTAGGAAGAATTTCTTCATCATTTACATCCAACTCGACTAAAAACGCCTATTATCTGGTTATTAATCTAAGTTAAATAATAAAAAACATTAACATTATCCGTATTAAATCATTTTTAAAAAGTATGACCATTTCTTCGACTTTATATAACCCGTATAACGTTTAATTTCCCCGGTCATAATGCTATATATAGATTTTGAAGACTTCGTCCACTTTATTCGTACTAATATGAAATTCATACACCACGTAATAACTATTACTAAATAACATATAAAATTTCCGTTAATAAATAGTTTTTTATTTAAACAATTTAGAATTGACCATAACATTTGATTTCTTTTTAAACACTTCAACCACAACTAATTTTTGAAAGAATTGGGTGAACTTTACAATAGGTATTGTATTACACGTATTATTGATTTCCAAGTTATCGAATTTAACGTCCCGGGGGAAAAACAACCCCGATTTTACGTTAACTAGCTTATATAAGCTATTACTTACTCACTCTTAAGCCAATAAGTCCGTAATGATCAGCTATCTGTCTTTAATGTTCTTAACGTTAATGATATGATTAAACCTAAATATTACGTCGAAAATATTTAAAAAAACCAATCAAATTTTCATTAGGACATTCTACTATTAGTAACTCCCAGGAGCAATAGATATTAGTTAAGTAGGTGGGTTACGTACAATCAATTTCGGAGCCGTTTTTGAAATTTTCTAATATTATGATCCTTTATATTTTCGCATCCTGTGACAATTCAGCCGAAAGTAACGATGGACTATTTTTCTCGGCCTGTAAACGGTCTAAATATAACTAATTATCAGTTACATAGCCGCTCTGAATCGTTTCATTTCTTGATAGCGAATATAATATACGATTTTACATTGTTCCTATGATCATTATTACCTTAAAAGTTACTTTAGCATATTTTGGTACTCTGTGACACCGTTATCCGAATTAAAATTCAATCTTTTTTCAATCAAAAACTTCTTCATAATACTAATTAATATACATACCTTTCTTTCAATACTTTAAATACCCTTAACAAACCCCATAATCGTATTGATCTGAGTTTCTTAGCTACTCGTTAGTCGCTACATCCATGGTTAATATTCAAATATCTTTTCTTGGGTTTTACGATTCTCGTTTAACAACTGTATAATACGAAGTCCGTTTAAGCTAGAAATGGTTAACGGAACGGAACCACCGTTACCGCGTATATTAATCTTTTTCTGAATAACGTACCAAACTCCTATAGTTATTTTCGCGGCGATTACTTAGGCCTATACGCTATCTATCTGCTTATTAGCATGGAAAAAAGAATTCGGAAGCCGAGCCACTTATTTCAATCCTGGGCGTTAAACATGAAACCAACCCCTGACAGCTTTTTCATAAGCAAGTTTATATTTGGATTCAAATCTCAAGAAGTCTTTGTATATCTGTAATTACGACCCGTCGCATCTAAGGTATAAAGCTAGTATTAGACGACGGTGTTTACCCACTATTTAATGGATTATTAAGCACTAACAAAAGCTTTACGCCTTACGCTTTCGTTCAATCTTTAAACAGAACTTTCGAAAATTATACCACATACTATAAAGTTATATTAAACGTCATCGTTTACTCGTAACATTAGGCTACGTATCAATAAGATTTTAATCTGAGAACTACCTATTAGTTAATCGGGAATAAACAGTATCAAAACACAAGAATATATATTGCGAATAGTTTTATCGATTTCGACAATCAGGTTAACGTTTATTTTATACAAGGAGATGAGAAACAAATGAAGGGAAGCAGGTCACCTTACGTGAACTAGGAACAGAAATGGTACTAGGTAAATGATAAAATAATAAAACGTAATCTGAAGTTTTTATTAAAGAGAAAGTTTTTCATTTTCGAAATTACGAAGGGGATTATTTATAAAGAGGGAAGGGACTAACGTTAACAAATTCCACCATATACCAGGACTCTACAAGGAAAGAATATACTTTTTATCTAGTGTCAAAATGATCCACATCAAGAAGGAACCTTTTATACAATACAATAGCGTTTTAATTCGCTTGTAAGTAGGTAACCTGCAGTTACAATCAGGCGGGCACATTTTGGCGCCTTTTACAAGGTGCTAGGGAATTTTATGGCCCATGGGCACCTTTTACAACTACAAAGAACGCCCTGACCCCCGTAAGCTGGGGATAATATTATAGGCTGGTGCCTAGGCTAGTGATCGCCAACCATCTATCCCTGGCAATTAATATGCTCTTACGTTGCTTCCGATTTGTTCCTAAGTATACATATACCATGTGATCAACCACATAACTGAGCCACTCCTTATCGATAGCTCTATAGAAGATCCTTAACAGGGGCCTCTTTTCTTTTTTCATTTAGTATTATAGATAGTATCCAATCGCCTTAGGGAATAGCTTTGGCCCAATCTATTTACAAACAATTTTCAATCATAATTTAGATTTTGGAAAGGAAATTGTGAGAGATTTAGTAGTTAGTATCAATACCTATAAAAATTTAACTTAATTTAAACTATTCATCAATAATCTTTAATATGCTATTGGTTACTATAGCGAAGGAAAATTCTATTATTATATCAAGATTTAAAATGTTAATACGTCTCATATTATATGTTTTCACTTAACAGATAACTACTAAAAAAAGATACTGTGAAGGAAAATCATACATCAGATTTATCTTTGCAAAAACACATTATATGGAATAGAATATGAACAATGAAATCGGCGTTATGAAAAAAACCAGTTTAAAAATTATGAACATTACCTCCGTTCAATCCACAAACATTATATTAATACATTTCCTCAAGCCATCCAATTGTCTTGAAATATTTCGATTAAAAATATTTGAATTACCATTTTATGGATTTTGAATATTCCATAACTGAGAAATTATCAAATGTTTCAAATTGATAAAAATTTATAATATGAATCGCTAAGCCCTCTTCTTGAAGTAACGATAAGATGTTACACTATCAGCCCAATTGATCTTTATCAAGCTGATGGATTGTCTACTTTAATCTATGTTTAAATATGTATTACCATCGTCATTCATACTATAAATACGGATGCACGATCCATTCAATATTAGTCATGCATTCAAGTTTAGTCATGTGAATTTAATCAACGTTTCAATCGGCTAACATTTCCGAAGGCCTTAATCTTTAATAACTTGTTACTTTTTTTTCTATAACTTTTACAGTACCTGAGTAAGCCGTATAGTTGGTTTATATACAAATTATATCGCTTTTCACTCTTTATAATTGTTAAATATACATCCATCCCAACACATTCATAGGTAGCCTCCATATTTGTTAGCTCTGCCACTAAACCTACATACGATTCCTTAGCATTGCCAGCGAAAATGTTTCAATGGCACCCTTTATATCCAACGCTGGATGGGCTAGACCAACTACGTATACCCTTAACTCGCACTTTAAAGGCGCCCGACTTTTGTAAAATACTTAAGGGCTTTGGAAAAAACACCAAGTAATAAGACCGCTCTCGGCGGAGAAGAATGTCACTACTTACCGAACCCAAAGTTTTAATACCGAATACCTTCATAAGGTCCTCAACTAGTAAAGGCGCCATCTTAAAGTTCGGGAGTCAGTCTCCCGGGCCTGTAAATAGGTTATTAATTTTTTTTTTAAATGTTTCAATAGACCCGATTTTACCAAATATCGTAAGTTAGCACTATATATCGCGGCAAACGTTCCCGCACACTTTGTAAACGTGAGTCTGGGGATGTAAATAGATGAGCTTAAGTATAAGCCTACGTCTTTACCTTTTTACCTCTTTACACAAATCGACCAGATACGAAGTTCCCTCTGAAAGGTTTTTCGTACCTTTTCTCCGCGGCCACTTATACGACAACTCCGATATAACTGGCTTCGCCAGCCTTTCCGAAAACCGAAGGTACGAAACCCTCAATATTACCAGCCTTTATATGAACTATAATAATAGATCGTAATAAAACGCCGGTTTTTCAAACGAAGTAAAGAACCCCTACGTATATGAAAATCCACCAAGGCATTAATCGCGAAGAATCAAAATACCACTTCATGTAACGTATTATATCCAAAAAAGCTGCGAAGGAAAAGGATTTAGTGGTTTTTATTAAAAAAAATTCAATGTTTCAAAAGAAATTTAAAAGAGTTTCTCCTCAGGAGGGTTTAATTAGACGCTTATATATAAGCCCTTTTATTATTTAATAAGCGGATGATATTCTTGTAATATATATTTTACCATATACAGATATCGTAGTATGAAGTAAATTTCTTTTCGAAAAAAGAATACTAATAAAATTTCATTTATTTTACTAGTCCTTTTTTATACTTTGTTAGTCCTCATACATATATGTAGTAAAAAAGATCCTACAGGTCATTCATTACCCCTTTCAAAAGAACACCATAATAGTTTAAAAGGTAATGAAAAGAATATGAAGATTTAGGTTGAGATTTCATTAATTGATACCTAATCTTCCGTATACGGCAAGGATATATACACAGGCTTAATGACCTAAATCGTTGTTTAAACCCGTTAGGTTTCTCTTCCGTTCAATGAATTAAGAATGACCAAACCCCAGAAATAGACGTAACAGGGTAAAGTTTTACGATGACTGGTACGTATAATAACACATTAATATATATTACGTTTTTCCGACTCGATTATTCAATTCTATGGTTTCGGTGAGAGATTATACCTTTGAACCGTATACGGCGACTTTCTAATATTATAAATATTATGAATCGTTTCTTTTAAACTATGGTAACTATCCGACGACACCTTAACAAAGGGATAGGAAATACATCCGTGTTTCGAGGTATCGGTTTGAAACAAAATCAGATTTTTCGATAAAATCTATTATAATACAAAGGTAACGGTAATTCATATGACTAAAGAAGACTCCACTACTCGATATTCCGAAAAAAATGTTTATCCAGTTGAAAAAGACCGCGGATTAAAGCTATTTTATATCAATATCCGATAATATTTTGCTGGAAAAAACGTAACCTAATCCGAACTCATTATACGTAACTTTGGATCGAAAATTTACGTAACTTCATGTATTGATACTATGCCTTTATATAATACTTTTTTTTCGAACACTATTTTTACGGGGCGGTTGGAATTACCGAAGTGCAAAAGGAAACGATGACACAACATTTCGTCGAAAAATATTCCGCCTTTTTCGCTATTATGTCCGAGACTATGAATTAATACGAAAGGTATGTCATACCGGTGCAATGCGACCCTCGTTCGATTAATAGTCTAGTAACGAAATTTAAATATATTTCAATTAAACCGAGGTGTTTTAAGGTTGGAAAACCTTATTCCAGGTTTTCAATATTTTCAGTAATTAAAACCTCATTCTTTTTAATATATTTCATCAAGAACTTTCGTAATAAGGGTCTCTCTAAGATATACTCGGTTATATTGATAGTCAAATTAGAATTCCTCTTATTCTTTAATACAATTTTGATTATCAAAATGTAAATAGTATTTCGAATTAAAGTAACATAGTAAATATGGATTCTATCAATTTTTCTATTTGAACTAAAAATCTTTTGTAGGAGAGTTAAACACGATTATATGAAATATTTAAAAAATACCTTGACGACATTAAACTCCGAAAAAGAAAACGGGGCTTACGATTGCCTAAGTAAATGTAGATAGGATGAAAACATTTCATTAGGCTCTTCTTATAGGTTACGTGGACGAGGTAATCAATATTAATAATAAAATAAAATCTTATTATTGTAAGAATATAACAGTTAAGGTTGTACATAACACCACCCGTTTTACGGTTTTTTTTCGACAGTCCGTAATTAAAGGGATTCGCCTTTACGTAAAAAGGCTAACGCGAGTTGCTTTTGGCAACTCAGCCTCGAATTTTATCCTACGTTTCAACAAGAACCTTTCTTACCACTATATAATCACGCCGGAATCCTGGAAAGATTTTTCGATAACTTCATATTAACGATATCGATATGATTAACGTATATTGGACTTAATTTATTAACGAATCATTGGAGATTATTTTTTTACATTGCATAGGTTTTCAATTATCATCGATAAGAATTTGAAGCTTATATATAGCCGAAAGAAACAGAATTTGGCCAGTATTCATGGTAAAAGAGCTCTAAACACTTAGAATTTTAAAATAGACATATAATTTAACCATAAGGTAAAAATCCCTATATGAAGTTTAAAATAATATTCAAATTTAATCTTTATTTATATACAAAATGTCTTTACGGTAATCCAATACAACCTTCATAAAGGTTCTAATGATAGGGTTTTATTGATGATCAATTTAATGTACGGGTCCTTTCTATCGCTAATCCCGCACGTTAAGATATCGAAAACCAGCCTACCTATATTTAAAAACCTCATCGTTACTAATACATATTCTCTAACACGTATTACTGATATCGAGAAAGAAACAATAGCATAAAAATAAGCAAAGACCTTTATCCTATTATTATAATAGCTTTGCAAAAGATTGGTAAACAAGCTATAATATATATAGAGGATACAAAATAACAAAACAGTAAGTTATATACGCTTTTTTATTATACAAGGAAAATAAATATGGTGCAGCCGCGCGATACGAGGTTTATCTAACGTAAAAACTTTGTAAACAAGGTATCACATGAACAAACTGGGTCATAGAAATTGAAACTCAGTTAAGTCGTTAATTTAACGTAGGTTTGCGAAATTTTGGATCAATATAAATATTCTTTTCCGCTTAAAGACAATTTATTCCAAATAAATAGGTAACTAGTCATCGATGTTCGTTAAGGATCATAAATATCACAAAATAATACTATTCATAAGTTTTAAGCTATTAACACTATAAACAAGTTATTAAATACATGACATGAGTTCGAATTT
This sequence comes from Anisogramma anomala, assembly GCA_038502455.1. Taxonomy (NCBI): domain Eukaryota; kingdom Fungi; phylum Ascomycota; class Sordariomycetes; order Diaporthales; family Gnomoniaceae; genus Anisogramma; species Anisogramma anomala. The sequence goes on along the minus strand of JASMMZ010000003.1, from coordinate 8,679,459 downwards.
TTTTGAAGATCCGATATTTCAGATAAAACGTGTCTTTATACTACTATAAAAATACTTAATATATATCGGCCGGGCTTGACGACATTACCGTACGCTTGCTGAAGACGGGTTCATTTTCTATTATAAGGCCCCCTCACACATTCTACAACAAATATTTACCATTGGGAATCTTTTCAGAAACGTAACCATAATCAGACGAATCTATAATACTGAGATTATGCGACCAAAACCAATTGAAACCACGATTATAAAACCTTGTTAACGAATTTTCTATTTATTTCAAGAAATTAAAACATATCATAATGCAAATTATATTTTGATAGCTTATTACCAACAGTTTAATAAACGGTCAATACAGAGAGCAAACGTTAGAACGGTTTGTTTTTAATATAGATACGTCCCTTATATACGAAATTAAATCCAATCTAACTGAAATTATAATCGCATTGATATTTTAACGCAACATATAAAACGACTTTCACGCCCTTCATCACAATGTCCTAAATAAAAAAAATGTTGGAATAGCAGTCAAATGCAGTACAGCTAAGTCAACTTTACTTGCAGTAAAGTTGATTGTACTGATTGCAAAATTGGCTACAGTTTGTGGGACTATACTGCAAGTTCAGTGCAGTAGGTGCCCACTACAAAATGGGGCATAGGCCAAAGCATTTGGTCATACAAATTAGTATGCAGACCGGCTAACGGTTTGCCAAACTTGGAACTTAGACATCAATCAACAATATCAATGCAGCACCAGTTACTTCGACCACAGTAATTCTAATCGACTACGTTGTAACGATAAAAGCCTACCAACACTAATCAGTGTTTATGAGGTTAAGCACAGATTGGTTAAGTAAAAGAAAAAGCTTTTTTCAGGTTACGCTTTGTTCTCTTTGGGCAAGGTAAAGGAAAGTTTCTTGCGAAGGGCCCCTATACGCTGTGCATTTGTTCGCGGCAGCAAGTAGGGAAGACTTATAGGCTATATAATTGTTCGCGACAGTCTATAGGTAAGCGACGGTATCGCTACTCGAAAACACCAAGAAATATTTATTAATAATTCTTAGAAGCGTTGAAATTAACCGCCTAAAAGTCTTAAAAATCATCAAGTTCGGCAAGTTGGCAAACGGCCAAGTCAGTACCATTATAGGTGCTAGTACCGTAATAAAAACGACCAAGTCTCTACTCCAAATAACCTATACCACTATCAATGACCTTCAACTTTACCGTTTACACCAAATATTTATCCTACTTCACTCTTTTTCACTCCCCACGCCACTTTAATCGTTAAGATCGCTAATCTGAGCAAAAACACCAAGTTGCGCTAAGAAAGCTATATCGCGCGAATCTATGTTAAATCGCTAAGTCCCTACACCCCCAGATCGCCAAGTCTACAGCCACTAAGCCCTACACTAACCAAAACGTCACGATATCTTAAAAAATACTGAAATCGATATTTTTACCAATCCTATTAAAAAGGAGGTAATTATTACCCTTGGTAATATCATCCAAAATCATTACAACGAAGAACTCTAATATATCGACGCCACTAAAGACTTTACCCTAAAGCACTTGACCAACGTAATCGACCGCTTCGTTCTCGACCAAAACTCTAAAAGAGTCGGCCGTAGATCTATGGCCCTAGATATCTTTTAGAACTAGCTCTGCGACTGGAGACTAAATATGTGGAAAAAGGCGGATCGGCAATTAAAGACGAAAGTAAAAATAAACTATTTACTCGTGTAATGAAGCTAACTAAAAAATAAATAAAGGAAAGTCACCTGGCTAACCTACTTTACGAATATACCACGAATTAAGATCCTCAATAAACCTTCGTTAAGGAGAAAAAGAATGTTAGTGACAGCAACCCTTAATGCACATACACACTTTTACAAGGATATACATAAACCTAAATAAGTTAACGTAAGGAATCAGTTAATTTACATAAAAAAAACCTTAAATCCACCGGTTAATTAATTAGGAACCTTGATGGACTCCTTAATACCAAGAAGATTATCGCCAAGTTTCTCGTAATAGAAACCTCTAAACCTATTTTCCCTAAACTCGTTAACACGTTCAGTTTTAAAAGTTAAATTAAGGAAGGAAGAGCTTTACACGCGAGCCTACTGTAGGTACAACTACTTACTTTTTCCCTCCAAATTCAGCTAAAGGTAACTATCCTGTCCACTAGTACTTATAACCTTAGCTTTTTCCCTAGTTAAGAAATATGGAAGGTTTTTACAACCAGTACATTACCCTTCCCCCTCAACGCGTCCACATGAATGATACAGACTGTACAGAAATTACCACGTTCGTTAAGATCTAGGGAAAAAGTAAAAGTATAACGGTAAGTCTTATAACCTATTTGACGTCAAATTGTGCCTATTTTTTAATATTTTCCGCTAGATAAGCATTAAACTGCCAAGTTTTTATTCGTTGTTTCCTAGCATCCTTACCAGCCAAGCCCAGGATTACTACCTCCTGTACCTAGCGAATTGCTTCTCTTTTCGCGAAATTTATAATAGCTTGAATGGTTACTTCGATCACGATATTAATTTTCCCAGTATCCTACCGATTGGAATATTATCAAGTGGTTTTATATATTGAATTATAAAAAAGAGTCGGAAAGTAAAATGGATTTTTCTAATTAAATGTTTGATAGGCTAGTACTTTGTTAACAAGAAATAGGGAACGTAGGATCTGGCGAAGATATCTTACGCTAGTAATTCCGGTAAGCAGTTACGGGATACAAAGAATTCGAATACGCCCTTCAATGCACTGATACAACCTCCGAAGGTTTTTTTGTTCAACTACGTTCCTCACTAAGTAACGTAACTATTTGAGTCTCCGGCACGACTAGAATATACCCTTAAACTCTGGAATTTCATAACGAAAAATAAAACCCTCCCAATTCGTATTGCATTAATCGAAAATACGAAAGCCCCAGTTAATACAGTTAACGGAAGGTTCGGAACTTTACCTACGGGGTAGGGTACTCCTTATAATCCAAGCTTTTAAACCGGTTAACCAAATTTATATCGAATGCTAAGAAATGTTGAATTTGCGGTAAACAACGTTGCTGTGTAATACGTTATACTGCCGCCGAAAATAAAGTAAAGCAGGTGATATACCACATGTAATACCCCTTTACCTTTAATTGAGATAATATTGAGCGAGTAATACAATTTAAAGGAAATGAAGATCTAAAGGAGGAAAACAAATCCAAGGCTATCGGTTAATACGAAAATACTAGAACCGGTACTAACTTGAAAGCAATGTAATAGCTAGCCTATTACGCCTTTTTGTACCGTTTTACAAACGGAAACCCCTACCGCCGCCAAGATGATAAAGACTTTAGCTTTACACACCTTTTAACTATCTGAAACCTTTAAGCGGAGCAAGTCTTTGAAGGAATTATACCGAAAACGGAGACAGCACGGTACTAAATAGGAGGCTATTTGTAATATGTCGCGTTACAAGGGAATACTAATATTATTACAGAACATAACCACGCGTATGTTAACAAGTCCAAAGTTGGCTTAAACCTTAGAAAAAAACCATCTTTACTAGGATAGACGACGGTTAAAATAATTATTAGCTTGATTATCTTGCACATCATGAAATCACCAACTTCTTTTATCGTTTACTTGAAATATATAAAAAACCTCGGCATTAACTTCAATGTTTAAACTAACGAATTAATATAAGTTAAAGTCGGTAAAAGATTTCCACTTAACCTTAAGTAGGGGTATTTCTGATTTTATCTTCAAGGGTCAAAGATAATAGTGTTCAACCTGACTACGGCGAAACTTCGCTAATTATATCGTAGGTTTATTCACCAGAAAACTAATAGGCTTTACAAGATTTTAAAGGCAACTAGCTATAAAGATATGGATTTACTAGCATTAAAGGTAGTTAAAAGCCTTTGACACTACTTCCAAATGTATTTCCAAACACTTTTAAGGTTTAAATTCACGTTAAAAGAAAACCAAAACTTTAATTCGAAAGTCTTTATAAACGTATTTTACCTCAACAGCAAGTTAGTATTACACGTTATAAACTCCGCCACGGCTATTTACGGCGCCAATTTCCTTCAACTCATTACGACAAAGGAAATATTGGAGTCATTACGTACTTTATAGATTAACACGTACCTTAACCTACTAAACATATTATCCTACAATATCGGTACTAACTTTGCTACAATGGACTTTTAAACTAATGTAAAGTTAATAGGTATTTAATATAAATATGTTTCCTTTAAAGCCTATTAGAATATTAGTAAGGTTAAAAAGGCGTATTCTTTTACTAAAGGCCTACAATATCCTTACATTAAAATTCTAAAGCTTTACAAGTTAAAAAACACGGCTTTAAATAATGGTAAAAGGTTTTAACGATACTATTTTCTTTAACGGACTTATATTAACTTTACTAGTATTTGAGGGTTATCCACGTTGACAGCTAAGCTACCAACCTCATTAATTACTTAAAAGCGTATTATAATATATAACAAAGCTTTAAAGGAACTGAAAAAGGAATCGACACGCCGTTAATTCAATAATGCCCTTAGTACCAAAAACGGACCTTTAATAACAAACGTGTTTCAACTCTCCCTTTAAAGTAAAGTCCTTACATGATGTGATCCAAGTAAATGGAATAGACCGTATAAGATCTCAAGTATTACTAATTTAAACGGGGTAGTTTAAACTGTTAACGGCCCTGTGACTTTTCGAGTTACATAGGTTAAGTCGTACCGAAAACTCTTCGAGTTATTTAAGTTTAACAAAGATCCTAACGATGATAACCTTCGAACCGAACGAATCAACCAACATAACCCTCCCGGGCCTATTATTAATAATCCAATGGAACTTCTACGGTGTAAACGACCATCCAAAAGAGGGATACAAAGTAAAAATGAGGACAATAAGGATTACAAGCCCGGCAAAATATATACAACGGCGTGGGTGTCCTAAAAAAATAAATTTAACGGAGAACTTGCTCTTGAGCTACGTGCTAAAAACATTATCAAAATACCAGGTAAGGACTTTAAAAAATATGATCAAATGGAAATTAACGGCCTACTATTACAAGGAGTTATACAATTTGTACCGTTAACGCAATTGAAAGGCCAAAACGTCACTATTTTTAAGTCTAGGATAATTTACGAAATTGAAGGTAAGACTATAGACAGGCCGTACGCAAAGTCACGCCTAATCGTTTAAAGATACGGTAATAAAGTTAAGAATTGGATGCTTACTTAATCGCTTATAATCTAAAAAAATCAATTAATATTTCATTATCGCTATTACGGCCATCTTAACTACTGTCGTAAAGGGCCAGTTTACACTTATAGTCGGGATATTACGTAAGCTTACACGTAGTCAATTACCGATCGTTAACGAATTGTATTGTTAAAGTTACTAAAAAAAACTAAGGGATAGGTTTCCGACTGGTACAGTAATACAATATATTAAGCCTTTGTACGGATTAACCGAAGTAAGCGTCCATTGGTTTTTAACGTATTAGGTGCATTTTAAAAACAAGCTCGGTATAAAGACTTTAAGCTTTAACTTGTACCTATTAATTATAAATCTTAAATACTTTGGCATCATAGGTATGTAAACTAATGACATACTTTCCCTCAACAATATTAGGTTTATAATGACAAAACAACATATTATCAAGGAATTAGGCCTCTAAAAATACAAGTTAGTTAAAACGTTAGCCGAAAACATATAAATCATCTTTTAAAAATAGTTAATCCGTATTTATGATGTTAAAGCTAAAAACGACATTTATATTAGCGTACGCTAAAAACGGAGAGCTTCGAGCATAATAATCATCGACAAGACCAACGAATCAAAATTACAAATATATCTGAAATAAAGGGCTTGTACGGCCTACATTATCACGTTGTATTATCCGGAAGCATCGTACAACCTATTTATTACAACACGAGTACATGACCTATAGAAAAAGACTTTAACAAGTTGAAAAAGCGGATGAAGTATTTAATAAATCATATAAAAAGAGGAATTAACATAGTTTCAGTAAATTTAACGAAAAAGAAGTTAATAATCTTTACGGACGAGTTATTTGCCAATAATACTAACCTTATATCGTCAATCAAATTCCTAATAATATTCGTTAACGAAAATAAGTCTAAAGGGCAATTTACAATTACCGGAAACCTTATGTATTAGATATCTATTCAATATAAACGCGTAACCCTAAATGTGTTGGCTTTAGAAGTTAATAACAAAATAACAAACTTTAACATCAGTATGGTAACTAACTACACATTAAATATTATTACTAAATAACTAGGACTGCCACCAATACTTGTAATGAGATATACTGACTCCCGAAGCATTTACGAATGCATATTAAAACTAGGTACGATTAATGAATAATGCTTGATAATAAACGTAATGACGTTAAAGGAGGCATAAAAAGCCCTAGAAATCGAAAAGTTCCGGTAAATTAATGTCAAAGATAATCCTACCGATGCCATAACTAAAGCCACCCCTAATGGCGCCCTAAAAGATTTGTAGATAACAATACACAAACCATACGAATCGAGGGATATGTGGACCACTTGGTACGAAACGTTAAGGAATAGGGTTGCCATGGAAAATTGGAAAATCGTTAGGGTAATGGCAATAATTCAAACTACTGGTAAAAGGTACGTAAGTGGTTGCGTACCTGATTTGTGTAGGTCTATAGCGAAAGATATGTGTACGGGATTTGAGGAACGAAGGTTTCGGAAGGATGGAGTAAAAGGGCCACAAGGGGCCGTAATTGAGGTTGATTTCAATACAGATTAATTAGAATTGACAGGGGTCTGGCTTATTGTTAGCTTATGGATTGAAAAGGGATTTTAGAGGTTGCCACCAATTGATAGCAAGCTACGCTGGCGTGCAGGCACAAAACAAAAAGCCGCCAGTGTTGGAATAGCAGTCAAATGCAGTATAGCCAAATCAACTTTACTTGCAGGAAAGTTGATTGTACTGACTGCGAAATTGGCTGCAGTTTGTGGGCCTGCATTGCAAGTGCAGTGCAGTAGGTGCTCACTTCAAACTAGGACACAGGCCAAAGTGTTTGGCTATACAAATTAGTGTACAGACTGGCGAGCGGTCTGCCAAACTTAGAACTTAGACATAAATCAACATTATCAATGCAGTACCAGCTACTTTGACCACAATGATTCGAATCGACTCTGTTACAACAATAAAGGCCTACCAATAAAAAAGGCATTTAAGGTTTTATTAAAGTATACCTACACTTATTAGAAACATTTTAACAGATAATGTAATAAGAGTTCATTATTACACGGAAATTATAGAATATGAAAATATTAATTATGGCACCTTATAAGCTTCACTCTATTTCCCGTCTCTTATATAAATCATTTTTCAGATTTTGACAAACTTTATTTCAGTCTCTTTTTCATTCAAGTCGATAACTCTTTTTTTTACAAAACACATAGTTTTTCAAAAAAAAAAAATATGAGAAATTTTAAGGTTAACTCAAAGAAAACAAACTAATAAGTACCTGATACCAGGCTTATTTTGGCCTCAAAATAGTCTAAATTTTTGTTATTATTTAACGTCAAGGTTTCATTAACCATAAAGAACCAGGTAAACCTTACGACCTTACTATTCTAAAACCGGTAAATACTATTTCGAATTTATTTTGAAATATTTTTTTTGTTAGTATACGATAAATTGTGTTTCAATTTTATAGAGCGTTATGAAAAAAGTATTACGTAGGAAACCGCGTAATAAGGGGGTTGAAGGTTGCAAGATACTATATATGACTTTAAAATACTAATCACAGGCCTTCATTATACCTTTTACATATAATCATGATCATTTCAATCCTATTTATATTTATATATTATCTAGAAAATGGGTATCATACATATGGGTAAAAATCATTTCAAAATAAATTACGATCTTATTAATTGTTACGATGAAAGCGGTTATCCCTTAGTATAAAAGTTTTTACAACGTCATCCCCTTTAGAAACTTCGATTTACCTTCTGATAAAGTTACCCTTAAATCATAATGACTCCATTTTACATACCTTTAAAAACTCTAAACTCCAGGTACCCCCTTATATAACGTATTACAACAACGGATATTGCTTCGTTACCAGTGGCCGCGTTTCAAATTCCAGTTACTACACAAATCGACAAACGAGTAACGTGATATATTATTACGTCTCTTCGGCGTTTCACGCAGCTTCGGACGGTTTTAAACGTATACGATGTTCACATCGATTTCTAGGAATTTTTTTGATCATGGCGCCGTTACACAATACCAATACCTTAAATATATGTACCAATGATTAATGGACAATTTCAAATTTTCTACAAATTATATTAATTACCTTACAATAATTTTGCGGGTGTTTCAATTCCCGAATAAAAGGGTTGACGAAAAAAGTTATTACTATAATAGTTGTATAGTAACTTAAGTATTCGACGAGCTTGATTGTATTTTATACGTTTTGACACGAAGGTTATCGACGAATTCCGAAACCAAAAAAACATTACATATACCACGATAGGTAAAATAACGGTGTATATATATAATACTATTATAATATAAAGTTTAAGAGGTAACCCGGTTATCTTGTTCTAATAAATCTTAAAAAAACATTTATAATATAGTCTACTTCTATTTACATTTCATTGGGATGAAATAATACATAGGTTTTATAAATATATACGGAAGTAAGGTCACTTATAAATTTAAGATTATTGGCGTAAAATTCTCAACTCGTTTCGACGAAAATAACCAACCTGTTGGAATAGCAGTCAAACGTAGTATAGTTAAGTCTACTATAACTATAGTTAGTTGATTTTACTTACTGCAAATTGATTATATATTGTGGGATTGACTAGATCGACTGTATTGACTGCATGTCAAGTGCAGTAGGTTCCCACTTTAGGTTGGGACATGGTCCAAGCTGTAGCCCGTATAATTTAGTGTGCAAACCAGCTAGCAGTCTTCCAAACTTAGAACTAATCACATTGGAATCAATTTCAATGCAGCACCATTTACTTCTTCAATAGTAAATCTAATCGAATACTTTGCAATGATAAAGGCCTGTCAACACTAATCAGTACTTATTAGATTGAGTAAAGATAATCTGGGTAAAAAAAACCGCTACTTTCCGGGTACGCTCTACCTTAAACGGAGGTAAAGTAAAGAAACGATTATCGTAAAAGGCTCATATATTCAATGTTGTTACTTGCGACAGCAAGTTGATAAAACCTATAAGTTATGTAGCTGTTCGTGGCAGTTTATAAGTGGCGACAATATCGATAGTGCTATCTAAAACACCAAAAAGCCTTTACTGAACCATTTTTTAAAAGAAATGAAGACGTTAAGATTAACCGCCGAAAAGACCTAGAGATATCCATTCAGTTAACAAACGGGTAAGTGAATAATATTACGGGTATTATTATTACAAATTTTAAATCGAAAAAAACGACTAAGTTTAACGACCTTTAACGAATACCAACTCTAACGGCAAGCCTATAGTTTAACTTACATTGATAACACTCATTCCCCCTATATACTCTCTAATTTTCGTTACATTAGCTTTGAGCAACGCCCAAATTAATATAATGATCGATCCTACTCAAAGGGAAAAAATTAAAAAGCTTGGATTTACGTTCGATAAGTATTTCAACAACGTCCCTGGTAAACGAGCACCAATAAAAACTCTACCTTCAGGACCCTAATAAACTACATTAATTATTACTTCCTCAATTCAAACTTTACCGAACTTAATACGAGACCTATCGACTTTAATAACTTATACATATAGTTCAACGAATAAATCTTCAATATATAAAACATAACAAATAAACAAGTTGAAACTAGAATGAAAACTAAACTATTCAGCAAAGGGATCGACCTCTTTATAAAAAAAGGTAAAAGAATAATCGTACTAACTTATTATACGAATAAGCAACGGATAAAGACAATGAAAAATTCAGAAAATGGTTAAAGATATCTTTGGAGATAGCGTTCATCAATGCCCCTAAACTTGTTCGCAAGGTTACATCTAAGCTTATATAAGTTTCTCGAACCATCTTTGTTGAATTAACGGTTCAATACCATTGCCCGTAAAATCTTCAATTGATTGATATACCGTAAAGCCTTAAATTTATTAGTTGGTTAAGAAGTAACTTTAATGTACCCCTTAATATCAAAAAGAATATTACCATATCCCACACAGATCGAATCAACTACGTTTCAAAGATAAAGACCTACCAACACTAATCAATGCTTATAATATGAAGTAAAAATAATCTAGATAGGAAGAAACGCTACTTTCCGGTTATACTCTACGTTAAACGGCGGTAAAGTAGAGGAAACATTATTGCAGAAGGACTATATACGCAATTTAGTTACTCGCAACGACAATTAGATAAAACTTATAGGTTATCTAGCTGTTCGTAGCAGTTTATAAGTAGCGACGGTATTGACAATACTATTTAAAACACTAAACAGCCTTTGCTGAACCAATCTTCAAAAAAGTTAGGATTAATCGCCTGAAAGTCTCAAGACTCTCCAATTTGTTAATTTAACAAACGGCTAAGTTAATAATATCATAGGTATTATTATTACAAATTTCGAATCGCAAAAACGACCAAGTTTTACAACCTTTAATAAATACCAAGTTTAATGACAAACCTACAGCCTAAATTCCTATTATACTACTCATTCCCCCCCTTACAACCTCCAATTCACTTAACTATAGCTTTAGGCACCTCCTAAATTAATATTATTACCGATTCTATCCAAAGGGAAAAAATTAAAAACCACGGATTCACGTTTGTTAAGCATTTCAACAACGACCTTTGATATACGAACGCTAATAAAAACTACCTTCTAAAATACCTTAAAAACAGAATTAATTATTATATCCTGATGTTGGTAGGCCTTAGACGTTGCAACGTTGTCGATTCGATTGGTCGAAGTAACAGGTGTATTGTAGTAGTCAGATAGTGGATGTATTGTTCTATGTTTCGCAGACCGCTGGCCGGTCTCCACTGTAATTTATATGGCCAATTGCTTGGCCCATGCCCTTGAGTGAAGTGCAGCATACTGCATTCAACTTACACCCAATGCGGTAAGTCCGCACAAAGCAATACACTTAACTTGCAGTACAGTTAACTTTACTATAAGTAAAGGTTAATCTATTGCATTACATGTAATACTATTTTAATACTGGCGGTTTTTTAGTTTATATGCGTACGTTAGTGAAGCTAACCAATCTTTTCCGGTTACCACTAAATTGCCTCCTCGTTAATTGGTCAAACCCCTATCAATTCCAGTTAAATTTTATATTATATTATACGTAATTGCATACAAATTTGCCACATTTTTTTGTTACCTTTCAGGTCCAGATTTATCAATTCCCACAAAAGATTCTCTCATCATAACCTCTCATAAATTTCAACTGTGTCATTTAAACAAATTATTATTAATCCCCTAACAGTCTCTTAATTTCCCAGCATATCCCTATCTACTTTCCCGTGGTTTTCCGGATTGCCTATTTACGTAGCTCTCGATACGTATAATTAGCCTATTTCTATTTACAAACCTTTTTAAGACTTTATTCGGCGATACTTTCGTCATAACATTAATAAGGTTATCTTTACTATTACTTTATCGAAACTCATCGATCTTTTTTCCTTTGTAAGCTTTACGAAATTTTATTACGTCTATTATCAGAGACCTTTCACTGGAGTTTCCAAGCTTTGAAATATTTTCAAAAAGGTTTTTCAATTTGTTATAAATTACTACCAAAATAGGAAAAATTCATAATTGCCTGGTCATATGGTTAAAAGTTTCCCATAATACTATACCTACGTTAATGTCTATTAAGATAATGTAAACTTTCTATAATAACACGTTTCGTATAATCTATTTACATTGAACGAAAGATTAGTAAATGAAATTACAGAAAATATTTGCTAATCTTTTTGCTTATTTTAGTTAACGAAATTTATTAAAAAGCTGATTTATACAGAAAAGTCAGTCTTATTGATAAAAAACCCGTTCGTAAAATTTATTAAATTAGCGTTTAAAATGTCGATTACCACCATATTAATTTCGTGGTCCAGGTTTCGCATCTATTACTCCAACCTCGTATTTAGTCAATTGAAGTTTTTATCTATTAGTATTTGTATTTATACCGTAATAAATAAGTCGTAAAAGGCTTTTAATTAGTATAAGTCAATAATATAACTACCCAGTATACGTTATTTTAAATACCTTTAAGCCCTAGCCTTATCATTCTTATCAATTATGGTAAAGACTACGTTTTAACCCTTTTAACGAAAGTTAAAGCCGGTATCAATACTAAGTATATGGATTGACAATTTATTAAAGTTAAATTCGTTGTTTTACGTTAACTTCGTTGCTAGCTTACAATTTAAAAACTTAAAATCCGAGATCATTTGTTGTTTCAATATTATAAAGCTAGCCGTTCCAACGAAAAAGGTATCATTAATTTACAAACTTATTATGTTAAAGTTTTTTTTTTACAATATTATATATAAATACGAATCGTATTTTCAAAACTTTATCGTTAAACTGGATTTTAAATACGATCAATAGGTTGAAAACTAGTAAATATTTTATTTAACTAGCCTATATAGTAGTTTAATACACCGTATTACCGTTTTCGAAGTGTAAATAACAAGTAACTCCAATAATATTGGTAGTAATATAATCTTTTATGAATCCGTTGTAAATTATATATAAACCTACGTAATGTTACGGCTATTGAATGTAAACTTACAGTCCATCCTAGCAAATGAACTTATTGATAAGGAAATTACCAGACGTTAACTAATGTTCTAAATCGTGACCGATTATATAAGGATTTAATCCTAACCTTTATCACCATATCCTTAAACAATTTTTCGTAACTTTTTGTATGGCCGCCCCGTAGTTTTACCTTTAACCTCGTAAATAATTTTCGACTTAAAGATCATAACGTTCGGGTTTCAAAGGTTGAAGTCGGTATTTGATACTAATTATATAACACCTTAAATTAGTGGGCTATCGATTTCGACCTTGTCGCTTTCTTTCAAAGGTTTACCGAAAGTTTTATTAATCCCTTATACTCTAAGTTTTCCTACTAATTTTTCGTTATCTCTTTCTTTTCTATTCACTTAGGTATTATTATATTTACGGCACGGTATGTATTTCTCCTTTTTAACGTTTTTCTTTTCTTTTTAGTGCTTACTCGCTTCGAAGACGTTTCATGAGTTTGTTTATAATAGGTAAAGGAAATTTATATTTATTTGGTTATCTACTTATGCGGTTGAAGGGGTTCTTTCTTTAATACCCTTCATATAAGGTTTAATTTAAGTAATTCGAAATGGTGTCAATCGGTTAATAATTCTAACAATTACCTTAAAGTTTATAATATTTAATATCTTATATAAACTTTCCTATTTACCAAATTTCCACTATACGAGGACTTTATTTTATATCGGTAAAGTAAATACGTCGATCGTTAAGCAACCGGTCCTAATATTAAAGGTATTATTAATGTAACGGGATATTAATTCCCTTCGTAATTCCTTTAGGGATTTACAATATACCGTAACACGTTTTTAAATATTTACCGAAGTCGGAGATTCATTTGTTAAACGTAGGTACGCTTTCAAGATTAAAAGCGTTAGTACTAAGTTTTTAGGGCTCATGGTGTTATTAAGGCCTTTTATTACTATCTATAAACGTACCTCCAGATTCGTAAAGCTTTTAATCTCTAACGTAAAGATGTTATACGTTCGGCGAAATAAGGTGTATGCTCTTTTGACCTTTCCAATACTTTAATAAGGTTTTATAGCTATTTATTTACATTAAATACCTACTATCTTAGTATTTTCCTAAAACTTTACCATAGTAAAGTAGTACCGACATTGTAAATAACGACGTTAGGTCAACTTAAATATGCGTCAATTTGTAATATTATTAACGTTTCCCATATATCTCTTGCTGAAAGGTATTTTAGAAACTTAACCCCGTAGAAAAAGGTTACGGAATCAACGACGTAAAAAACAAGTTTATTACACAAGTAAAATATATTAATGAAGACTTCGCAATAGAAGCTCTTATCATTCTTTGATGTAAACTTAAATTTACCGGAAATTTGGGTATACGTTTAATAGTGGTGGCATAACCTTTTAATAGCTTCGAAGACAATGAATTTTTCATTGTCATGCCCTACGGACTTCAGGACTTTAAATAACTTATTAATAGCTAAATAGTTAAAATTCGGGTATAATTAACGTATTTCCGGCTTTATTAAGTTCAATACCACTATTTTCGGGCCTTAATGGTAAAACTATAAGTTCTCCAACTTAAAGTCAAATAAAAACCTTTAGTTATTTTTAACTATCTCGTTTACTTTAACGTTAACGTTAATGCTAAATGTCTTCATATTTTTTAAATGTAGTAACAAAAGGGTCAGAGACTTAAATATACAAAACCTAATTACTTTTATAACAGTTTAAACTACCTCTATCCCTAATAAAGATAATTATTCGCCTAATTTAATGTTGAATTTAGCTTTAACATTACCGTAACGATTTATTTTGATAGTTATAATACTAACCCTACGTATCATTAAATATTACTAATAGACTTTTATTCAGTACCTTACCGCTTTAGTATTTAATATTATACTTAAAAGAGGATAATTTATGTAATAATCGCGAACGTTAGAAATAAATAATGGATAAAAAGTATAGTTAAGGTAAAGGTAATGGATTTCGTTACTGAAACGGTATAAAAAGGTATAGTTGGCTAATTATTAGCCCACCATATTGAAATTAATATCTTTATGTTATTTAATTTACTTAAGGGCGGTAACGAAGTTAATCAACTTATCGTCTTTAGTATTTACAACTTAGTTTAATTATGTTATTCCGAAGTAATATGGTATTAGACGTAATACAATATTTTCCTTTTATTATATTTGGCGAAAGGGTGTAGAGTTAACTCATATCTAACCTTACTATAAATTTGATATCTTTTACCACTATTACGACGATAGTACTTACGGTTAATAGGTTCACCTAAATTTTATGAAAGTTAACGTAAATATTATTTCTAATTTAGGGTCGAAATCGATAAGCTTAACTTTAAGAGTTAAAGGCGTCCGTTCTTACGTTCGATGTAATTTAATACCGTAAGGCTTTTCTTATCTACGTTAAAAAAGTTATTGGTATAGAAATTGATATCGAATGAGTTTGTTGTACGTTTTATTACGGTGATGAACGAAAAACGTAATTAATTGAGAAAGCCTTTGTAAGTGGTATTTAGGCGTTATGAGGTGTATTCGAATTTTTAATACCCGTAATTGTTACCCATTACTATTATTGAATTAAGGTTTCATTAACGTAAGCTTTTCTTATTATTTTGAACATATTATTAACTTGTTGAATATTGAATTGACAACATTTAATAATAATTTTTTTTCTTTACCATTATTTTCATTTGCCTCATGATAACCTAGTGTATGTAATATAACTCAAGGTAAACGTTATATTCGAAGTAATGTTTTATATTATCGTAAATCTCTCCAAAGTTGTAACGCTTTTTAAAAAGGTTAAGTAATAGTTTTTAACGTAACTTGTAAAGATTCTTGGAAATTATAATTCAAAACTAAAAGTTAAAACCTTTATTTATTTGCAAATATTCAAAGAGGCATCATTTTGGTGACGGACAGGTTAAAGTGTTTCACGTTATACTTTTTCCTATAATCCCAAATCTTAATAAAGTCCGTTATAAGTTTATCATTAATATTAATTATTTTAACGGGTTCTTTAAAAAAGGTCGCAATAATTATCATAACCATAAATGGTAATTGTTAATGAATTAAGCTATAATGATTTCAAAAAAAGGTGTTAAAGGTAATTAACAATCGCCTAACCCAAGGGGTAAAATTTTATGGTTAAACCTATAATAGGTTTACGCGCGAGAAAAAATTCAAGAGAAAAAGGGTTTCAAAGGTATTAACGATTAAATTACTAAGGTACGATAATCATTTTAAGATTTTGAAAAACTTAATAATTTTATTTAATTAACTAGTGTAAAAAGTTAACGTTAATACCTTTAATCGCGTAGGCGGCCATTATTATGTAATAATATTAAATTACCTGATAAATTGAAAAAATTCCTTATGGTTAACGCGTAAAAAAAACTAATTTATCTAAGGGTAGGTTAGGGGTCATTTCAAATATATTTATAGACGTTAAGATTCTTTAACACGTTTTCATTTTCCTGAAAGGTTTTACGAATTAAGATTTTAAAGGCAGTTTTCCTATTGGGACAATTCGAAAAAGGTCTTCGTTAGTTTTACTAATTTTTTATTGGAAATGTAATTATTACGTCGTATAACCTTTTTTAAAGTTGTTTTTAACCGTGGGTAAAACTATCTTTTACATATTAAGGGTTTAGTCACTAAATAATTTACGAATTTTTCAAAAACCACGGACACTCCGACTCTATTTGTTATCGAGGTCCTCATCCACAATATATTAACTAACGTAATTGGTTAAGAAAGCTTTCATTAAGATTTCATCAGCGTTCGTATTTTAAAATTACTTATTGTAACAATCAAGGAAAAAAAATTGAATAGCTTTAGTTTCTTTATGTATTTCTGACTTAAAGCTATTTTCAAGGTTCGGCTTATGTAAGGTACATAGAGTAAGTAACTTGGTTAATTTAGTCGTAGGGGGTTGGTGTTTTAGCGTTTGGTATTTTAACGTGAAGTTGTGTAGGAACTTGACGATTTGGCATAAAGTCGCGTAACGTGGCTTTTTCGGCGCAACTTGGTATTTTGGCTGAAAGTAGCGAACTCAACAATTAAATTAACGTAAATAGTAATACAAATAAAGTATAAAAAAAGGTTTGGTGTAAAAGGTTAGGTCGAAAATCGTACTTATTGGTAAAAGGCCAAGGTTATTTATTATTTAGCCGTAAAACTTAGTCTTTTTTTTAACAGTAACAGTACCCTTAATAATACTCATTTAGCCGTTTTCTAACTTACCGTACTTTAAGAATTTTAACAGTTAATTGTGAAGTTTTTAAATAGGATTAATAAAGAATTCTTAGTATTTTAGATAATGATACCGTTATTACCCCTAAGCTGCCATAAAAACTGACGTAGTCTAGAAGTACTTTTTACTTACTACCGTAAAAACCGACGTAACAATAAAGGACTTTCGTAAAAATTATTCCTTTACCCCAATATTTGTATAATTTAAAGCGTAACCGAAAAGTAGCTTTTTCTGCTACTTAGCTTATCTGTGCTTAACCTAATAGGCAGGCAAGCACTAATTAGTATTAGTAGGTCTTAGAGGTTGCAACATTGTCTATTCGATTGGTTGACGTAACAGGTGTATTGTAGTAGTTAAATGATAGATGTATTATTTTAGGTTTGGCAGACCGCTAGCCGGTCTACACTGTAGTTTGTATAGCAAATTGCTTGGCTCGTACCCTAGAGTGAAGTGCAGTGTACTGCACTCGACTTACACCCAATTCGGTAAGTTCGCACAAAGCAATACACTCAAGTTGCATTACAGTGAACTTTACTGTAAGTGAAGGTTGACCTACTGAAATGCATGTAATAATATTCCAACACCTGATTCAAACCCTACCAAACGTCATACAGAACCTATCGCCTTTGATTCCTTTTACAGATAGTTTAATGAAAAAGTTTTAATCATGTAAAAAGCAGCAAATGATCAAGTTAAAACCAGGATAAAAACAAAACTACTTAGCAAAAGGATCGACTTTCCTATACAAAAATTGGAAAACGATAATCGTACCAACTTATTATATAAATACATAACAGATAAAAATAATTAATAAATTTTAAAAAAGGATAAAGGTATTATTAGCAATAACATCCATAAATACTCATACACGCGTTCGAAAGGTCACGTTTAAGCCTAAATAAGTACATCAAACCCTTTAGCTAAAATCAACGGTCTAATGCTACTAGCCGTAAAAAACTTAATTAATTTACAAACCGTAAACCCTTAAATTCATTAGTTAATTAAGGAGGATCTTTGACGTACCCCTTACCACCCAAAGGAATATTACCACGTCCCCTACCCCGAAAACCCTAAGAACTTTTTCCCTTAAGTCGCTTAACACGTTCAATTGTAGCAGCTTAATTAAGGAAGAAGCGGATTAACGAGAGAGCCTATTATAGGCACAACTACTAGCTTTCCCCCCTAAACTCGGTCAAATGTAATTATCCTGCCCACCAATACCAGCACTTTTCCCAGCACCAATCTAAGTATCCAAAAGGTCAATACAACCAGTACATCATATTTTCCCCTCGACACGTCCCTATATAAAATACGGATTACGCGGCAATCACTACGTTCATCAAGATTAAGAAAGCAAAGAAAAAGTATATCAGTAATCTTCATAACATTCCCGACGTCAATTTTCGCAACTAACCGTCAAATTGCCAGGTTTTTACTCGCTATTTACCAATAGCTTTACCGGCTAAGCCGAAATTTACGGACTTTCGTACTAAACGAATTGCCCCTTTTAACTAAAGATTTACGATAGTTTTAAGAGTTATTTCGGATAAGATATCAATTTCCTCTAGTATTGCGCAAATTGAAATAGTTTTAAGTATATTTATATATTAAATTATCAAAAAAGTCGGAAAGTAAAACAAATCTCTTTCATTATAAGCTTGAGATGCTGTTATTTTATGAATAAATTATGGTTAATGTAGGAGTTACTGAATTAATATTACTTAGAAAGGTTCTTCATGTTACTACGTGTTATAAGAAGTTCAGATACGCCTTATAATACCTTAACGTTACCCATAAAGGATTTTTTTCAATCAGTTGAGTTCTTTGTTAACGATTATAACGGCTCGTGTTTTGAATTCGATTGGTATATACCCATAATCTGCGAAGTTCAAGGACGATAAAAGAATCCTCTTACGAGTATTATATCGATTGTAAGTACGGAAGACCCGGTTAGTACGGTTGACGGAAAGCCCAAACTTAGAAACGTAATTCAATTACGTACAAAAAATATTTTAATCTTTTTGAAGGTCATTGAGTCTCCTAAATGTGTTCTATTGATATACCGAAACATATTAAATTTACGGAAAACAAAACAGCTAGTTTATACGTTATATTACTGCTGAATATAAATCAAAAAAGTTAATGTACCATAAATAATTCCCTTCTACTTATAATGGGAATTACGTTTCACGCATCGCAAACTTAAAAGGATATGAGACTACAGATAAATTAAATTAGTCCAAGGCTATTGGGTGGTATAAAAATACTCACACCTATTTAAAAGTAACATAATAACTCGTTGAATACGCCTTTTAATACCGTCTAATAGGCGAAAAGCATTATTGTCGATTTAATGATAAAGACCCTAGATTTATGTATCTATTGACCAATTGAAAACGTTACGCGGAATTAGTTTTTTAAGGTATTATGCCGAATACTAAGATAACACGGTACTTAATAGGTGGTTATTCGTAATATTTCGTATTGCGAAGGGATATTGATACTGTTACAGCTTTTAATTATACGGATGAAGATAAGGTTAAAGTTGTCTTTGGCTTTGGAAAAGATCATATTTTACTAGGATCGACGATTATTATTACCGTTATTAATCCTATAGTTTTTTTTATCATGAAATTCTCTACCCTCTTTTTCCTATGCCTTAAAGATTTAAAAATCATCGTTATAAACGTTGACGTTTAGACTAATACATTGGTTTAAATGGAGGGAGGTAAGAGGTTCTCAGTTGGCCTTAAGTAGGAGTACCTGTGGTTTCATCTTTAAGAATTGAAAGTAATGGTGTTAAACTTGAAGGAGTCGGAATTTCGTTAATTATACTATAAGTTTAATCATCCGACGATTAATAGACATTATAAGGTTTTAATGACGATTGGTTACGAAAACGAGGATTTATCAGCGCTTAAGGAAATCAAAGTCTTTATTATTATTACCAAATACATTTCCAAACCTTGTTAAGATCTGAATTAACGTTAAAGGAACATTATTATTTTAAGTTTTAGGCTATTGTAAATGTGTTCTATCTAGACGGAAAGCTAGTAATTTACGTTATAGACTTTGCCACGGCTTTTTATAACGTTATAATTTTCAAATCATTATGGAGAAGGAAATATAGGAGATATTACGTATTTTATTGATTAATAAATATCTAGGCCTTTTCAACGTATTCATTCATAACGCCGGTATTAGCTTTATTACAATAAAGGTTTAAATTAATATTTAGTCGATAGGAATTCAATATATATATATTATTTTTAAAATTCACTAGGTTATTCTTAAGATCGAAAGGGTTTACGCTCTTTTAACAAGGGCTTATAATATTTTTAATTTAAAAAATAGAAGTTTTAGAAGTTTAATCACATGGTTATAGATAACGGTAAGTTATTTTGACGATATTTTTGTCTTTGACAGCATTGTATCAACTTAGTTATTATTTAAGGCCTATTTAAGTATAACATCTAAGTTGTCATCATCGACAAATACAAATAAACTCATTGTAGCATATAGTAAAGCCTTCAATAAATTGAGGAAGGAATGAGTAAATATTCAGATCAACAATGCTCTTAATACTAGAAACGGATTATCGATAATCAATGTATTATTGTTGCCCCTTTAAAGTGAATCCCTTACGTGGAGAGAGCCAGGTAAATAGGATGTATTTTATCAGACTTCAAGTATTAACAACTCAAACGTAGTAGTTGAAATCGTTAAAGGCCTTATTACTTTCTGGACCATAAAGATTAAGCCATATAGATGTCCATTTAAGTTTAATCAAGATAAATACGTTAAATACCCTGTTGTTAAACAGATGACTTAATATAATCTTTCCGAACCAATCTTTCACAAATTAATTGAACGTCAACGGCGTAGAACACTAGTTAAAAAGAGGATATATATTGAAAAGAAAGGCTGTGACGAGAATTGTAAGCCTGGAAAGACATATACAACGACGTAGGTCTCTTAGAAAAATATTTTCAATGAAAGAAGTATCTTTAAGTTGCATGTTAAAGATATTATTGACATATGGAGTAAATCTTTTAAAGAAAACAACTAGGTAGAAATTAACCACCTTGTTGTATTAAGGATTATTCAATTCGTATCGTTAACGTAATTTAAAGGCTAAAACGTTACTAATGTGAAATCGAGGATAATTTACAAGTTTATGGATAAAACGACGGACTCGCCGTACAAACAGTTACGACTCATCGTTTGAGAATATTATAAGAGAAATAAACATTAAATCCCTACTATATCGTTCATAATCCAGAAAATTAACTAACGTTTGATCGTCGGAATTTCTACCAGATTTACTTCTGGCGTAAACAGGAAGTTTACAATTGATGGCCAGGATATAACGTAAACGTATAAGTAATTTACCACCGATTGTGAACGGATTGCATTTTTGGAGTTACCAAAAAACTAAGGGTTAGGTTTTCTGCTGGTGGAGTAATAAGTTATATCAAATTTCTCAACAGATTAGCCTAAGCAGGCGTTTATTAGTTTTTAATATACCAAGTGTATTTTAAAACCCTACGAGGCATAAAAACTTTAACGTTAAACTCGTATCTATTAATTATCTAGGGTAAAGATTTCGGTATGTTGTATATATAAACTAATGATACCTTTTTTTCAGAAAAATATCCTGATCGAGTCGGAAGAACGAATTATCAAGAAATCAGGTCTTTAAAAGTTTAAGTCGCTCGAAACGTTAGATAAAGATATACAAATTGACTTTCATAAATCGTTAATCCGTATCTATGTTATGAAGGTTGAAAACGATATATAGATAAACTTACGTAGAAAAAGGTTAACTATGAGCCTAACGACTATCAACAAAGCTAACGAAGTAAAATTACAGCAATATCTGGAGTAAAGAGCTTGTACAGCTTACATTATGACCTTATAACAACCGAAGGCATAGTACGACCTATCCATAGCGACAAAAATATAAAAACCATAGGACGATAATTTTAATTGGTTGAATAAAAGTATTAAGTGGTAATTGGATAATTAAGAAAAAGGTATTAATATGATTTCTGAAAATTAAATGACGACGAAGTTTATAATCTTTACTGACAGTTTTTTCATTAATAATACTAACCTTGTATATCAAATCGGGGGTTTTTTAATACTCGTTAACAATGAAAGATTTAAAGAATGATTTATGACTGGAAACCTCGTATATTGGATATTCGTTTATTATTAACGTATAACACGAAGCTTATTAGCATTGGAGGTATACGGTATAATAGCAGGTTTTAACATTGGTATAGTAATTTAAGATACATTAAATATTATGACTAAATAGCTAGAATTACTTCCGATACGTATGATAATATGTATCAACTCCTGGAGCCTTTACAAATTCCTATTAAAACTCGGTATAATCAATGAAAAACGTGTAATTACAAATATAATGATTTCAAAGGAGTTATACAAAGCCCGGAAAATCGATAAGTTCCAGTGGATTAACCGTAAAAATAACCCCGCTCGCGCTATAATGATTGCCACGCCTAATAGTATCTTGGAAAGATTTGTGGACAGTATTACGCTAACTATACGAATTAAGGGATACGTGGACTGCCCGATACGTAACGTAGAGAAATAGGGATGCTTAGAGAAACTTGAAGATAGCTAGGATAATAGTAGCGGTGGAGGAAGGTGGAACTATGAGCAAAAAGCACGTGAGTAGTGGAGTACGTGATATGCATAGGTCTGTAGCAAAAGACCTGTGTACGGGAGTTGAGGAACGGAGGGCTCGGAAATTTGGAATAAAAGGCCGTAATTGATTTCAATTTCAGTACAAATTAATTGGAACTAACAGGGGTTTGGCTTGTTGACTAAGGAAGGATTTCAAAAATTACCACTAATTGGTAGCTGACCACGCTGACGTGCAGGCACACAAAAAAAAGCCGTCAGTATTTAAATAACAATCAAATGCAGTATAGCTAAGTCAACTTTACTTATAATTAGTTGATTATACTTACTACAAATTAACTACAGTTTGTGGGATTAACTGGATTAACTGTATTGACTGCAAGTCAAGTACAGTAGGCGCCCACTTTAGGTTGTGGCACGAGCCAAACAGTAGCTCATAAAAATTAGTGTGTAGACTAGCTAGCGATCTGCAAAACTTAGAACTTATAACATCAGAACTAATTTCAATGCAGCACTAGTTACTTCGACCACAGTAATTCGAATCGACTACGTTGTAACAATAAAGGCCTACCAACACAACCCTTTATTAATAACGTTTAATTGAGTTTTAAAATACGTTTTAAAGCGGTGGAATAAAAGTGATGAAATAAAAGTGAGGGTAAATTATTTTTAATACAAAAACTAGGCTTCTATGAATTTAACTCAACCTGATTCTGAATATTATCAATTTTTATTTTTCAATCCCTTCGCGCCTTCAGGACTATTATTATAAACTTTACTTTATCGTTTCCTAGTAATAAAACATATCTATGAGTATTTTATGTTATGTTACCATCGTTTTTGGCTCTGACATATAGATGAATTTTACGTTTACTATAATAAGGAATGAAGATTCACTTACTTAATGTATTACTCCTCATTCTTAAAAATGTGGAAATTGTAATCACGATCTTTGAAAAGGCGTCTAAATAACTAGGTATGCAAAACATATATATATCATAGTTTCTTCTAACATTCAAAAGTTTCGGGTATTGATGTATATTAAAAACTATTTTTCAACAATAAAAATTATTCAAATTTCGACTTATAGAAATTATGTTTCCGCCCGTTAGTTACGAATACATTTTACGACAGCTAATGATATTTACGTTTTCGGCCTGCTAGCCTACATTACACATGATATGCAGCCGAAAACTTTATCCATCCAATAGTTCTACTACTGCCGTTACCAAAGATTTACTGCCGTAACCCATTGGTTGCTTTTTTATTTACTAAAACAGGTAGGGTTCGGGGACAAACCGAGGGCAAGGTGGACACAATGTTGAAAGGGGAGGTGGGGGCGGAGATGGGACCGGCGGATACAGGCTTATTAACGATAAAATCTGTCTCAACACTATTATTAAAGTCGTTGTCTTTATCGTTTACTTCTTTTCAGGCGATAGTGGTAACTCACCAACTTATTAACGTCTTGGCCGAAACCTAAGTCGTACCTTCTTTTACCGCTTTAATAATGGTATAAAAAGGGTTTCGTAAGGTAGTTAGGCGTCCGAAATATGCTTTTACGACGATTGCGACACGGTAATTATCTAAAGGCTCTGCGATATTAATATTGACGGAAATACAACAGCTTTTACCCTTAATTACTATTATCGATCAGTATTGAATCCCTTTTTATATTGTCGCTGGAACAATGAAAATTTATAAACGTAATTCACGTATCAAGCTCAAGATCTTTCCCCTGTAATATAAACAGCGTTATTAGACCTTATTGAGAAAGACTTAATATAACCTATATAAGGTTATACCTCGCGAGGTTATTTAAGTTGGGTAGAGGGTTGAGAGGGGGAGGGGTAGGAGAAGAGAAGATAGGAGAAGGAGAGGTTACGGGCGCGAAATGCCCTTTTCGAGGTAGAAAGTTAAGGGGGGAGGGGACTTCAAGGCGCGTACAGTAACGCGCGGTACGTTAAGAGCAGTTTTTGCGACAATGTGCCATTATATATATTAATATAATGATACTACATATAAAGATCTTCGCTATAGGGTCACAGTGTATGGAGTATAAATAAAATAGTATTTATTAATATAGGCGTAACTTTGTGGTTATATAGGAAAAGATTTGCGATTGGGGCTTGTTTAAATAAAGAGCCCTCTTTTTGTTTTAAGATTTAACGTACGAGCCACCTCGCATACAAGAGTTCTACTGCGACGCGTTTTAACAATAATAATCTATTACCCATATATACATACCTCTACATATACACGCGCATACACGCACCTTTATGCGTATTTACGCGTTTTACATTTGCCCATTATATAGACTTTTCTCTTGTTACCAAAGCTTTACAGAGCTATATTTTTATGAGATTATACAATTATATCCCTGGCGTAAGTAAATCCTAGGCATGGACTGAAATGGAAACGTCGCGCTGCCAGACTAGGGCTGCATTCTATACGCTTACAGATCTTTAGACTGCAGAGAAGGTCTTAATTGGAGGGATGGTACAGGGTTCCGTTGGCCCGTAAGGGGCCCAATGAAGTATTCATTACAATCCCTCCCGCTGTTGTCTACAGGACTATTTATGAGCAGCTAGTATAACTCTCATAGTCGGCACTGCCCAGTGATATTAAATACCAAAAAAAAATTAATTTTTTTTAGCATAGTTTAAACTTTAATATTGTTGGAATAGTACTACATGCAGTGCAGTAAGTCAACTTTACTTACAGTAAAGTTGACTGTACTGACTGCAAGTCAGTTGATTGTAGAGTGCCCAATTCAGTATAGGGTACGAGACAAGCAATTGGCCCTACAAATTACAGTGCAGACCAGCTAGCGGTCTGCTAAACCTAGAACAATACATCCACCACTTGACCAATGTAATACTACTATTACTTCAACCACGATTCGAATTGACATCGTTATAACGATTTAAGGCCCTACCAATACTGATTAGTGATTATTGGGTTAAGCACAGACTAGCTAAGTAGAAGAAGAAGCTACTTTCCAGTTACGTTTTATGTTAAACGGAGGTTAGAGTAGAGGAAAGATTCTTACGAAAGGCCTCTATGAGTACTACGCCAGTCTACAAAAGCAGGAGAATAGAGAAGACTTTTGGGTTACGTTAGTCTACAACGGCAATCTGGAAGTAAGCGATGGTATTGCTACTTGAAAAACACCAAGAAATCTTTATTAATCCTTGTTAAAGACGTTGAGATTGACTGTTAGAAGTTTTAAAGTTCGGCAAGATGAAAAACGGCTAAGTTAATACTATTGCGGGTGTTATTATTACAATAAAAACGACTAAGTTCCATAGCCAAAAACAACAAATAACCTTCGCTCTTTACTAATACCAAACGACTTTTGATCTTACCCTTTACATTAAACCTTTGCCCCAACTTTACTTTTTCCATATTCACCACGCCAATTTAATTGTCAAGTTCACTACTTCAAACGAAAATACCAAGAATCGTCATGTTGCGCTAAAAAATCTACGTCGTGCGACCCTACGCCAAGTCGCTAAATCGCCAAGTTCCTACGCAACTTTACGTCAAAATACTAAGTGCCTACGCCTAAGATTACAAAGTCCCTCGCCTTACACGCTTTACATGTCCTAAGTAATCCAAAATGGTAAAATATCTACCGCTAGTACTTACTTTAACGCGATTACCGACCCCGAAAAGAAAGAGGTAATTAAAGCCCTCGGAACTGCCTTTACTAAGTTTTACGACGAAGACTTCTAGGCGCTGGATGTATATAAAGATTTAACGGAAAAACACCTAACTAACTTCGTCGGCAGTTACATTATTAAATAAAACGGCGGCGAAAAACGTGACTGCAGTAACTGTAACTTTTTCAAATATCGTAAGTTTTTCGACAACTGGACTATTAATATGTAAAAGAAGATTTAGAAAACTGTCAAGTCCAAGTTAAAAGAAAAACTTGAACACCGAAGGATTTATATACCAGATAAAAGCTTTACTAGGCTGGTAGCGACTTTGTTTAACCTGGTATAGCTTAAAGAATACCCTTAAAAACTGTATCATTAATTCATATACCAATAATACCAAGGTTTTCACCTTGCATAATTAACAAACACAGGCTAAAAGCTATCTTCCTTAAACCTATCACGTTTTGAAAATACGTTGAATATATTGTAAACTGATTAATACTTGTTTGAGCCAATATGCAGAAAAGTTTAACTTATAATATTACTAACTTAATAGAAAATTTATCTCTTAGTTCCTTTTTTCATTTCAATAGTACCATTAGTGAAAGACTTATAACGGATGAAGTATACATTAACCTAATGTGAAGACTATTAAAGGTAAATTTACAGTTTAAGCTAGGATTTATGTGCACAATAATTTGGAAAATTGAACGTTGGTTCATCTTGTTAATCGCAAACTATTAAGTAATAATTTACCCCTTACCCCTATTACCATATTCTTAAACGATCAATCTTCATTTTTCGAATAGCTGATTCGTGGTTTTGTCCTTAATTTCCTGAATTATCTTCAACTTGGAGATTATTACGTTTTACCTTTTCAATTTAGTCCATGGTTTAAATTAAATAACTGTTTATATATAAAAACGTCAATTTTTACCCGTTTGCTTTTATTAAATTATTTGTCCGGTTTGTTCATAACCAATTTAATTTGTAATTCAAAGCTTAATTCTCTATCAATACTGTTTAAATATTCAATCTATTGTATATACCTTTCCATATTCATTCTCACTATCGCCATCCTTCTTCTCGGCGTTTATCTTTATTTTGGGTGGCTTTTACGCCATCTACGTTGCATTAGCGTGTTAATAATCGTTTTAGGAGGGTTATGTTGGCTAATTCGTTGGGTTCGAGTTTTTTTTTTGGTTTAAGCAAATTGGCGGAATTTGAGTAGTTTTTTATATAATTTAGCCTACGTAATGCGTAAAATGATAGAATAGTTCACACTTTTAATTACTAAGTTTAGGTTGGTAATACTTAGTATTTTGTAAAATCTATCCTATTCGCCTCATTCGCTTTATGTAAGTACTTTACTATAAATAAGCAGAAATAGCACGTTTGTTATCGATAGTTCGTTTCTCGTTTTAAGGCGTTATTAATGTAACGGCGTACCAAATCGTTATTTAATTCCTTTAAGGCTTTATTATATACTGCAACACGCTTTCAAGTATTTGAAGATAGGATTGATTTCATAATTATATGAGAATATATTCTAAATACCACTAAAGCTAGTATATGACTATTGGTACTAATAGTGTCTTTAAGGAATTTTATTAACGTTTGTAACCATACCTTGAGGTTTACGGAATTGAATATTTTCAAAGTAAAGATATCATTAAATTTTTGTAAAAATTCGTATATCTTTTTGATTTCACCAATACCTCAAAACGATTTCACTGGAACTAATTTATATTCAATTCTTATATTCTTATTATTAGGTTGAAGCTTTATCGTAATGAAATTTATATTTTTATTGTGAATTGGTAGATTTCGTTTTTTTACGTATGAATTTATTTACAAAATACACAATACCTCTTATGTTTCCTTTTTTATAATGTTTTTAAATAGTTTTTCATTTTTAAACGTTGTTACTGAGTTAATAACACAATGTATAGGTTTGCTATCTAAGTAAAATAACTGACGAAAATCTTAAAGTTAAAGTTTTAATCTCCTTTAAACGTGAACTAAAACTTTAAAGGGGTTTGAAAGTGTATTTAATAGTAATAGTAAATTCTGTGAATTTCCTGTAACTCCGTAAATTCCACATGTTAATAGCTAGCTGCTTTGAGAACTTTATATAACCTATTAGTTGCTGAATGATTAAACAGTAAATAAAGTTAACGAAGTTATAACTTCGTTAGGTTCAACATTATTGATTTTCGATTTTGAAGATGAAAACATAAGTATTCCCATTTCAGAAAAAGTGGAAACTTTTGGCTGTGACCTTAAACCAATTCGTTAATTAAAATATATACGTTAAGATAGAGTTTTTTTTTATATCTTAGAGGAAAAAGGAAATGTAGTAGGGGATTCCAAAATGTAGAAGATAATAGGAACAAAGTCTATGATCAAAATAGTCTATTATAATAAGGAGTTTTTTTTTTCCAAGACCAAATTTTACTTAAACCTTTTCAATATCCGTATAATCAAGTTTCGTAATATTATTAGTATCCCTTTATAGTACAACTTATTACAAATTTCCTCATATTAAGTACTGTATTTTCCTAGTGTTTAGCACGATTCCTTAAACGACTTACTTTATGTAATGGTTACGAATGATAAAAAAGTGTATGGGACTAAAATCTTTATAGTTAAAACAACAAATAGAGCCTTCACTTATTAGGCAATATAAAAAAGCTTAATCGAACAATTAGTACGTTGCTTCAAATCCAGAGCTAGTATTTTCATACCAGTTGATATCCTTCGGCTTTTCTTTATCTTATATCTCCGTGCCTATAAACTTTGTAACAAGTTTAATATATTCCCAATTTCAAGCAAATGGATCATCAGTGTGATACATTACCTACTTCGATCTACGTTTGATAATAGTATGACGTATGAACTAGCCATTCCATCTTCCGTAAATCTAATATCTTGGTGATTTAATGAAACTTGTTTTACTCACTTAAATATTTGAAGAAAAAGAAATATACTTTGACTTTTATATGTTGGTGGTTAAGCTTCCAAGCCAGAGCCTTTTATTTTTCGTTTTGACCGTGATTTTTATATACGCCGTCGATATAATAGGTATATGTGAGGTTTTCATCGTTGTTGGTGTTGGAAGAGTAGTGATTGTAGTGCAGTAGGTCAACTTTACTTACAGTAAAGTTGACTCTACCGACTGCAAGTTGAGTTTATTGTTTTGTAGGTTTACTGTATTGACTGCAAGTCAAGTACACTATGGCCCTAGCTCACACAAAGTCACGGGCCAAGCAATTGAATATACAAATTACTGTGTAGATCGGCTAGTGGTCTGCCAAACCTCGAACAATACATCCACCACTTGACCACGCAATACTACTGTTACTTTCACTCATCGAATCGATAACGGTATAACTTCTAAATCTTTACAATTACTCATCAGTTCTTATTAGGTTAATCATAGATAATCTAAGTAAAAGATGAAGCTACTTTCTGGTTACTCTCTACGTTAATAATGGCGGTTAGAGTAAAGGAAAGATTCTTGCGAAAGGTCTTTACTATTGTGTAAGTCTCTACGGAAGTACGTAAAGAAGACCTTTCGATTACGCCAGTCTCTACGGAAGTTTAGAGGTAACGACGGTATCGCTACTTAAAAACACCAAGGAATCTTTACAAATCCATTTTAAAGACGTTGAAATTGACTATCAAAAATTTTAAAGTTCGGAAAATTGGAAAATGGCTAAGTTAGTACTACTAAGAATGTTACTACTTCAAAAACGATTGAGTCCTATATCTAAACAACCAAAGTAATAAATAACCTTTGGCTTTTACCTATAATAACCAACGACTTTACACCTTACCTTTTACACCAAAACTTTGCCCCTATTTTACTTTTTTTTTTCCCTACGCCAATTTAATTGTGAAGATCACTATTTTGCAAGAAAATACCAAGAATAACTAAGTCGCGCCTAGAAAGCCACGTTACGCGATTCCACGCCAAGTCTCCAAATTTTCACGTAACTTTACATTAAAACACTAAGTCCTTACGTTCTCAAATCGCCAAGTTCATTCCATTCTACGCCACCAAGTCCTACTCTATAAATAACCTCAAGATAACATCTGGTCAAACGCGAATAAAGGCAATCGATGCCCTCGAACCTTTAATTTCGAAGCACTATAATAAAAAGCTCTAGTGGTATAATTTCGATAAAAATTTAACGGAAAAGCAACTGGTTAGATTTATTGGTAGTTACATTATCTATTACGATAAAGGCGAAGACCTTAACTGTGGTAACAGTAGTTTTCGCAAATACCCTAAGTTTTTTAATAATTTGACTTTTAACATATGGAAATAGGTTTTAAAGCATATGAAATTAAAGTTATAAGAAGAACTTCGGCGACAAGGGATTTTTATATTGGAAAAAAACGTCATAAAGCTAATGAACACTTTTTTCGATCTAGATCAACTAAAGGACTGCTTTTAAAACCTTCTTTCTAAAAGAAATAGTGTTAAAAAACCTTGACGCCTACATATACGTTTTAGGGGAGCTTTCTTTTACCCTAAGTTAAGTTAAGTTTCTTTACGCATTAACGATAAAAAAAAACTGTTAACCTACTTGGCAATCCAGCACCTTTACGTAACAGCTCAAAGTACGCCTTTAGCGGCGGTAGGGCGTGTAAAGTAGCAGATGCAAATACGGCTAAAGGGATTGACGTTAACTCTTTACACTAGTTAATAAAGAAAGATCCTTAAGCTTCTTGGAACCTCTAAGCCCTTATTATCCCTTATCTTTTGAATCAGAATAGCTAAGCTCCCTAAAAACCTTCCTATAACAATTTTATCTTTACTCGCGAGCCTACTATAGGTCTTACCACAAGACTATACCTTTTGAGTGAGGCCATTTGCAATTACCCTAAAAACCATGCTTCGAAAACATTAAAAATTAAACTATGAAGAAACACTAATAAAAACTAGGGAAATTGTCGCGAGTTACCCCTAAAACTTATCAAAATGGTTAACATTAATTATAAGCTGTTTACGGACATAGACAAAATTTGGAACGACGTATAAAAGTATAAAGGAAAGCTTTAAAACCTCTTCAACACAAAGAACATACCCTTTTTAAACACTTGTAAGTAAAAAGAGGTTCCTTATTTTGGGTTTTACTCACTATTCCCTGGAATCTTTATAATGCATGCTAAAGATTACTACCTAACCTTCCTAACCCATGAAACCACCTTTTGTAAAGTTTATAATAATATAAAAAGATACTTCCAATACCACATCCACCTTACCTAATACTATATAGATTGAGCCACTATTGGGTAAACAATGATAATATAAAAGAAACAAAATGATTAAATACTAATGAAATTGTTGAACTAGATGTTTAATAAGTTAATATTTTGTTAACAAGTAATGAGAAAGGCCTATATTGACGAAGACACACTTTACGAATAGGTACAGGCAGTCATTACGGGCATCAACGAGTTCGAATACACCTTATAACGCCTGAATACCATTTGCAAAGACTTTTTAAACCAATTATACTCCTCGCTTGCAATTGAAATAAAACGTATACCGAATTCGCTTAGTATATACCCTTAAGTCGGCAATTTTCCTAATGTAAATGAGAAAGATCTTACGGTGATTAATTACGTCGACTGTAAATACAGTTACAAACTCCTTTAGCGCCTAAGATATAGCTTATCGATCTTAAACTAAAAGTAATAACTATGTTGTCATTAATAAGGTTAACATTTAAGCGAACCTATTAACCGTAAGAATTATCGTCGTAATAGTGGTAAGAAATATTGGATTTGTGGTAAGTTTAGCTATTGATTAACTCGCCACCCTCCCGCCGAACGAAAAAATAATAAGGGGATATACTATATTTAACATTCTACAACTTTTAAGAAATATTATTTGAATTAAATTGTAAACTTTCGAAATAACAAGTCAATTAAAAGCGATAATGCCTTTAATTAAATTATGTGATATAAAGATATAGTTTCTGTCTCAGCCAAATAATTAGTTCATTACGTTTTTTTGTATCGTCTATGTGGTGAAAATCTTTACCTTTGCCCTAATCAAATCTCTAGCTCCTTATATATTTTTAACCTTCATAATCGTTACGCGAAACATACGTTTTAAGGTATTATGCCATATATAAGGGTAGTAAGGTACTTAAATAGGAGGATATTCGCAATACGTAGTATTATGGAGAGAAAAGACTACAGTTACTAATATTAATCGTTACGATTTAATAAGGCCAAAGTTAACTTCTGAACAGGCGAATAACTTTCTCTATTATCTATAACGATAGTTTAATTTATTACTAAGCAGATTACATTTTATATTTTCAAGTCCCTTAACCCTTTTTTTGTTTGGAAGATATCAAAATTCTTGGCGTAAACGTTAATGTTAACGCCAAAGAGCTGGTTAAAACGGCTAAAGTTTTTCCTTCGCGTTTTAGTGGAGGCATTTATAGTTTTATTTTTAAAGCCTTAAAGTGGTGATATTCAACCTGATAGAGCTGGAAATACGCCAATTAAACCGGCGTTTAAATTAACTAACCATTAGTAGGATGTACAAAGTTTTAACGTCCGTAAGATATAATGCTGTGGAATACTTTACCTTGAAAGCTATCTTAAATCTTCTTCATTGCAAAATATATGCCCAAGACCTCCAAAGATTTAAGTTCATATTAAAATATGATAAGGACTTTCAATACAAAGTTTTTATTAATGTTATTTATTTAGATAATAAGCCTATTTTTTACGTCGTTAACTCCGCAACATCTTTTTACGTGTTTAAGTTTTTAAAGTCGCTATCAGCAAAATATATGTGGAAAAAGCTAAGGATACAATGGATTGATACGTATTTGAACCTATCTAATGTTATTGTCTATAATACCGGCACCAACTTTGTAGCAGCGAAATTTCAAAAAGATATTAAGACAATGGGCATTTAGTATAAATAAGTTCCTGTAAAGGTCAACTAAAGTATTAGAAAGATTAAAAAGGTATACGTACTGTTTTGCCTAACGTATAATATTTTTACTTTGGAGATCAAAAGCTCTACAAATCCAGAAGTTTGTTTTTAGATAGCGGTAAAGGGTTTAAATGATATTTTAAGTTTTCATAGCTTAGTGTTAACGCTGTTGGTTTTTAAAGAATATCCACATCTAACCAGTAAATCTCCGCTATTAATAAGTTTTTCAAAACGAGATATAGTTTATAGTAAAATATGAAACAAATTGCGAAAAAAAATGGTACGCTATTAAATTAACCATACCCTTAATATCAGAAACTTCTCCATAATACTAAACGTGCTTATTTTACCGTTATAAAGTAAAATAATGGTATGGAAAAAGCTGGGTAAATGGGAAGGCCTATATAATATCCTAAGTATCACTAACTTTAAAGTAGTTGGTAAGACTACCAACAGCTTTGTAACGTTTAGTATCACCGAGATTAAGCCTTATAATAGGGATAAAAACGATTAAACCCCTTAAGTTAAGTAACATAATGAATTCAAATCTCCTTTACCTATAATCAATAAACCAACAAAACGCTGCTGGTACGGACATCTACGGAAAAGAAATAATATTAAAAAGCATGAATATATATCGGGCTGTATCTACAATACTGTTGAGGTAAGTAAAAAAAAAAGATTATAAAGACTTAATATTAAAGTTTTAAATATAAGGTATTATTAAAACCTTCGGTAAATCCTTTAAAGAAAGTGATAAGGTTGATATTAATGGTTTACTAATTCGAAAAGTCGTATAATTCTTATCGAATGTTATTTTTATTTTTTTTGAACTTAAAGTTACGATTTTGAAGTAGAGGATTATCCATGAAGTTAAGGGTAAGGCTACGGAGCAGCCGTACGAAAAATTACATTTAATAGTTTAAAAATACGGTAATGAAGTTGAAGACTAAATCCTTAAGTAATTTCCAAAGATTTAAAAGATCAATCAACGGGTGCTAATTGTGTGAATAACAAGTTTCATAATTTAAATTAAAGAAAAGTTTAGTTTTAATAGCGAAAAAAATAACGTAAGCTTATACCTAGGGAATAACATATTTACAGCGGATTATGTTACTAAATATACCACAGGAACTACAGCTTTTTTATCTTTTTAAAAAGTTCATAAGATATGTTGAGCCTTCATATGAATAAGATAAAGCAGACGTTTATTGGAATTCAACCTATTAATTATAATTCAAATTATGTTTAGGTATAAAGCTTTTAACGTACGACTTGTACTTATTGATAACGTAAAAGGAAGAATTCGGCCTGGTACGTATATAAATTAACGATTAACTTTTCGTTGAAACGGCTGGCTTTATAGTATCGAAATAGAAGACGATTAAAGATTCCAAGTTCTGGAATTATAAGCCAGCTACGAAGTTGGCAAAGAGTAACCGACTTAACTTTAACGGATCGTCAATCCATATATTTGGTGTTAACTCTAGATTTAGCTTTATTTTAAAGGGCTGAGGCATTAACTCGGCTACAATTAACAAAACTAACGTAGCTAAGGCTTAAAAGTACGTGAAATAGCGTGCCCATGGCAATTATATTACCACCCTGTATTAACTGAAGGTTTTTTACAACCTATTTATTGCGATATAAGTATAAAACCTAATAGATAACGTCTTTAACCGGTTAAGTAAAGGGTTTAAGTAAAAGATGCGAAACATGCACCAAGGGTTTGATATAGGTTTAATCAACTTATTAAAGGTTAAGTTAATAATCATTATAAATGAGTTCTTTAGAAATAATACCGACCTATTTTGACAAATCGGGTTTCTAATAACCCTCATTGATAAAGATAGGCGAAAATACCAATTAAACATTATCAGCAACCTAATCTACTAAACCTTAATTAAATATAAAAGGATTATACTAAATATGTTGGTTTTAGAGGTCTATAACATAATGGCAGGCTTTAATATAGGTATAATACTATATTAAACCCTTAACGTTATTATTAGGCAGCTAAAGATTCCTTTTATCCTGATGGTAATTCGTATCTACTCGAAAAGTTTATTTGAATACCTTTTCAAGCTTGGAACCACCAGCGAAAAACGCCTAATAATCGACGTGATAACACTCCGCGATGCGTATAAAGGAAGGGAGATTAAGGAGTGGCTATAGATTAACGGGAAAGATAATCTTATCAACTCTATAGCAAAGGTATCGCCAAATAAGGCCTTTAAAAGGTTTATTGATAGTAATATGCTCACTATACATATCAAAGGCGATGTTAATAGGCCTCCAAGTAAGTCCAAATAATATAGTGGTGGTTAGGAATATATTAAAGAGCTGGAAGATTTCCAGGGGATTAACTATAGCGACTTATTGGATTGGCACAGCTGAAGAAAAGTCTTGTATATGTTTGTAGCGGAAAAACCTTTTGTAGGAGTCGATAAAGTTGGACCTCGGAGCCGAAGAGAAATTACCAGTAATTAAGGATAATTTAAGTGCAAATAGGTGTAATTCGATATAAAGATTGATTGGAATTCATAGGTGTCTGGCCAGTTGGTAAGGTCGCAGTTTAGCGCTTATCAGAAAAGATTAGTCAATCACACTGGCGTATGCATACAAATTTAAAAGCCGCCAGTATTGGAATGGTAGTAATTGCAGTGCAGTGGGTCATCTTTACTTACAGTAAAGTTAACTATACTAACTGTAAGTTGAGTATATTATTTTATAGGTCTGCTGTATTAACTGCAAATCAAGTATAATATGGCTTTACTTTAAACTAAGGCACAAGCTAAGCAATTAACCATACAAATTACTGTGCAGACCGGCTAACGGTCTACCAAACCTAAAACAATACATCTACCACTTGATCATGCAATACTTATATTACTTAAACCAATCCAATCGACAACGTTGCAACGTCTAAAGCCCTACTAACAGTTAGCAAATTTGTGGGCTTGAGGGTATATACTAGTTAAAATTGACACCCGTTCTATTACAATCGTAAACAAAAACCATAACAAGCTAAAAAAAAGCTATGGAAGGTATCGTTAAGGTACTGTAAGACGTATTTGAACTTTTTGTAACCCGTAACAGCCTAAAGAACTTACTAACGTAGTATGCATTCGTTAACAGCTACATTTCCTATAGATTGTTATCAACACATCAGTCGCTTAATCATATATTTTAAAAGATGCATTTAACTTTCCAATTTCTTCTTATATTTTAATCAATGGATTATTTTAATAATAATCTAATTTTTATAGTATTTGGTAAGATTAATATTGTATTTAAAGAAATCCTCAAGATTATCGTAAATCTTCTGAAACTACGGGCAATTTGTTCAATATTGAAGGCAATAATCCTCGGCTTAACCAGAAAAGATAATGGGAAATAACTAGTTGAAACCTAGTAGCTTAACCATTATCTGTCGTTAAATGTTTAAGAATGATCGCTTTTCCCTTTCTATTTAAACATTGAAAAGTTTTAATTACCGAGTAATCACTATCTATTATAAGAATATCTCTGGGGTGAAAAGTTATAAACTAGTTGTAAATTTTATTTTAATCTCTAGATTAATAATGTTAATATTAGTATTAGTATTATTAGTTAATATAGTTATCATTGGCAGAATTTGAAGGGGAACACCCAAGAGTCGTTCCTATAATAAGCTTATATATAAAGTCGCTTTGTTTTTGTAGATGATATTGTTGACGGATGTATTAATACTAAATGTACTAAGGAATTTGAGGATTTCCATAAACTTGGTAATAATATTATTAGTATAAAAAGGATTTCTGATGTGGTTTTTATTTAATTAACTACTAAACTTGACGCCAAATCAAGTTTAGGTTAATCAATTTATTATCGTTATTAGCTACACTACTACTTCATGGTTTTTTTTTGGGTAGAAGGGTAAAGATTTTAGGAATATATATAGGCTTGAGTAAGGCCTTACAAACGCGTGTAAGATCATTAAAAGATGCTATTGCCAACGAAATCTTTACTTTTACCATTTTTTCACATATTCATAAAGTGTCTTGATCCGTTACGTACTCGGGAAACATGGTTACTAAATTACCCTCTTTCTCTTTACTCATAAAGAAGTTGATACCTGGATTAAATAGTTCATTTTTCAACCTTATCTTAACTTACCTATTTGTCATATTTTATGTATTCAAAGTCCATTCGTTAAATTATCCGTACACGTGTTGGAGTCACTATGCAAGAAGATATTGTATTGGCTTGTCGATTCATGAATACTTAGAACCTATATGGAGAATTTCTTGATTAATAATCAAGAGAATCTTCATAGAGATCTCGATCATCAGGATCGAGACTCCATACTAGTAAGTACTAGTATACAGGTCTCATCTCCATCTTGATCCTCCTAAACCTTGGTATACTATTCTCGAGTTCTCTCAGTAGCGTTCTTACTAGTGCTCCGGTAGAGATCCTTATTTCCAGAGTATTCCTCATCTTTGATATTAAGCCGTACCAAGTACTAATTGTCCCTGTTACTGAGTACAGACTGTGTCTGTTGTATTTTCAACAAAAAGTTATTTAAGGCGATAAGTGCTTCATTAAATCTGGTGGGGTCTAAGTCGAGGATAAAGTAACCAATATGATGAGTTAGATACTTACGGGTAAAGTCTTCGACAATATTCATTTATCATAAGTTGTCGAAGTTTATAACGAATATAAACCCGAGGCTTTTAATTTCTTGCGTCTTGATAGGGTCGGTAATGATATCGATGTTAATATGTACGGTAACCATATTAACAAAAGTTCAACTAGTATGGGGGAAAAAAATTAATCTTAGAGGGTGGGTTATAGGTTGTTTGCCGTCAAAATTGTTATTTTTTTAAGGTGTCGTGGGATTTAATTGTTTGTGATTTGAAATTTACAATAATATTACCCGCAACAATAGCAATAAAGACTTAAGATCCGTAAGTTACCAAACCGTTTGCTAACTTTGGTAACTTAATGATCTTAAGACTTTTAGCGGTCAATCTCAACACTTTTCTTCTAAAACTAGTTCAATGAAGATTTCTTAGTGTTCTCGATAATAGCGATACCGTCGCCGCTTATAAACTGCCATGAACAGTTACATAATCTATAAGCCTTTCCTACTTGCTGCCGCGAACAACTACACAATGTATAGGGATACTTCGCAAGATTCTTTCCTCTACCTTGCCTAAACAAAGCGCAATAACCAGAAAATAGCTTCTTCTTCTACCTAGCTTATCTGTACTTAACCTAATAAGCACTAATCAGTGTTGGTAGACGTTTATTATTATAACGTAGTCGATTCGAATCTCTGGTCGAAGTAACTGGTATATTACATTTAAAGTGGTGATGTGTTACTTTTAAGTTCGGGTGACCGCTATCTGGTCTGCACACTATTTTATATGGTCAATTGCTTGGCCCGTACCCTAGTCTGAAGTGGGCGCCTACTGCACTTAACTTGCAGTCGATCTACAAGCAATACAGTTAACTTACAATCAGTACAATCAACTTACTATCAGTGTAGTTGACTTGACTGTACTGTATTTGACTGTTGATCCAACAGTTTATTCATAATAACATATAATAATGTCCTGTTTAACCGATTTATATTAGTTTATAACAACTATTCCAGATCCAAAACGTTATGTAGATAATTGTAAGGTCGTGTAATGGGTATGTACTAATGTTGATTTATGGATAAATATGTAGTAATTGGCTAATAATTTCTATTGTTCAGAGAATATTATCATACCTTTATTTATGCTTCAATATTATCACTTCAATTGTGATTCAAATGTTATCACTTCAATTGTGATTCAAATGAATTATTGTAGCGTTACTTGAATATCTTACCAACCAATTAAATGTATAGTACATCATAAACTAAGATGAAGACGACTAAATTATTACAGTAATATATAAAAGATTTTGAAAGGCTTATTCTTATAAATACTATTAATTTCAACTTTGTTTTACTTTTGGTTTCAGTTTTTATTCTACACCCTTTAGTTGTACGTTACTTTATAATAGATGAGCTAAAGTAAAGTGCGTGATGTTTACGAAAAGAATTGAAGCAACTTTCAAAGTTATTTGGATCTAACACTTACAATATTATTGATATTTTACATTTGCATTAAAATTTACCCATAGTCACGCACAACAAACACCTCAGCCCAGGGCTCACACCCGCATGAAGCCTGACTCTCAGACCCGTGGGCGCATTGACCTGTCCTTTGCCCACAGTTTCCGTGTCTAACCATGAGGTTCACAGCCCACCCATGTCCATAGGGAGACCATAGTGCTCTGTGCAAGCCAACAAACAACCCACAAACAACAATGCTTCGGACGGCCTGAAGTGACAGCTGTGCATTTTATTTCTAGCCATACGATATATGTAGTATGCGACGGTGCCTAAGCACACGAAGCAAGAAACCTCGGTTCTTTGCCTTGAAGCCGACCTGCGTTTCAGATAGCTCACGAATTTTTCACCCGAGTGAGCTGGAGCCCCATGACAACATCTTACACGCATAGCCAGGGCCTCCTCAGTGACTGCCGCCTCATGTGTTTTTGATCGATGGATCACCTCCACTGCCGGTGACTATAATAGGGGCGGACGGACCTTCCTCAACCTCCAGAAAGTCCAACGAGACCCCCCGGTCACACCTGGCGCGCTTCACATCATTCAACAGCATCCAAAGAGCCGTCGGTCGACCTTTGCGGAAGGCAGGACTCTGCTCCCGACTGGCTTCGGGCAGACGATACGCTCACGATACGTGTCTCGTTGCTCCGACCTGACCTCCCCAGTCGGTGACTGATCGATCGATCAATTGCGTATATATCCTCTTCAAGGCGGGATCCATAACACGCAAAACTTTGTTGTCCAACCAGCGTGATTTTTCAGATTGATCCTCCTCCTTCTTTTGTGCTCAGCCCATACCGACAAGGCTCGTGTAGTCCCTGGTGGATACCTAGTCTGTGGCCAAGAGGCAGACATCCCACCCAGGTACTCCTTGTAATGTAGATGCTCGTTGCGGGTGTTTTTTTCCGCATGGGTATCGAATCCAGAATATCAGCTTTTTTTCGGACTCCTCTAAGCCTTTTGTATATTGTATGATCAAAAATGAGTCAAGATCCCAGTGCATTCGTCCTGATACCTGCATGAGACAGAACGATAGGGCGCGGCACCTCGCCAGATCATCGCATGTGCTGTTGTCGCATGCTACTCGTGTCAAATGAGAAGTTGTTGGTGGGGAACGTCATGCTCGCGGTCAGCCCAAACGGGTCGTTCCAGTCTACTGTGGCAACTATTAAGTCCGCGCTCATTCCCATATCCTGTTGCTGCTGCTGCTGCTGCTGCTGCTGCTGCTGCT
Organism: Anisogramma anomala; assembly: GCA_038502455.1. Taxonomy (NCBI): domain Eukaryota; kingdom Fungi; phylum Ascomycota; class Sordariomycetes; order Diaporthales; family Gnomoniaceae; genus Anisogramma; species Anisogramma anomala. The sequence goes on along the minus strand of JASMMZ010000003.1, from coordinate 8,638,662 downwards.
GCTGCTGCTGCTGCTGYTGTTGCTGCTGCTGCTGCTGCTGATGATGATGATGCTGCTGTCCTGGCACCTCTGCGGCTGTCGTCGATGTCGGATTCATCAGCGGTTGTGCAGCGTGCGTCGCATACACCTGGCCGGGATACGGGCCCGGGCCTCCTGCGTCACTTTCAGCCTGGCCTTGTTGCTGCTGGTCGTCCAGCATGTCGGCACTGGCGTCGTATTCTTGCTCTGCGCCAGCGAGGTTAGGATATGGGAAGGAGAGTGCCGAGTCGTTTCCACGCGGGTTTTCCACCTGCTTACCGAGTTGCTCGATGTGGGAATGGTACTGAGGAGTCTGGTAAAAGGGCGGCCCTTGGCCCGGTTGCTGCTGGCCCATCTGCGATTGCATGGGCGCCATCATGCGTGCGGGGTTGGGCATCTGTCCCATAGAGAGGCTATGGCCGGGCTGCGTCGTGTGGTGGTTAGGCTGCGTGCCGGGGCGCATGACACCCGGGACGTTGTCGGAGGCGGTGGGCGAGGGGCCAAAGCCCTCTGTTGTGGGGGATGCCACCATTATTCGTAGCTTGGGAGATGCTGCGGGATGGTGGCCGGGCTGTATCGGGGGCAGGGCATAATTGGCTTCGACCTTGGGCGCGATGGATGTGATGCTGGATGTTGACATTCGCGAGTTATGCCTCATCATCCTCTTGATTGGCGGGGGTTGTACAAGCGGTGGCATCATGGTTGTTGGGCCGAAGTCAGGACTGCCATGCTTGGCTGAAAGCTCGGCCTGGACATCAATTCCTGGTCTGCTTGTCAGTATACCGGAGCCAGCCCGCACCCGGGATGGAGTGCGTCCAACCTTTCTCAAGAAGAATGCGCTCCAGCAGCGAGTTCTTGTATCGCAACATCAGGCACTCATCTGTTGTGCCGCGGTGAGCTCGGGTGATCTCGGCCAGATTCTGCTCGTGGACATTGATGGTGTGCTCAAGCTGCTTGATGTACTCTGTTCTCCGTTCCCGGAAAGCAGCCTGTGCTTGCCGGTTGCGTTGCTTTCGCTCCTCCGTGGTTGCGTAGATCTGGCCACTGTTAGTTGGCACGGCACAACTTGGTTGGCTGCTCTCGAAGATTCTCAACTAACCGGCTTACGACCCCCCTTGCGTTTTGGGGCCTGCTCCGGAGCGTGAGCTTGACCACCCTCGCCGTCGCCGTCGCCGTGCTCTCCTGACTCGCCGTCCACACTAGAGCCTAGGGGAGACTCCTCGCTGTCCATCTTGATGGGGTCTTTGAGGCCATCGCACATAGCCTGGTCCGATGCCATGCCTCGGCCGGCGACCAAACAGAGGAAGCTAACAGGAGGGCGGCGCGGGCCTTGGGCGGCACGTGCCTTGATCCTTGATCTCCCACGCCCGAAGAGGAGGCTTACTCGCAGGATGACCAGAGGCCTGCCTTAGACAGCCGTCGGCGAATGCGACGAATGCGACGATCAGCCTTTGCCGCGGCGGATCTTGCCGAGAGGCCAGGCCAGGCTACTGGGGTTGTCTGCACACACGGCACGCTGTTATCTGTGGCAGATTGGTAGGGCTGAGCAATGCAGATAAACTTGCAGTGGGATGGACCCGAAAGCTGGGGTAGAAAAGATGCGGTCAGTGAATGCAGTCCGGGGAAGCTTCGATGATAATCTGACAACATGCTAGCCTGGGGGTGGCGCCAATCAGAGCTCCAGGCCTTGCCGCAGGCGCTGCAGCAGACCCAGCAGACCCAGCAGTCTGGGGCTGACAGGTGGCAGCTGCAGATTGTGCAGTGGCAGTACAAATACAGTACGGAGTACCGAGTACCTGATTGACGTCCAGGACAGGGAAGAAACGGGGCGATACGTACGGACGGACGGACGGACGGACGGAGACCAGACGGATCGGATTGCTGGATCGAAGCGTGGTCACGGCGGAGTAGGGAGCCGTCGGGGAAAATGGTCGAGGTCGATTGTGAGGGCGCCGAGATAAGGCGAATGACAATGACAGGGCACGGAGTTTGTGTGTAAAAGAAAGGTCAGGAGGGGGATTGCTTAATACGTAATTGATGGACGATGCACTGGATCTGCGGAAAATCTCTGTGCGGGACAAGCTCAGACCGCGGCCACGGCAACTAGCAGGCTTGCGCGGCTCTTTCCCTGGTCCAGGACCGGCCGTGGCCGGTGTTGCTGCGGGCCTAGCGTTCTAGCCAGAGTAGGCTGGGAGAAGAGGGCCACTGCTGTTGAAGCCGGCTTTGTTGGTGGGTACCGCGTAGGCTGATCAAGAGTGGTCGTCCGGTGACCCGTTGGTCTGTAGGCCCCTCCAACTTGCACAGTCGCCTCTGCTCTCGTCGAATTGGGCGCCCCTACGCAGGCAAAAGGGAAGAAAAAGGGGGTCTCGAGTGTCGGCCGGTGCCCGGGTGATGATGTTGCAGCAAAAGCCCGTCCGTCGGTGGCTGACCGCCGTCGCCTCCGCAGCAGCTGACCCGACGGCCTGACGTGGCTTGGCAGGCAATAGGCGAACTAGCCGCTCGGCCCCAAGTCTTAGTTACCGGGCAAGGTTATTATATCTTGAAAGACTGTTCGGAGCAGGGCTGTTGACGTGCTGGTGGCAGCGGAGCCGGATGAGGATGATGTTGATGATCGCTCCAGCAGCTGTGGAAGTTGTACCTGACTGAACAACGGGACACAACTGGAGTTGGCAAAAACAGAAAAAACTCTGCCCAAGGACGGGACGTCCAGAATCGAAACATGCCAACATCCCAGGAACTATCCAAGTCGAGCCAAGGCACAAGCGGAGTCGTTGCAAATTTTTGGAGTGAGCAGATCTTGTTAGTCATGGTCAAGGCAGGCGCAGAGGCAGGGAGGAGGGGCAAGGTACGCCGGGTGCAAGTCCATGTGCCTTTTTAGCCAATTGCTACAGACTACTGGGTCTGGCAAGAGTCTGTACTCCCACGCCAGTTTAGGGTTTGCGGTTCTAGAACCCCGCAGACGATTACGCATGTCATGCATGACGACGGTTCTGTCATGGGAACAGGAATAGCAAAATCAAGACTCTGTCAGTTCGTGTGCCAAGCACCGTTGCAGACCCCGTTGCAGACCCCTGAGGCCTCCATGCTCCGCCTCGCGTCTTTGCGGTACCTAGGTACTCTTAGGCCCATTCGTCGTCATTCACTGCCCGTTTCTGCCTTATGCCTTCGCACCGCATATTGCAGTGGGTTTGTTGGTCATTACCAGAACTCTCGGTGCATGCGAACATGCTGCCTGTTGGTTTCATCAGCTCCTTCCTCGGAATCCACAGTTGCTCCTTGCGATGCAATTTTAGCAGACTCGCTGCTCCGTTCGGTCGAATGAAGTCTGGGATCGACGGTATTTTAGGAACGAGGGATGGGCGTCGCTTTGAGGGAAACTGGATGCATTCACCACTGCGAAACTCGAGCAAAAGAACGACCGGTCAAGGCCCCCTCGGGCCCCCGCCCGCGTACACGATCGGACAGCCATCACCGTCAGTCAGTCACCCACGCATCCCGGGAACTGCGATCACGATGTGATGTTCATCTCCACCGTCTATGGACGCTACCGCTACCGCACGCGGTTGTGCCTCTCGAGAATGGAGAGTGCGCGAGTCGTGCCCATGCCGATGAAGTCTCGAGGCGAAGCAACTGGCCCAACACAGACGCCATGACTTCGAAGAAGATGTCTGCGGGCGTTCTTGAGTCTGCGGGGTGTTGGACTTGTCGATTCCCACAAATGCCGGGTTGTATTGCAATTTGTGACGGTTGGTTGCAGATTGTAGACGCTTACAATGGTCTAAGAAAGGGGAGTGAAAAGAGAAAGAAAAAACTGGTGATCAAGATGGGTAGAAAGGTCGATATTGCATTGTTTTAAATTTGGCTACTCAGAGTAACGTGGCATAATAATATAAACCTACGTAATACCGGATGCCATCTATAGGTATAATATAATGTCTTTTTTCTATATAATGAAAACCATGAGGTACGTTAGGCCAGAAAAATAATTATATATAAAATGTGATTTTGTTAACCTAATTACTCAATTTTAATGGTATTGTAATAGGTGATTTTCGTTTAATCTGTGTTTAGGGATACTGGTTATTAATTAAACTGATAAAATTGCGATAAAAATTGGTTTTAGGTGGAAATTCAAGCAAAAAGAAAAGATATTAATTGTCCTTAATTTGTTAGTAAAGTTATTATTATTGTATTTATATTTAACTAGTTTGATATCTTTTTAAAGCGAATCAAAACGAATTGGATTGTTAGCAGATTAATATGATATATTAGTAAGCCTTGCCTATCAATAGGCCTTTAGATGTTGTAACGTTATTGATTCGATTTGTCGGAGTAACAGTAGTATTGCATGGTTAAGTAGTAGATATATTGTTTTAGGTTTGGTAATCTGTTAGCCAGTATATACAATAATTTGTATGGTCAATTGCTTGACTGGTACACTAGTGTAAAGTGAGCGAATACTGTACTTGACTTACAGTTAATACAATAAACCTACAAATGATACACTTAACATGCAATTAGTATAATAAACTTTACTATAAGTAAAGTTAATCTACTATATTATAATTATTACTATTTCAATACTGACGACTTTTTATTTTATATATGTACTCTAGTATAGTCGACCAAACTTTTCCGGTTATCGTCGAATTACATACTCGTCAACTAGCCGAACCCTTGTTAATTCCGCATACAAATTAACTCCAATTACCTCCTTTCACTCTATGGTTCCAAATCTCGACTTTACCAATTCCCGTATACAAATGTTTCACTACAGACTTACACGTACTGCACACCGCTATCATTAACCTTTTTAAACTACGTAAGTTAAATCACCTACTACTTTAACAAACTTATGTGGTTTAACTAAACTACTTTTACCTATATTACTATCCTCCATACCCCTATTATCATTACCTATCTTAACCAATATAAATCAAACCAATTTTAAACCTACTTAATCAACGCAAATTAATTAACCCACTATCACCTTTAATTTAGCTATGCTATTTAAAGAAATTGCTATCCCCCTAACAATCTTCCAGTTTGCTATTATATCCATATCTGTTAACACGTAACTTGGATTGAACAGATGACCTATTAACGTAGCCCTTGATACATATAATTAGTATATTACTGTCTACAAACTTTTCAAATGCCTTACTTAACGATGCCTTCGTTATAACATTAGTAAGATTGTCTTTCCCATTAATCTATCGAAACTTCTTGATTTTCCTTCCTTTATAGGCTTCGCAAAGTATTATTCCATTAATTATTAAGCGTGTTTTACTAGTAATTCTACACTTAAAGAGCATTCGAATAAGTTTTTCGAATTGATAGAAATTACGAACGGAATAAAGGGAATTTTTAGCTGTCTTGTAAAAGCGCTAAAAGTTTCTTACAAAATTATATTAACATTAAAGTCAGCCATTATAATATCAACCTCTAAAGTTTATGTACTTTATATAATCCTTTTATATTTAATAAGAGTTTAATGGATTAGGTTACCGATAATACTAAACTAGTCCCCTTACTTGTCTTTATTGAGGAAAGTTATCAAAAAAGCGATTTGTAAAAATAGGTTGGTGTTATTTGCAATGGAATTATCTGTAAATACCATTAACTTAACCCTCATCAGGTTAATTCTAACCATATTAATCCCTCGATCTAAATTCTGAATTTATTAGTTACACCTTTTATTTAACTTGTCAAAGTTTTTAATTTTTAGGTTTTACGTTTATATCGTAATAAATAAGTCGTAAAAGGCTTCCAACTAGTGTAGAGAGATAATATAATTGCTACATGCGCGTTATTTTACGTATTGTTAAACCTTAACCAAATTAATCTTATTAATTATTTCCAAATTAACGTCTTAACCATTTTGGCAAAACCTAAGGCCAGAATTAACACCAATTATATGGATTAACGATTTGTTCAAGTTAAATTTAACCTTTGTTTTAATCTTGACTAATCAACTTGCTATTAAAACAAACATTAAGCGCTAACTAATCATTTAAATCGTGAATAATTACGTAAAATTCCAATCCTCATCTTTATCGTTGTATCCTTAGACGATTAAACGTAACTTTTGATAAAGATACCCTATAAATTTACTCTTAATCTTATATATAATTGTCGATAAGGTCTCATACCTATAAGGTTCATATGAACTAAGGTCTTTGAAGAGTAATCAGAATGATTGGTATTGTAGTATAAAAGATGATTATTCAAGAAGAAGCATCCAGAGGTGTATGCCACAAGTGAGGGCTTATAAGCCCTCCACCCAAAGCGTATTACTCTGGAATACTTCTTCTAGACCGATCCACGCATTGCCATCGGTGTGGAATAGCCATACCAGACCGATCTATGCATGATACACTTTACATCTTGCAAGAGTGCAGCCTGCAGCGTGACACGTTACCGTGTACCCTGCAGGAGTGCATCTTACAATACAGTGCACTGCTATTTGACCTATGTATACTATCTATGAGAGTATATAGTAAATATCCACAATAATCCTTGATCTAAAAATCGTGATATTCTGGTTTTAAAGGTTAAAGTTGGTTTTGAATACGAATTATACAACCTTTTGAGTTAGGAAACCATTAATCTCAATTATATTACTTTCTTTGAAACGTTTATCAAAGGTTTTGATAATAAATTATATCTGGAACTTTAATATCAAGTCTTCGTCTTCCTTTTTTCCCTACTTACCAAAATAGTATTATAAATATTATCAGGTATATATTCTTTCTTTTTAATATTCATTTTTAGCAGAAATCATTCGCGCTAGCGGCGTTCTATTGACTTATTGATAATAAGTAGGGAAGGGTCATACTAACTTAGTCACCTAACTTTAAGGTCTTTATCATTAGTCTCCTTAATACAAAACTTGATATGGGGCGTATAAAAAGTCATTCAACCATTAACAATTTCAACAAATACTCAAGAGTTGGCGATACTTAAGGTTTTATATAGGCTATCTCATTTACTGAGCTTTTGTCACACAAGGACTTTACTTTATAATAAAAAAACAAATACGTTGATTATTTCAATACCATTTCTGGTATGAAGGGAATTATTAACTTAACATTATGCCTATTCCTTTTATAATTCCTTTGATACCTTACTATAACCTATAACTATCTTTCGCGTATTTTTTAATGGCAAAACTTGTTTTATCAAACGGGTGTATAGTCTAAAAACCAACAATATTAACATTAAGTCCTCAAAGACAACAATTTCGCTTAAACCCTTTACCACCATTTAAAAACATGTCTCCTAATCCCTAAAATTTTCAATCTCTATTACGAAGATACCATACATTCAGAGAAGTAGTATATGTACTATTTCGACTTTTCTAATACTCTAATAAGCCTTTAAAAACATATATTTACACTAAATTCCCATTGTCTTAACATTTTTCTGAAACTCTACGGCAACAAAATTGATACCAGTATCGTAAAGAACGATGTTAGGTAGGCCTAAATACATGACAATTTATAACATCCTTAATGTTTTCTATGTATTCTTTACTAATGGTAGCTTTAAAAACTTAACTTTGTAGAAAAGAGATACAGAATTCATGAAGTAATAAACAAGCTTATTATCAAAATAAAATATATCAATAAAGACTTTGGAGTTAAAGTCTTTGTAGTTTTTCAAGGAAATATTAAACTGTCTGTGAGCTTATATATACCTTTAGTAATAATGATAGAGCTTATTAATAGCTTTAAAAAAGAAATATTTCACGTTTTTATACCCCATAAACTTTCAAGCTTTATACAGCCTATGAATAATGGAGTAATTGAAATGCCGGTATAATTAACGCATTGCTAACTCCGTCAAGTTCAATACTGTTACCTTGAAACCTTAAAAATAAAACTATAAGTTCCCATACTTAAAGGTAAAGGAACACCTTTAACCGTTTATAACTTACTTATCGAAGTTAACATCAATATTAACACTAAGGGTCTTTACATTTTTCAAAAAAAAAGGAAAAAGGTAAGGAACTTAAGGATGTACAATATAATTAAGTTGATAAAATTTTAAAGTATTTTTATTCCTAATAACGATAATCATTTGCCTGAACCCAAGTCATCTTTAACTTTTCTAATATTATAACTATTCATTTCGGTAACAATAGTGTTTTCCCTCCATAATATCATATATTGCAAATAACCTTCTATTCAATACCTTATTACCCCTATATCTAACATAAAACCTTAGAATGTGTAATTCACGTAACGATCGTGAAGGTTTAAAATGTATAAGGGGTTAAATTTTTGGTTAAATCAATGGTAAAAAATCTTCGCTACTAAAGCGATAGAAAAAATATAGTCATCTAATTATTAATCTAGATTAAAAGCAATATCTTTATACTACTGAATTTACTTAGGGTTACTACTGTCGTTAACAGTTTATTTACCCTCGAAGTCTATAATATAATTCTGATAATCTTATCACAAAACAAGAAGGTACTAAATCTGATATATCACCTATTTATTACTACGTTTATCAAAAGGGTAATGAATTAACCAACAACTGGGACTTACCACAAATCCAACATCTTTTACCACTATTATAATGATAATTCTTACGGTTAACAAATCCGCTTAAATCTTGCCCTCGATAATGCTAATATGATTATAACCTTTAGTTTGAAGTCATTAAACCAGATTTTAACCATTGAGTACTTTCATAACCGTACTTACGATCGACATAGTTAACTATTAAGTGGTCTTGTTCGTCCATATCATAAAAATTATAAGCTTAAAAATATATACCAAAAAAAATTGATATAAGCGTTATCACGGTTGCATACAAGAGAAACAACTAGCTAAAAGATACTTCGTAAGTATCATCAGGACGTTATAAGGCTTATTCGAACTCTCTAACACCCGTAACAACTACCTGTACCTGTTCACAAAATGTAACTTCACCAATATAACACTTCCGCATTATCTACTAGCATAACAAAAATTAATCAAACATATAATTCAATATATTTATCGGTGTTTCTTTCTCTTTCTTCGTTGCTTATATCCTTGTTCATCTCATAATAGCTTAATTAAAATAATATTTCATAGAGTGGAAATCGTACTCGAAATATCTCTTTATGACATAGTAAATTTCGCGAAAATATATTAATTGTATTTAGAAAATCAAGTTACAGTCCCTAGTGTGCCTTATAAGAATTCCGGGGAATAAAAAATACAAATCGAAACAAATACTTCCATCCACTTACAAATGTTTAATAAGGGCATTATCTTGGTGTAAAAAATGCTGTAAAACTTCACATTATACTTCTCTACGTCATTCCAAATCTTAGAAAAGTCCGTAAAAAAATTGTTGTTAGTAATAACTATTTTGAGAGATCTTAAAGAAAGGTCGCGATAATTGTTCTAATCTCCGTTAGTATTTCCAGGAAATTCAAACCTTTAAGCTTCCAAGTCGCGATACTAAAGGTAATTGTCAATATTTTAGCCTAAGTAATAAAATCCTATAATAAAAAATATAATAGGCTCACGCGTATATACGTACCTAACATGATATTTTAAAAGAACTTAACGATTATAAGTAAAAGATTCATAAGTAATAAGAGATTAACTTTAGGGGATATTCTAAAGGGCTTAACGATCTTAATAATTTAACCATTTAAGGGAGCTAATATTAATTCTTTCACCGCATTAACAGTTACTGCGTCATACATCTTTCCGCCACTCAAAACGTATTTTGCGCCTTCACGTAAATTCGTTTGTCTGTTGAACCAATCAATGGGTTTCTCCTTATTAAAGCGTTAAAATATTAAATGAATTGTAAATAAAGAAGTTATCTACTAAAACGAGTACAGGGATGTTAATGCTTTTCAATACTCTCTTCTTTAAAGCGTAGGTCTTAAAGGCATTCCTCAAGTTAGACCAACTCGAAAGGGGTCTTTACCAGTCTGGTAAATCTCTTTTCTAATACGTATACCCCCCGGCGTTCGAATTCAACCTTAAAGTTAGACTTAACGCTTTTATAAATCTTTTTCCATATATCAATGATACAGTCTTCGAAAAACTCATGTTATTTGCGAAAAACGCGGTCGCCGCAGCCAAAATATTTTCCACCATCTTACTCAACGATAAAATGACCAACAAAGTTGACCAGATGCCTTTTGGTTAAGTCTTCATCAACATCTGGCCCACAAAGATCCTTATCATATTACTTGAAAAAAGGATCCAAAAGCTTCAATTACATTCTATACTTCATAAGTAAATGTCATCTTAACGTTCTAACCGATATAGAACTTAGTAGTAAGGGAATTGATAATTCGGAAGTATAGGAACTTGGTAATTCAACGTAAAATCGCGCGACGTACATTTCTTAATACAACTTGATAAATCTAGTTTAAAGTAACGACTTCAACAATTAAATAGGTGTAGAAAAGAAGGTAAACCAGTAAAATAGGGGTAAAGATTATATAAAGAGTCAGGTTGAGGGTCGTTTTTTATTAATCAAAGGCGAAAGTTAACAGTTGTTGACCGTAGGACCTAATCGTTTTTACAATAGAATCACCCGGAATAATTCTAAATTAACCGTTTACCAACTTGTTGTTATAAACTTTCAACAGTCAATCTTAACGCTTTTGAAAAAATATACGTAAAGATTTCTTAATATTTGCAATAACGATACTATCGCTACCTTTAAACTACCGTAAAGACTAGTGTAGCCTAAAGATCTTCTTTACTTTCTGCCGTAAAGACTGACAAAGTATCAAAGGCTCTTGGAAAAAATCTTTCCTCTACCCTAACAGCTGTCATTAATGTAGAACATAACCAGAAAATAGCATTTTCTTCTAATTATCTTATCTGTGCTTAACCTAATAAGCATTACTTAGTATTTGTAGGCCCTATGTATCAATAGGCTTTTAAAAATTACAATGATGTTAATTTGATTAGTTGAAGTAACAATAGTATTACATAGTCAAGTAGTTGATGTATTATTCTAGGTTTGGTAGACCGCTAGCCGGTCTATATAGTAATTTGTATAGTCAATTTCTTAGTCCATACTCTAGTGTAAAGTAGACACATACTATACGTAACTTGCAGCTTATATAGTATATCCACAAACAATACACCCAACTCGCAGTCAGTATAGTAAACTTCAATATAATTAAAGTTGACCTACTGCATTACAATTATTACTATTCAAATAGGATGATTATTTCTTCCAGATATATAAATGTTTATTATCTAGGTATTTTAGCTATCTAATTTAAACTTTAGTGTTGTAAGAGCCTTGAAGTACAGTATAGTCAAAGTTGACTGTATTACTATAAGTTAGTTATATTAAAGTGACAACTCAATATATGGTATAAGCTAAACAATTAACCCTATTAAGAGTGTGTACACATATTATCAGTTTGATAAACTTGAATGTAACCTATTTACCACTTGATTACGCAAACTATTGTTACTTTACCTACGATTCGAATTGATAACGTTGCAACTTGTAACGACCTATAAATATTGATTAGTATTTCTCAAGTTAAGTACAAATGAGCTAGGTAAGAAAAACCAATTACTTTTAGATTACGTCTTATAAAATACTAAAGATAAAAGACGAATTTTTACAAAAGGCGTTCACGAATTGAGTTCGTTACTACGGTAATAGGAAGGAACCAAGTTTGAATTTTATTAATTTTCACGAAAGTTAAGAAACAGCGATGATAATATGATTGAATATACTGAGGAAAAAACATCAAACCCTTTTCAAAAAGTGTTGAAATTTACAGTTAAAAGTATTAAATCATAAAATCCCGATTACTAAATTTCTCAAACCTTACAGTCATTCAACAACTAAACCTCTATTACGATTTTTATAAATTGAAGATAGAAAACCCTCCAAATTTAACACTTTATAATAAACAACAGCTTTGACGATAAATAACGTTTATCTCTACTTTATACATTAATATGTCTTCTACCTTTACTATGATATTATTAAGTTATATGATTGTTCATTAAGTATATTATAAAGTATATTTAAGTTTCTTAGATTAAAACTTTGAAATTGTTGAATAGTTGTAAATAAATACATAATACCTCTTTTAAATGACTAAATATCTACCTAACTAAACTTTATATTAGCCTATTAGTTACAACAGTAAAGTATCAACAATTAAAGACGATTAAGTAAAATTAATTCTTTCAGTCCTCTTTTTGTTAAGAATTACAATAAAGATTCTTGGGGTAAAGATATAAATCAAACCTTTATTAAAGAGTATTGAATCAATTTCGTTAGTAAATACATGTTTAATTCAAATGTCGACGAAGAGTTTAGTTGTATTACTTATGAATTTAAGGACTTTCGTAAGTCTTTTGAAAACTGGATAATCGATATATAAAAAGAGATTTACTAAGTTGTTGAAATAAGTTTAAAAATAAGAGGTTTCAAATGTGCGATGTTCATATAAAAATTTACGAACAAATTGGAAAAGTCTTTTTTAACCTGTTATAGCTTGAAAACTACTTGGAAGTTTCCTTCCCTTGAAATTTATAAGGAAAATAAAAAAGTATTACCAAACATTATTAACATCTTTACATACGTTTTAAAAAAAAACTAACCCTTAATACTTACTTAAATGAAATCTTCAACCTCTCTAGTAATTACTTCATCTAATCTAACGATAAGCAACATTTAAATATATTAGGAAATTTTACCCTCGTTCTGTTTCGTAGTAGCATCGAATATCCGTTTGGCGGAGTAAAAGTAAATGAGGGGGCAGCTATTATAACGGCATAAGGAATTAACGTCGGCACTATTTAAGGCTTAATCAAGGGGTACGGGAATTAAATTCGGTGCTATATAAGGTTTAATTAATTAAAATCGTCTAAATAATAAAGTTTTCCCCTTAGGTAAAGTTTCTACGTGGCGTAACTATGTAAAATCCAGAAACATGCACCTATATATGAAAATCTACTTCACGTCCTATTATAGAACTTTACTCCTTAATCCGAACGACTGTCAATTACCCTCACCAACGCGATTTTAAAAACCTAAGACTTACGTTCATTGTAAAAAATGCTATTGACGACTCAAAAGATTATCGCTACCTATTTTCTAAGATAATTAAAATGCTTAAAATGAATTATAAGATTTTGATGGATTTAGTTCAAATTTAAAATAATATAAATAAACATAAATGAAACACTTATAATTTACTTAATATGCAGATATATAGAGGTCTAACCTTAAACTTTCTACTTGTTATTTTAGTTATTCTTACCGGTTATTGCAAAAAAATAAAAATAAAAAAATTCAATCTTTTTGATTAAAGAACGTATTTTTTTTGCGAAATCTATAACCAGAACTTTTTTTTTACAACAAATACGACGTTCACTTTATATAGTACTACACGAATTAGAATATAATTACTTAAATGACAACAATAACTGAAAAAAGAAAGGGAGATAAACACCTATAAATACCCGTAACCAAATGTTTAATGAGTAGAAATTGTGAAAATAAGTTATAAAAAAGGTATTGGTTAGCTAAGTTATATTTTACGAGTTTGTCCGGTCGGTTATCACTGACGTTAGAGAGTTCAAATACGTCTTTTAACGTTTAAATATTACTTGTAATGTGGTTTTTCATCTAGTTAAGGTTATCTTTTGCTACATTTATATTATACACGTGAAATTCAGTTAATATATACCTTTGAATTAACACTATCTGAGATTAGAATAATGAAGACCTTTGAATTGCGTATTAAACCAACCGTTTGTAGGGTAGGTTCATGTACTTGAAATTTGGCCTGGAGCCTTTGAATTGGAAGCTATATTTTTTGGAATAGTACTACGTGCAGTGCAGTAGGTCAACTTTACTTACAGTAAGTTTGACTATACTGAACTGCAAGTTGAGTGTATTGTTTGTGTGGACTTACTGCATTGGATGTAAGTCGAGTATAATATGCTTCACTTCACACTAGGGCACAGACCAAGCAATTGGCCATACAAATTACAGTGCAGACGGGCTTGCAGTCTGCCAAACATAAAACAATACATCCACTACTTAACTAATGTAATACTACTTTTACTTCGATTACGATTCGAATCGATAACGTTGCAACGATCGAAGGCCCTGCTAATACTGATTAGTGCTTATTGAGTTAAGCACAGATTAGCTAAGTAGAAAAAGAATCTACTTTCCGGTTGTTACGCTTTATATTAATATTAGGGTAATGGAAAGATTTTTCGAAGGGCCTTTACTACTTTGTTAGTCTTTATGGAAGTACGCAAGAAAGACCTTTGGGCTGCGTTAGTCATTACGGCAGACTATAGGTGACGACGGTATCGCTATTGAAAACACCAAGAAATCTTCACAGATTTTTTTTAACGAAAAACTTTAAGATTAACTGTCAGAAATCTTAAAGTTCGGCAAGCTGGCAAACGGCTAAGTTAATACTACTACGGGTGTTAATACTGTAAGAAAAACGACTAAATCTCCACGTTAAACAATCTTTACCACCAATAAACAACATTCGACCTTATCTTCTATAACAAACATTTGTCTTTGATTTACTTTTTTCACTTCCTTGCACCAATTTAATTACCAGAATCTCTGTTTTAAGCAAAAACACTAAGAATGGCCAAATCTAGCTAAGAAGGACACGTTACGCGACTCTACGTTAAACCGCCAAGTTCCTACGCAACTTTACGTCAAAACAACAAGTTCTCATACCCAAGATAATTAATTACCTTGTCCGACGTTCTTTACACGCCTTACAAAAGTCAAAAACGTTCAAATGGCTATCGTAAGCACCCAATTTAAATCTATTATCGACCTTGCCAGTAAAGAGGCAATTAAGGCCCTCGGACACCTTTTTATTAAGTGTTACAACTACAACCTTTACAGATAGGAAGTTAATAGAAACTTAATTGAAGAACAACTTAATAACTTTATCGGCTATTACATCGTTAAGTATAATAATACCGACGACCTTAACTATGTCTTTGACAACTTTGGTAACCATTTTGAGGACTAGACCATTAATATGTGAATTTAAATTTAAAAATGGATTAAATCAAGGATTAAGATAAAGCTTAAGCAAAAAGGAGTCTATGTATTACCTTAAGGCAATATAAGACGAGTACAAAAACTCCTCGAATTAATTTAGTTTTAGGAATGCCTTTGAAACCTATACCCTAAAGAAAAAAGTATTAACGAACTTTACCACTTTTACACGCGATTTAGGGGACCTCAATTTTACCCTAAGCTAAGTTATGTCTCGTTACGCGTTGGCGATAAGAAACCTGTTAACCTGCTAGGTAGCCTAACATCTTTATGTAAAAGTGCAGAGTACGCCCTAAATAGTGAAAGAACATGCAATGCAAAGGCTGTTAACGCGGCTGAAAGTATTAACGTCGGCTCTTTACACCATTTAATTGAGTAAGATCGTCAGGTCTACCAAAACCTCTAAATATCTATTGTCCCTTAGAAATTTAATGGATAAAACCCCTAAAAATCTTTTTACAGCAGATTTACCTATATGCGAAAGCCCATTATAGATCCTACTATAGGACTTTACCCCTCGGGTCAGGCAACTGGCAATTACCTTTAATATTGTGTTTCGAAAGTTTCAAGTTTCAAATTGCCAGGAAATATTAATTAAAACTGTGATAAATATCGCGACTTACTCCTAAAGCCTATCAAAATAGTTAACATTAATTAAGAACTTTTGACGGACTTCGCTAAAATCTGAAAAAATGTAAGGAAGTATAACGGAAAGCCTTATAACTTTTTAGACACCAAAATAATACCTTTTTTAAACATTTACAAGTAGATAGAGGTTCCCCCTTTAGGTTTTCATTTATTATTTCCTGGAATCCTTATAAGGTACACTAAGAATTATTACCTAACTTTCCTTACTCGAGTTACTACATCTCGCAAGATTTATAATAGTATAAAGAGCTACTTTGAATACGACTTTCACCTTGCGTCATATCACACAAATTGAGTTATTATGAGGTGGGTAACGATATTGGTTAAGGAAAAGAAGGAAGAAATACCAATGGATATATTTAACCAAATAATTTATAAGTTGATGTTATATTAAAAAGAAATAGTAAAAGCTTATATCAGTGAAGCTAAACTTCGCGAGTAGGTACATGTAGTAGTTACGGGCTTTAAAGAGTTCAAATGCTCCTTATAACGCTTAGATACCACTTACGAAGTCTTTTATAGACAGTTGCGTTCCTCGTTCGCCACTATAATGAAGCATACACTAAATTCGAAAGTTATAAACCTCTAAGCTGACGACTTTCCTAACGTAAATAAAAAAAAAAAATTATGGTCTTTAATTACGTCGATTACAAGTATAGTTACAGGCGTCCTTAACGCTTAAGGTTTAGCCTTCCGGTTATAAACTGGAAGTAATAGCTACATTAATGTTAATAAAGCCAAGATTTAGGCGGATCTACCAACCATAAATACTATTATTGTAATAGTAGCAAAAAAATTGTATTTGTAGTAAATCTGACTATTAGTTAATTTGGCAACCCCCCCACCAAGCGAAATAACAAAAAATTAATATACTACATTTAGTACCTTATTACATTTAAGCAGGACTATTTAAACTGAATCTCAAACTTCGAAGACGATAAGACAATTAACGGCGATAATAGCCATAAGTAGATCAAGTAGTATAAAGATATTAATTTCAAAGTGGTCTAATAATTAGCTGAATACGCTTTTTTGTACCAGTTAGGCGGTGAAAAACCTTAACTTTACCTTAAATCAGCCCTTAACCACTTATATCCCTTCAATTTTTGCGATCATTACGTGGACTACATGTTTCAAAATATTATAATAGACATAGTGGTAGTAAGGTACTTAATGAGAGGTTATTTAAAATATATTTACACTGCGGAGGAAAAGTACTATAATAACTAAGATTAATCATCACGATAATAATCAAGTGAAAGTTAGTTTTAGACCAATCGAATGACTATTGTTATTCAGGATAACAGTTATTTAAATTAATGAGGAATCAATTACGTTCTATATCCTTAAATCCCTTACCTCTTTATTTTTTACTTAAAGAATATCAAGACTCTCGGTGTTAACGTCGACGTTAACGTAGACGAATTAGTTAAAAAATTCCTAAGATTTCTCCTCGCCTTTAAGTAGAGGTACCTATTGTTTCATTTTCAGGATCCGGGAGTAGTAGTGTTTAACCTGATAAAGCCGCAGATATGATAATTGCACCAGCGCTTTAATTACCTAGCCGTTAACAGGCCATATAAAGTCTTAAAATCTATAAGGTATAGAGATATAAAATACTTCACCCTGAAAGTTATTAAAAGGTTTTGTAATTATTATTAAATGTATACCTAACCCCCCCGAAGATTTAAGTTTATATTAAAATATGACAAGGACTTTAATTGTGAGATTTTCCTTAATATATTTTATTTGAATAACAATTTTATCTTTTACGTCGTTAATTCCATAACCTCTTTTTCTGGGGTTAAGTTACTAAAGTCATCATCGGTAAAGGATACATGGGAAATGGATATTGTGAATTCACACATACTTCGGTTCATTTGATGTTGTCGTTTTCGATTCTAGTACTAAATTTACGGCGGCGAAGTTTTGAAAAGATATTAAAATAATGGCTATCCAATATTAATAGGTATTTATAAAGGCTTATTAAAGCAATACGAAGGTTAAAAGGGCATAGGCATTACTTTTTCGAGCGTATAATATCCTTAAGTTAGAAATTGGAAGCTTTAAGGATCCGGAGGCACGCTTATAGATAGTGGTAAAAAGCTTGAACGACATTATAGACCTTGATGATTTAGTACTAACGCTGTTGGTCTTAGGACATAACTACGCTTGACGAGTAAATCTCCGCCCTCGGTAAATATTCAAAAATGAATTACGACTTATATTAAAGTTTTAAGGGAAATACGAAGAAAATCGGTACGTTATTAGGTCTATAATGCTTTCAACACCAGGAACGTTCACTTAATAATCGATGTATTTACTTTGCTGATGTGAAGTAAAGTCCTCGTGTAGCGGAAGCTAGGAAAATAGGAGGGACTATATAAAATATTATGTATCGCGAACTTTAAAGTAGTGGTTAAAATTACTAACAGTTTTATATCTTTTCCAACCACTAAGGTTAAATCTTATATTAGGGTTACTTATGATAAAGACCTTCAAGTTAAGAGACCGAATTAATACGAACCCTATCTACTTGTTATCTATAAGTTGATAAAACGCCGTTGGCGCGAACGACCCGCGAAAAATAGAAACGTTAAAGAGGAGGAATATATACCGGGCTGTATTCAAAATGACATTTGGGTAAGTAAAAAATAAAATGATAACAAAGACTTAATATTAAACCTCCGAGTATAAGAGATTATTGAAACCTTTGGCAAACCTTTGAAAGAAAATGATAAGGTCTAAATTAATGGTTAACTAATTCGAGGGGTTATGCATCTAGCGCCGAAAATCAATTTAAATCTTTAAAACCTAAATGTTACGATCTTTAAGTCGAAGATCATTTATAAGGTTAAAAGTAAGATTACGGGGCGGCCGTACGAAAGGTTACGTCTAATCGTTTTAGTATATGATGATAAAGGTAAAAGCTAAATATTTACATAGTTATTTACAATTTAGCAAATTAGCCAGCGTTTGGTAATTACTTTAATAATAATTTTATTAGCTAAGACTAAAGGTAAGTTTAAATTCAATAAATGTAATATAACCTAGGCTTTTACGCAATTAGTAACGGATTTACCGCGGATCGTACTATTGAAACTACTATAAAAACTATTCATTATTTACCTTTGAGGGACGGTAATACGATAAATTAAGTTATTATTCGGATTATCCAAAATAAACATTTATTGGTTTTTAACATACTAGTCGTACTTTAAATTACGGCTAACAACAAAGTTTTTAACCTACGACCCGTACTCATAAGTAACGTAAAAAAAAGGACTTCGGCGTAATAGGTATATGAATTAACGATTAACTTTTTTTCGGAAAGATTAGCTTTATGGTATTAAAATAATAGGCAATTAAGGACTTTGAATTCTGAAAATGTAAGCAGGTAAAAACGTTAATAAAGGGAATATAACTTAACTTTAATAAATCTTTAATCTGTATACTTAGTATTAATACCGGCCTTAACGTTCGTTAAAAAGGTTAGGATATTGTTTTGGTTACGAGCGATAAGATTGATATGGTTAAGGCTTAACAGTATTTGACACAACGTATTTGGACTAGTTATATTGCTACCTTATACCAACCTAAAGCCTTTTACGACCTTTTTATCGCGGCATAAGTATAATAGTAAACAGATAAAGACTTTGACCGGTTAAATAAGTGGTTCGAGTAGCAAATGTAAAACCTGGACCGCGAGATTAATATAGTTTTCATCGACTAATTAAGGGTAAAGTTAATGGTTTTTACAGATGGATATTTTCTAAATAATACCAACTTATTTTTATAAATCGGCTTTCTAATAACCCTCGTTAACGAATATAGGCGAGAAGACTAGTTTAGTATTATCAGTAGCCTTATTTACTAAAAATTCGTTAAATGTAAATGCATTATACGAAATTTATTAGCTTTGGAGGTTTATGTTATAATAACGGACTTTAACAAAGGTATAATACTATGAGAAACCTTTAACCTTATTAACAAGTAGTAAAATATTCCTCTCATTACGGTAATAATTTGTACCTTTTCGAGGAGCCAATTTAAATACCTTGTAAAACTTGAAATTATTAGTGAAAAACGCCTGATAATCGACATAGTGGCACTTTGTAAAGCCTACGAAGGGAGGAAGATTAAGGAATTTGGATAAATTGACGGTAAAAACAATACCGCAAATGTTATGGCGACGGTAGTACTGAAAAAGGCACTAAAAAGGTTTGTAAACAATAATAGGCTAACTATACGTATCGAAGACTACGTTAATGGGCCTTTTGGCAAGCCTAAGTTACGTGTAAATGACCAGAGTAATGCCAACAGACTGAAAAGCTGCTAGGAAATTGATTATATGGATTTGTTTGATTGATATAGTTAAAATAAAGAACTATAAAGGCATGTGGCAGAAAAACCTTTTGTAGGAGTTAATAAACTCGGGCCTCGGAGCAACGGAGTAATTGAGGTTAAAATGGACTTAATTCATATACAATTGGGTGTAATTCAATATGGAAATTAATTGGAATTAATAGGGTATTAGTAAGATGACGAGGTCTCTATTTAGCGCTAACCGGAAAAGATTGGTTAATTATATAGGCGTGTACGTACAAATTAAAAAGCCGCCAGTATTGGAATAGCATTACGTGCAGTGTAGTAGGTTAACTTTACTTACAGTAAAGTTGACTATACTGAACTTCATGTTCAGCGTATTGTTTGTATGAACTTACTGTATTGGGTGTAAGTCCAGTACAGTACGCTGCACTTCACATTAGGGTATAGGCTAAGCAATTGGCGATACAAATAATAATGCAAACCGGCTAGAGATCTTCTAAAGCAAAAACAATACATCCACGACTTGATCAATGTAATACTATTGTTACTTCGACTACGATTCGAATCGACAATGTTGCAACAATCTAAGGCTCTATCAACAATATTAGTAATAATAGCGTGGTTAAGGTTTAAGTGCATATGATAACCGTAGATACTATCATTATAAAATTGATAAAAATTGTTGGATTTATAATAAGTCCGAATGTTGGTTAAGTTTACATCCCGTTTCTAAACGTCATGAATAATATGTAACATATTACACTTAATACCTTAATATTTTTTGAAAAAAATTCTTTAATCACGTCGTGGATAAAGAGCGTACAAACGAATGATACAGTTAAAATAACATATTGAAATAAGTTATATAACAAAAAGATATTATTTTACAACTAATTCAAAAACTAAATAAACCATACTGTATTATACCATTTCATAAGCAAAGACCACTACCTTGGTTCTGAGTATAAAGTCCCCAACTTTTATAGACATTTAATATTCGTAATGGTTACATAAAAAAATACAATTTAGGAATTTTATTTAAATATAGAGGAAGTCTATATTTAGCAGAATAATATTCGTCGTATGTCGCTTTGTGAAGGAAAAATATCATCGTTTTGAAGATTCATTGTTAAAACGCCAGCAACACCAAAATTGGTTTTGGCCTTAGTAAGAAACTTAAATTCTTATGATTAACGACAGTATAAGCAATTATTAAACTGATTACCTTTAATATCCTTAAGTCTCCGACTTTACTACTCTTTTTCTTGAGAAATAAAAATATTTGCGATATTAACGTTTATTTTAACGTTATTAAATTGTTTCAAGAAGGCCGTACATTCAATTTCAATTTCAAATAAATTTTTTTGTGGTTTCAGTCTTAAGAGTTGAAGGAGATAGTAATGAAGTTGATAGGGTTTGAGATGCATCAGTTATATCAACTCTATAATTTTCCAATTGAAGATAGGTGATACAAAGTCCCTAAATATGTGGTTTGAAAAATATGGAATAAATTGAATCAAGATCTATTAAAAATCTTTGTTACTATTTTCAAACTCATTTCTAAGTAAGTAGAACTTTCAAGCTCATTTTAAAAAACTATAAAGATTTTAATTATATGATCCTAGTTAAAGTTTTTCACGTCGTAAACTTCACAACGTTTTTCAATTGAGTTTAGTCCCTTGAATCGTTATATTAGAAGGATTCCTGGGAGGCGTCCAGGATGTTGTAAATTGATACATATTTAGGGCTTCTTCACGTTATCGTTTACCATGCTAGCACTGATTTTATTGGGGTAGAGTTTTGAATTATCGTTAAAATAATGGAAATTAAATGTAAATAGATACATATTAAGAATTATTAGAGTGTAAAGAAGGTTAAGAGTGTATAAACTCTACTTACAAAAGCTTATAATATCATTATGTTAGAGATTGGAAACTTTACGAATTATCAAGCACGTTCTTAAATGGCAGTGAATGGATTAAATAATACTGTAGGCTTTAACGGCTGTGGATATTGCCATATAACCCTATAGTTAGTAACCAGCTACGCTGCGGAGTGCACCTTTCCAGAGTGCATAGTAACATACCACTTTATAATGTGCATTCCTGCATAGTATATGATAGCGTGCCACTTCCTAGAAGTGGAATTTGCAGAGTGTACGATAGAGTACCACTGTCCAAAAGTGAGATTAGTAAAGTGTATGGTAAAGTGCTACTTCCTGACTAAGAGGTTTATAAACTCTTACCTGTAGCGTGTACTCTCTGAATAGTTCATTTCCCTTGGCAACTTATCTTATTATAAAAAACTAATGTTTGATTATTCTTTTACTACTTTAACATATTAGAGACCTTACCGAAACCAATCAATTACCGACTAGGTCGATTACGAACAGTTTGGGAAAAAAGAGACAACCCAAAGTTAAATATCTATAACGGGATACAATAGCGGTCCCAACTGTTTTTGCTTTAATATTAAGATTTATAAAAACCATACAGGAGTGTAGAATTAAGCGGAAGAGCCTTTAAACAATGAAGCATAACAAGACGATAAAATTCGAAACAACTTTGAAAAAAAAAACTTTAGTACAATATTATTAATTAATTGGTGCCCGATTTACTCAAAGCACTGTTAAGATATCTCTTAACTCATTTTAACACTTTAAATGTACTCGGGCACTTTTTAAATTGGGTCCTATTACGTATTAAGCTACGTAAGCTAAAACCATTAAAGCTCAAAACCCTTCGTTGGGACCCGTTAGAACTAAACATAGTATTCAAACCATGAACCAAACCAAAAAGCGGCTAAAACATAACATTCAAACCGTTTAAGAAACTAAATAGCGGCTAAAACGTAAAATTCACAACGCTTATGAAACACAAGAATGACTAAAATACACCGCTCAAATCGTTCGCAAATAATAAAACCGGCTATAATACGACATCCTAGATGGACACCAAATGCGAACCGAACCTTTTAAACCGCCCCAGATCGCATGTACACATACTCCCTCACACCTTCTCCCTCCCCCCCCCATTTCTAATGTTCGCTTTCCCTTACTTGCTCTATAAAATTTATTCAGGTTTTTTTTACTTATAACGTTTCAGTTTACTGGCCGCTTATCCACTATAACGTTTGAAAATCGCTGAAGAAAAACCAATTTAAAACGTCTAACTTACTTGAAATTATGTTTTATTTATACTTTATTTAGATTTTAGTTTTACCAATAAGAGTCAAACGTTTTAGTTTAACTTCTTTGTTACACCTTATTTGATTTATATTTACGTATTTGTATTCTTTTTATTTTTAGTTACTTAGACCGCCTTAATTTCTGTATTTCAAAACTACTTGAATCTCATTTATTATGCGGTACCGATATTTCTACCTCTTTAACGTTTTAACTACATATATAAGACGTCCTCTCAACCGCTTTAAAAACACTTTATACTGCTCTAATTATAAATCCAGTGATAACAGACTTAGCAAAAGCTAAAGAATACATGAAC
Organism: Anisogramma anomala; assembly: GCA_038502455.1. NCBI lineage: Eukaryota > Fungi > Ascomycota > Sordariomycetes > Diaporthales > Gnomoniaceae > Anisogramma > Anisogramma anomala. The sequence goes on along the minus strand of JASMMZ010000003.1, from coordinate 8,615,104 downwards.
TACCTATACACGAATACGTCATTTCGTAGTAGTATTTTAAGTTATTTAGACGTTAACATACAGAATAATGAGATCTAAGTATTAGTGGAGAATTTGGATACTTTTACGGTAAACACATATGTTATTAATATGATCTTTAACTATTATAACGGCGATACTAAAGGGAGTGACTTATTTGATAACCTTAGTAAGGATTTCGCAAATTAAACATCAAAAACGTGGCGTATAGTTAATAGTATAATCTTTAGAATATTACGAAAATAACTACGGATCAGAGATATTAATACGACCGGTGGAAATAATAGTCGTATTGTAAAGGCCTTATTAGTGACGGTCCAGCTTATTTAAATGTTAAAATAAACTGACAATGAAGAAATAAAAGTAAAATTTGTAAATAGATATTAATTGAAAAAAACTATGGATCGCTTTTTAAAAATAACAGACATGAAAAGAGAAAAGACTCCGTAAATACAAGTGACGTGGCGTTTATAAAGGCTAAAAATACGCTGCGAAATGGAAATAGAGTTGGAGGAATGAACAGAAGAGGAGTAAATACCATAAAGATTATCCATAACGCGGTTAGAATATGAACCCTTTCAAAAGCATTATTTTAAATCAAAATCAAGACAAGATTACGACCCGGATACCGTTCATGATTAGCTCGACCATGATAAAAGCGGTCCAAATAAAGAGAATGTCCCGTATAGACATAATATAAGCGGCGTAAAATGTTAATATATACCTTATAGACCAATATCCGCTAATTATAACCTTTACCGTAACCTTCCAACCTATCGTTTTCTAAGTAATAGAAGCGATTTAATAAAACTTACTAACTTAGCTAGATTATAGAATAAGTACGAAAGCTATAACAGCGAATTATACGATATACTCGATAATAAAATTCGTGCAATACTAGATACATATAGAAACTAGTAATTAAGCCATTATAATTTTAAGTTATTCTACCCGGAATATTATTTAAGCGAGTTAAAAAGTAGTATATATACCACTTAATGTATGGATACATATTTACATAATATTATAAACTCCAGAAATCATTTTTCGATACAGAAATTAATCACGAGATTTATGATAGGGACTGAATTAATATTACCGAGAAATCAATAAAGATTGAACATAACAACGCTAATAAAAGCCTATAAAAAAGTTTCGAAAGTATTAAACACCCTTCAAAACGAAATATAAATATAATGAACTATTAATCTAAGTAATGATGAAAGTATATCACGAAAACCTAAATTTCAACCTCATATTATTTAAGTCCAAGAAGGATTGAAAATATTATTATATAAGGTTCAAAATATTGTTTTAAACCTCTATACGCCGATAGGCAAGCTTTGGATCGGTATTCGCAATCGATAAAACCAAAGGAAAAGGCTAAATTACCAAAATGGACCTTGTCCAAACCACTTAACACATATTAAACAAAATATTTAAAGTGTACCTAATGCTAATTAAGCGCCCTAAATACGATTATTGTGAAAAAAATGTATTATGGAAAAAACCCTAGGAATTGAGGGTAAGACAAATTTTATTAGGGACGAACCTATAGCCTAGAACGGAATTTACTGCGCTTCTCATTCGAATTAAACGATAATTTTGAGCCGATTCCCCACTTGAGGACTAGACGGAAGTGATTTTGTAGTATTCATAACCGAATACGCAGACGTAAAAGATAAAACAAACGATTACACCTATGAATATACCTTCGGAGGAAAAAGCTATAAAAATAATAATGTTTTACAAATCTCTTAGGATGATGAAGACGCCGAACGAATTTCTACATGCCTATAAGATGACTCCTTCCTATATAGTACATAGCTGAACTGCGAAAAAGATGTGTTAAACGTCTATATAGCGTTATAATTTACGTTTTCGAATAGGTACGAAAACGAATTTCAGGGCATTATACCTAATACTAGTAATGTAGAAATCTTAAACGCCAGAAAACAATAATTCGACGTATTCGCGGTGAAATTTCCGAAATTTAACTCGGCTAAATAGTAAGACATCGAAAAGTCTTATTCGATAAAGGTAAAACGTCGTCGTTTGGGATAGTCTTTATAAATACGAAATTTGAACCGGTTCAATTCTATATAATGGATTTTAAAACGCTATTTTTATTGTCTTTAGATAATACAAAAGAGTTCGGAATCGCGGTTCGGAACACGATGAATTAACCTATCCACCCTTCGGATAGTGTATTCGTACTTTTCTGGTTCAAATTCGGTTATTTATAGTTTTCCTCCGAAACACGTATAATTAAAGCCATTTAACTAATATAGTCGATATTGCAGATATTTAACCATCGATTCGAATACCCAATTAAGAAACGCGTTTTACGGCTATTTTACGCTGTAGATTACACGGATATAGGAAATGAAACGTTTAAAACTATCGAAAAGTTTATTTATAAGTGCTAGTTACACTTGTAAGCTCTATAGAGTCTTAAATTCCGCCTTTAGGACGATGTAGATTTCAATGAAGAGGTAATTATTGATATAAAATACCTTAAAAGCCAGCAGATACTATATTCCGTCAACGAAATAACATTATTATACGCTGTGAAGTTTGCGAGAAACGTTTTCATTACAAAATTCTGGGATACTTTAGTAAACTGTTAGTTAAACGTTTATTTATGGCCTCCAGATTAGATTACCTACGACGTAAATACGGCTTTCGACTGCAATAAATGGCGTATTAAGGTTGTAATCTCCGATAATAAGTGTAAATAAATACTGGTAAAAGTACTATAGGATATTGGAAAATGTAAACGGTATTATAAACCGTTTAGAAATATGTATACAGTACTATCTAAAATCCTAAACAGTACCAGTTTTAAGTAATTTATATTAAAAATAACATTTAACGCCGTTAACAACCTTTCCGACCTGAGTAGCCTAATCCTTACGCTTTTTATTCTTGGTATTGATTTAAGTATTTACATAGTCTTTTCAACGTTATTAACCACATTATAAAGGGCGAATGCTATAGCAAAAGTCATAGTAACGTTACGGTATTTTACGGGTTAAAAATAATTTTTCGAAGGTATTAGATATTAGGAACAGCCTACGTAAAACCGGCGTTTTGGATTGACTATTATAGTTTAATGTCCTAGTTTGGAGAACTAAGAACGGATGGATTATCTTTTGGAAAATGAATGGGTTTAAAGGCTAAGATATACTTATTAATTCACCAAATGATACAATTCTTTTTTTTTAAGTAATAGTATGAAAGTATAAAGAGAAAAAGGCAAAGAATAGCGTACCGAAACCGTAATACGAGGAACGGCACCTATAAAATTACTTTTAGAATAACGGATCTAAACTACGCCTAGATTTAATATATCTCCAAAACGCACTTTCAAACCGTTACCACTATACGAAAGCAGTCCGTTTATACTAAAGGTACCAATACTTTGTCGTTAAAGATGCCTACTCAGCTTTAAAAATAAGAAACACCACAATACCATTATTTTTCAAAAGAAAATAATAAATCGTAATTCTAGCTTAAATCTTCGCCACGAGAGAATTATTACCGCCTTAGGTACTCCGTTGGAACAATTTACCTAAACTTAAATCTTTTCCTTAATCTAATAAAGCGTTTTTCGTTTTCAAAGGTTCGAGCCTGCTATTTACGGTGCTTATAGGATTTTCCCCATACACCTCTTATACGAAGTGAAAGATAAAACCGGAAAGACGTATAAAAAGAGTCGCTTTGTCATAAAAGAGTACAATAACAAGGATAAAAAGGATATTATAACCCAGTCGCCTACTTTGTAATAGGTAAGCCACCACCTAATTTTTAGGCTTGCCGCTTCCCTTAATACCTTTTATAGCTTATATATTAAAGTTTATAATATTACGTATGCTTATATATAATTTGAGGACAAATTGAATGGCGTATTTACACCTATATACCTACGGACCTTAGGAAATACTATCTATACGAAACGATTTTACGTATTATGAAACCACTCCATGTATTTGCTAATGTTGGTGTATATTAATATAACACCTACCAAAAGCACTATAAAACGCGGCTTTAAATAGATAGCTCTATCTTTCATGTATTTCTATTAGTTTTAATAATACGTTTTAAAGGTTATACATTAACGGGTACATAAACTTACAATACGTTAACATTATATAACACGTAGTTTTCCGTACTTCAAGAGAAAAAGCTTGTAGAAGCAAGTCTAAGTGCAAAACCTAAAACATACCTGATGGAGGATCGTATAGTTAACTTTAACAGTGTAATAATTACTTTTTGGAACAGAGTTTTATACCTTACAATAAAGGAGTAATTGGATAAAATAGACCTTGTAGCTTCATATAACGTAAGACGGGTCGACGAATATAAATGTTAACGTCTACGTGGCGCTTAAGTTGCTTTAATAATATAACTGGAAACGGCGTTTCACCTTTCGGTCGCCGCGTAATATTTGATCGCTCCTTCCGACGATATATGTAAAATGCTTAATAAACGCTTTACCTGGTAAATATACAATACAAAACGCGGTTTATAATTGGTATCACTTAACATTGGTATTATGTAGTTGTTTGTTTTTACTAACGGTTCCTTTGATAATAACACTGAATATATCTTATAGATAGGGTTCATTTTTATTTTCGGTAACGAAATATCGGTTCGGAACGGATTTACGTTTCGTGGAAACCAATTATTAGAGTTTGACGAAGTGTAAACGGTTTAAAAGAATCGTCGTAGTTTTAAAAAAATATGGTATTATTAAAGGTTTTTATTTAGGAATTACTATAAAGATAATGATTCGGATAATTAATTCAAAACTTAGTTTAAAACCCGTTCCTTCTATCGTTTACATCATTTCTCCTTTCGTTTTACGAATACCTGGTTCAATTTAGTATTACAAACGAAAAACCCCTTATAATCAATATTATGGCCTTACGAGAATCGTATAAACGCCACGAAATTAAAGTAACAAAATGGATCGATGGTAAGTTAAACCTTGTAAATACGATAACTAAATGCACCCTGAACGGAGTATTAAAAGTGTTTGTATTAACAAGTACTTTGTTTGTTGGTATTATTAGACAGGTTTAACAACCCTTTTTAGGTGAAATATTTTACTTTGTATATTGATTAATATTGTTTCATGAGATTATACCGCTTTCAAAATTTTGTTGCGGTTCAGACCCGCTATTTGAATCGATTTTACAAAATTTTCTCTATTTGGATTCGCTATTGAAACCGCGTTTACGAATTTATATTTTATTGAGATTTTCAATTGGCACCCTTTATAATATATTATCACTTTTTAATTTATGAATTTTATCCGCATTCAATTCACTTTTGAATTTAACCTTTTACATTAGTTACTTAAGTTACGATTCTTTTTAAAACAGTAATTGAATTACCGTATAATGTACTACACTATGGGTAAGTACGCAAGCCCAGTAAAAAGAAGTAGTTACTCTATATCAAAGGAAAGAGAGAGGGCATCACTTTCGCATTCCAATTATCCTCATCCTCATCGCTATCCCCCTTTATACTAGCGTCACCGCCATCATCGCCATCGACGTTGCTATCGGCGCCGCCGAAGGAGTGGCCTCGCGCTTTAGACCGTATACCTTTAGGCATAGGCGCAGGTTTTTTTTTACTCTTCTTACGGCGATGCGAGATAACATCGTCGATCTTTTCTACGTAATATATACGTAGGCTCAGTGTCCAGGTAGTAATAGAGGTTGCTAACTCCTTGGTCTGCCGGTTAAAGCCTACCGCTAATTAATATCGGCTTATTTTGATTATTCATGGAAGTGATTGCGTTTCAAAGCGTTTAAGGAAATATATTGGTTAAAGTGAAAGAAATAAGTTCGTGATTGAAAATAATGGTTTAAATTAAGGTCGCGGACGCGACACACGATTCGTAGGACGTATTCATTATCGGCCTGGGGTTGCGTGACCGGGTGTGTCGCTTTAACGCCTTATGTGTTAAAAAGGCTTTGCAAGGTATTTTGACGATGCGCAGCTCGGGGCGGCGAAGGAGGTCCATTTCGACCACCTCGTTTATAAAAATATTAATATAATAAGATAGGAAGAAAGTATTATTAATACGAATCACGTTATAGTTTCGCCAAGTTATGATTATGATATAGGAAGGGGGTCTCCGCGGGTAATAAAGTTTTAACTCGCGGGGAAAAGGTAAGGTTTATAACATTAAAAGCCCCTCATTCCTCTTCTTAGGGGTTAGGGGGAGGAGAAAAGGGGGGGGAAAGAGGAAAGGGGGTAATAGTTTCGGTGGTGGTGGTGGCGGGAGACGAGGCGAAGGAAAAGGCGGGGATTAAAGATATTATACCCAAGGAGGCGAAGCTAGTAATGCTGGTAGTAGCGGTAGCGACGCGGCTAATGACGATAGTGACGACTTTTACCCGCTTACGCTTACTCGTTAAATGGCGCCTAAAGGATTTGTTTTTACGTGGTATTTATTTACAGGCGAAATTAGTGAATAGGAATTGGTTAAGTAACCTACTTATTGGAACGGTTTAAAATAGGTAATGAAAATAATGGGTTAAGTTCATATGCGCCAATTAACTCGTTAAGACTTATATTTGCAGTGAGTACACGCCGTTGAATAGGAAAAAGAGTTGTACTTAAACCGAAAACGATGTATCTTTTTAAATTAACTTTAGAATACATGATATCGCGATTACCCTTGCATAATAATACTCCTGTAATACTTACAAAATTATACACCTATAAGAAATACCAATAAATACGATTAACAATTATATCGTTACTATCGGTAAAGTTTCTATTCACGTGAATGTAAATGAAGAGCAATTGTAAAGATTGGTATTGTAGTCAAAGATAGATGATCGGTAAGAAAGAGGCATTCATAGAGTACACGCCATGAATGGGAAGTTATTAACCTCTCATCCGGGCAGTGTCCCTTTTACCATGCACTCTGGAATACCCCTTTCAGACTACTCCACGTATAATGCATTTTGTGCCTTACAAGAGTGAATCCTGCAGCGTGACATGTTATCAAACACTTTGTAGGAAAGCACCTTACAATATAGTACACTATCACTTGGTTTATATATACTAACTATATGGATATATAGTAATATCCACATAGGCAATCTTTCCTTTCTTTCATATGTCCTATATCTATAGCTTAGTAGCGACAGTATAAATGTAATGAGTCTGTTCCATACAAGTAGTTGTATAATAATAGTATAGTTACGTTACAAGTTGTTGAGGTCTAAATTAATAGTTTTTGTAATGACAATGTAGTTACGATACCAATTGTATAGATTAGAATTAGTAATTCCTAGCCGCGGTGATAATTATAGTAAGGGCCTGATTAATATGATTAATTGATAACGATATAGTTGTTAATAACGTCTTTTATTATTTATGATAAGAGTGTAATTATTTAAGACTTAAAGGGGGGATTACGTAGGGGTGATTACACCGTTACGTGTTTTAAGTTAATATAAAAGGTATATCGCTATTAGTTTAGGAAAAACTTCTTTTCCTTCCTCCATCAAAGGCGCGTACCCAAAATCAATATAAATCCTTATTTTAGTCCATTTTATCCTTTATTACAATTAACCAATCCAAACCTTTCCAATAGGTAGGTCATTCGACTAATACCTATATACTAACCCTACCTTTGAATAAATGCCGCATAAAAGCAGGTCCACTAGGCACCATTCGGTGCGAGAGCGCGAGAGCGCCACCGTTGCCACCACCGCCGCTAGCACCACTACTATCACTAGCAGCCCGCCCTTATCAGAATCATTTTTTCCATAGCCGCCTCCTTCCCAGCCTCGCCATACCTCGCCGCTGTTACCTTCCCTTCAGCCCCGCTAAGCTCCACTGCTGCCGTCTCCTTTCCGGCTTCGCCCTCCCCCACCGCCACCGCCACTCCCATTTTCCTCTTTCCCCCTCCCCCATTCCCTCAAACTCCTAAGGAGAGAAACAGGAGGCTTCTAAGGTTATAGAACTTATCCTCTTACTGTGAGTAAAAATCCCTTTATCTATAGGGGCCCTTCGACGTCATAAACACAGCCTTACGAAACTTTTCCGCGGTTTGTATTCCCCAAATCCACGTATTTATTTACGTCTAATGTTTTTGCAAATAAGGAGTACGATACGTACCTGCTTCGTAGCTTCGAACTCCGTATTGTTAGAGTGCATCTTAAGGCCTTTCTAATGCGTAAAACGTTAAAGAGACGTACCCAGGTCCATCGCCTCTGGCCGATAATAAACATGCCTTACGTGCCGTATATCGCGTTCGCGGCTGCGGGCAAGTTCATTAGCGATTGCTATAAAAGAGGGGGTCGTTCGGTCCATTATTACCGTTACGAACCAACTGGTAACGGATACGCCCCCGTTTCGTTAGTCGTAAGGCCATAAGCTGAAGCCGTATCACGAATCTGCTGGCTTTATAGTAAAAACCGATTTTTAAAATCCCCTTTTTAAAAAAAATCAATATGAAACTAAGCCGATGTTAATTAATAATAAGAGTTAACCGGAAAACCAAGGAGTCGGCGACCACCATTGTCGCTTGTAATCAAGGCTTACGTATATATTACGTAAACGAGTTTAACGACATTATTTCGTATTACTATAAAAGAGGTAAATACTCCCTTACGCCTTTACCTAGGAGTATACGACCTAAGGCATAAAGCTACATCCTTGTTGGTACTAATAACGTTGATAACGGTAATAATGGTAACATTTGTATAAAGGGGGAAGGCGACAGTAAGAATAATAGGAACGCAAAGACGTTGTCCTTTCCCTTTCGTTTTGGTAATGATTAGCTGTTATTTGCGGTCGAATTGGCATGCCCGACCATAATATAATACACTATGTAGTAATGCTATTAATTTTTAAAAATTTATCGTTAATAAGTTATAATTCCAAGTGAAAGTATATAAAATATAAAGGGATAAATTATTAAAAACGGTATGATATCGTAAATTGGAATAAAACAGGTAAAACAATAAAACAACATAATAAGTTCCAAGGGTATATAATAAAGTGTAGCAATATATTTGGAGCCGTACGAAGTCGTAAGTTCGAGCCAAAAAGTATAAATTGTAAAAGAAGACCATAGAGTCAAAATTTTAATAACTCAACAGGATAATATTTTAGAGGTGGCTGGAATTGATACAGTTAAATTAAGGTAAATTCGTAAAGCCGATATAAATATAAGTTTTATACTATAGTATTACTCAGTGAGCGATGTAGATAGTTGGTATTGGACGGCTTTAAATATGTAAAAGTGGTATATGAGCTTATGAGGGTCGCAAAACCTTTTTAAAAACTCTAACAAACAGTGTATTTATCAATATCAATGTTTTTAGTATATATTTAGGGGGAACCTTAGTTGTTGTGTTTATAGGGTTGAATTTTCTATTAATTTGCTTCGTCTCCTAAATTTCCCGGCGTTTATACAATTCGCGTAAAGCTATAATATCGATTATAAAATCGTTTTCGTTCTTAATACCCAATTGAACTAAATATTTATGAAATAAAAAGAAGTTAGCATATATGACGAAGAGGATAAAGCGTAAACTGAAGTTAGAAATAATTATCCGGTCCGTTATTATAATTATAATACACGAATCGAAACCTTTAACTATACTATAAATTTTCGGGGCTAAAACGCTTCTCATAACTCCCTGACACTTAATGAAACTTTAATAAATAATGTTTTTATAAGGTGTAAAGCCATTTCAAGCTAGTATCTCGTTATCGAAAACCAAAACGAAGCGTATTTGCCAATTATAATCGTTATTATCGGTGAAGCCGTTAGTAAAAACAAACACTTTACAATATATATATATCTAGCGGTAAAAATTGTAAACCGCGTTTTAAATTGTGTATTTGCTATATAAGACGCTCATTCAACGCTTTATATACATTATTGAACGAGTCGGTATGGCTCTACTCGTTGACCAAAAAGTTAAATGCCGCTTTCAGTTAGGTTACCGAGGCAATCTAAGCGCCCCATACACGTTAGTATTTGTATTATTCATACAGTTTTACGGTATCTAAAACGATAAAGGTAACTTTATTTAATTACTTTTTTTCACGTAAGTAAAAACGTCGTCCCGGAAAGTAATTTTAATGTTATGAACGTTAATTATATGGTCTTCCGCTAGATAAATTTTTGGTTTCGTATCTAAGTCGGGTTCTGATTTCATTTTCTTTAAACCTGGAAAATGACGCGTTATATATCGTTAGTATGTCGTCCGTTTATATACCCGTTAATACAAAGACTTTAAAATAGGCCTTTAACACTAATAGGCATGGGTTGAAAGTCACATTCATTATCCTAAGCTGTTCTATATAGTGCTTTTAATAGGTATTATATCAGTAAACGCTAGCTTTAGCCGAGTCGTAAAGCAGTTTTAAAAAACGTAAAATAGTTTTAAAGGGGTGGTATTTTTTAAAATCCGTAAATATATCGGCGTAAATACGTCGGTTAAGCCGTTCCTTAAACTAGGTATATATCTATGTAATATTATGAAGTTTAATATTTAATTTATAAGGTAGACTAAGAGAGATTGTAAGTATAAAAATCAACCGGTGGCTAACCCATTCTAATTTAAGCGACTAAGTTATAATATCCTTTTTACGGTCATTTCTATAATTCTTTACATCCAGGCGATTCTTTTCGAATGGTTTTCCGGTCTTATCTTTAACTTCGTAAATAAATCGAATGGAAGATGAATATGTAAACGTCGTAGGTTGTTAGGTCGAACCGCTAAAAGAGAAATACGTTTTGGTCGATTAAGGTTAATATATCTATTTGGGTGGATTATTCGAACAGGGTACTTGGGGTAGCAATAATACCGTCATAACGGAACTTTAAGCTAAAATAGCGGTTTGACTTATTCTTTTAAGTAATAAAAGAGCCTATGGTAAATATTCCGGGATATTTCTCAGTCTTCGAACCGAAAGAGCGGCCTCGGCGACGAAGTGCTAATGTAGTTAATAAAAACAGGCCGCTTTTATCTGATAGGAGCGAGCCGAAAGTGTAATTCAGAGGTTAGGTTAGAATTGGAAGCGATTTGAATTCGTTTTTTTAAAGGGTATTCCGTCGGTAGTTCTAATCGGATCGTGGCTTTAGGCTGCTTCTATTCATTTCTCTTTTATACTCTTATATAATCATCCAACGAAACGAACTCGTACTGTTTGTCAAATGAACGAATATATCATGGCCTCCAAACCCGTCAATATTTTAAGGGCTAGTTTATCTGTCTTTAGTTTTCCAAACTAGATCCTAAAATTACATTAGTAAATTCAAAACACAAGTTTTACATAGGCCATTTCTTTTGGATAACGCTGTGAAAACATCGTTTTTAGCCCGTAAGGAACGCAACGCTACCATAGCTTTCGTCACAGAATTCGCTCTTTACACTGTGGTTATTAATAATACAAAGTTTATATAAATTGTTAGATAAGTTCCAAAAGCAAGGAGCGTAAAAATAAGCCTACTTAAGCCGAAAGTATTATTAATAGAGAAAACCGCCATTTATAGGATCAATTCCTTAAAACTGGTACTATTTATCTTTTTCAAAAGTACTGCATATACTCTTTTAAACGGTCTATAGTACCTTTTACATTTACTAATGCCTTTTGTACTTTTACTGATACTTATTTAAATTCGTTAACGGCAATCCTAATCTCAATACGCTATTTTGTAAAGTTGAAGGCCGTATTCATATCGTAGGTAATCAAGTCAAAAGGCCCTGAATAAAAGTGTATATAACAATTACCCAAACCGTCCTAAAAATTTATAACGAAAGCGCTCCGTCTAAGTTTAACGACTTAAAATAATATTATCTCGTTGACCGCATAAAGTATCAGTTAGTTGTTTAAATATAAAATATTAATAATTACCTCGTAAATGAAGTTTACATCATTTTAAAGGCGTAACTTAAACTGTCGTAAGGCTTATAAATATAACTGGTACTTATAATAAAACTTTTTAATGATTTTAAATGGGTGCTTGTCTATATTCGTATAGCTTACAGCGTGAAGTACTCGTTAAAGGCGTTTTATAGCCGGGTATCCGAATCGGCAGGGTAATATTCGTAATTTTAGCTTCGTCAAGTAAATAGCTATAATTATACGTGTTTCGGGAAAAAACATAAGTAGCTGAATTTAAGTTAAAACTGTACGGATACGCTTTTCGAAGCATAGATAAGCTAGTTAGTGATATTTCTAACCTTAACTTCGAGCTTATTTATATTGGCTAATAAAAATAAGAATTGTATTTAAGAATTTATTACGTAAAACTTCACCGGTCCAAATTACGTATTTACAACAACCATTTTAAGTAACGACGCTTTACTTTTACTAAATAGGACCTTCTGGTATTTTTTTATTCAGTTTATCTAAAAAAATTGGAACTTCATTATCTAGACGTCGAATTGTTGTTTTCCAACCGTTGAAATTTCGGTTATACCGGTATCGGGTGTAATACCCTGAAAACGGTTGTTATATTTGTTTAGAATCGTGAGGTTTAACGTTTTATAGGCGGTAAACACTTCTTCTACGTAGTTCAAGCCCATAATATACAGGAAGAAGTCGTTTTTGGGCCTATAAAATGAGTTAGGCGGTTTCTTTGTTTTAGGCCTTTAGCTAAGTATTATTACCTTTAAAGTATTTTTTATAGAGGTGTATTAGTAAGAGAAAGCGTTAAGCTTATCATTTACGCCTTCGCATTCAGCTATGAATATTGCAAAATTGTCTTTTATCCGGTCCTTAAATATATAATTGGCCTGAAACTATTATTCAATTGGAATTTTCTGGTAACCTAAGTAATTAATAAACTCATAACCGATTTTACCGCAAAAGATATGACGCTTTTGTAAACCCGAAGGACTTTTTATACTTTTCTGTTGGTATTATTATAACAGTCGTACGTTTCATCCCTAATTATATGATTAGTCTCAATTATAATTACCTGAACCTTTGTTTCCAGGTCCCACTCTATAATATATCTTTTTATAATAGCTGTATTCAGGACGTTTCATTTGTTTAAGGTACACTTGAAACCTTCGATATCAAATATAATAAATTATTTCGACGAGGTCTACTTTGGTAATTTAGCCTTGCCTTTCATTTTTTCGGTTACAAATATTGATCCAAAACTATTTCATCGGAGTATAAAGGTTTTCAACAATGTTTTGATACTTGTACAAAAGGCTTTTAAGTATTTTTCCGGTTTAAAAAATATAAGATTGAAATTTGGGGTTTTACGCTATACTTTTGTTATTATTTGAATAAACAGATTATTATCTTTACATTTCAGTTTATAGATTACCTGACACTTCATTTAATCAATTAGTAAAGCGATAAAGACCTCTTATACGTTTTTATCGCCATTTTCATGCTGACTTTCAATTAATTTCCAGGTTATATCAATTCAATCTTTATTATAAATTTGGTAATTAATTTCTGTATCAATGTATAATTTCAAGCGGATGTAACATTTTTCAAACGTATCTTCCCACGTAAAAATATTAATATACCACTCGTTAGCTTACTAAAGTAATATACTGGGTAAAAAAAAGTAAAAATTGGATAATTCGATATTAAATCTTTTAAATGTATTAAACCTAACATGTATTTTATTGTTCAATACATCGTATAGTTTACTCTTATAGGTTTCTTCCTTATCCTAAAGCCTTGCAAAGTTAATAAGTTTTATAAGATCGCTTCTCTTAATAGGAAAACAGTATAGTAAAATATCTTAATAAGGGTTGTGATTAGTAGACATTAGTTCATAGGGTATGTATTAGCGTTTTACACCGCTTATTTTTTTTTTTTTTTTTAGAACGGGGCGTTTTCTTAATTTTGGCCTCTTTTTTCATAGTTAAGTTTGTTATTAACGGCATTCGGGGCGTAGGTTTATTTTGGCCTCTGTTTAAAATTGCGTTTTGAAAAGGGTTAGTTTATAACCTTTGTTATAAATAATCGTTCAGGCGTTTCCTCTTCTTCTGTAGATTCCTCCAATTCCGTTTCCACTTCGCGGAGAGCGGTTGGCCTTGCTAAACGCTTTATATCCATCTATAAAAGCTTTTATTGTTTCCGGTCCGTTATTGTAAACAGTCATTTTTAATGTTTCTTTGGCTAGTATCTTTTTATAAACTTCATCTTTATTACTTTAATGATTATTTACTTTAGCATTTTTGTAAATTGGGCCGTTATTAACAAGGCTTTTACAATACGGCTATTATTTCTACCGGTCGTATTAATACCTTTGTTTCGTAGTTGTTTTTGCAATGTTTTTGAAATTATTTCGACTATACACCATATATCCGGAGTCTTATTCGTAAAGTAATTTTTAAAATTATTGAATGAGTAGCGTCCTTGAATTTATCCGTTACAGTAATCATAAAATATCATGATAATATACGTATTTGTCTTATAAGAGTCTAAATCATGTATTAGTACCTAGATTTTATTATTATATAGATTAAGGTCCAAATATTTTAAAATATTGCTACGAAACGATGTATATGTAGAAAGGTACCCTATATATTTTTTTAGCGTTTATCAGATCCTTTATTGGTAAAGCTTTTGTGTACTTGATGCTTGAAAGTTATGTATACCTCTAGTACTTGAAACGGCATAAATTAGTGGTTTCATGCCGCGTTTACATTTGTATACGTTTAGGATTCGGAGTTTAAGGTAATTTATTTTACGAAGGGAAAATATGAAGTAAAAATAAATAAATAAAGAGGTGAAAGTAAAGCTGCTAATAGTTTTCAATAAATAAAATTTAAGTAACACGTGAAAGAAGTATAACCACAGGCTAGTAAAACGTGTTAAATTAGTTTTATTAACGTTTATTAACGCTATACCAGTTAAGCGGATAAGAAAACTTAAATGTTACAAATATCAAACTTAAAATATAAAAGTCGAATGTGAAAAGGCAGATGGAGTAAATGTAGAAAAGTAAATATAGATGTTAGGATACATGTTATACGATTCAATGTATATGTTTTGATTTGTGTTTGGTTAGCGGTCTGGATTAACGTATTTTAGCCGCTTTTAATAGTTGCGAACGGTTTGAATGTTGTATTTATAGCCGCTTTTAGGTTTCTTAAGCGGTATAAATATTGTACTTGTAACCGCTTTTAAGTGTCGTAAGCGGTTTGAATGTTGTGTTCAAATCGAGTGGGTCCTAAAGAAGGGTTACGAAACTTGGTATTCTTGGCTTACGTGGTCTATTACGTAATGAAACGTTTTTTTAAAAGTACCGGCGTACGTTTTAAACGTCAAAATAAGTTAATGGTTAACGTAACAATGTTTTTAATAGATAGGGCATCAACTAGTTGATAATATCGTATTAAACTGGTTCTTTTGAAAGTCATTTCTAATCTTATAATCTTATTACGCTTCGGGTTTTAACGGCGCTCATGTTATGACCCAAGAACATCGGAGGGTTAGAAAATAGGCCAGTATGGGGCTAAGCCACTAAAAACCTAATATCCAACACATCAGGTGGGGATATCTCTTATGTCAGCAACCTTAGGGTTAGGGTTACGCACTAAGAATCATTGAGATCATGTTTCGATCCAACATGATCCAGCACTGAAGGCGTATGAAGGATTAAGGATATAAGGACACGGTCAGCACCACATAGATAGTATTTCCTTCATAGATCTTCAGTTGTCAATCTAAGTATTCAGTCTCAGTATATTCTGAATAGCCTCACGGCTTTTGATCATTACTTGCATGGTTGCGATACTGTTTACTCAGCACCTCAGCTACCTTCTTGATAACATAAATCCTCTGACACCTTCTATATACTCACGGGTATTTAGTGTGATCATTACAGCTCACGCGTAGTTCCACACTCTCATATAGTTCTTATAAGGTGTAGTGGTAAAACACAAATATTTAGGACCGTTATAGTATCCCTCTATATGTATTTAACTTCGGGTTATCTTTTCCCCCTTAGTTATTTGTAGTCGACCTAGTCGACTAATAATCAGTATCGGTAAGGTCTTTCATCATGTAAATGTAAATGAAGAGTAATTTTAAAGATCGGTATTGTAATAAAAGATAGATGGTCGGTTAAAAAGAAGTATTTAGAGAGTACACACCATGAATGTAAGGTTATAAACCTTTTATCCGGGCAGTGGCCCTTTTGCCATGCACTCTGGAATACCCCTTCCAGATCGCTCCGCGCATGATGCACTTAGCGCCTTGGAAGAGTGTAGCTTTCAGCGTGATTCGTTATCGTGCACTATGCAAGAGCACACCTTTCAATATAGTACACTGCCACTTGGCTTATATATACTAGCTGTGGGGGTATATAGTAATATCTACAGTTACCGATTATTTAAATTGATTAGGCATTTACTATAATCACTGTCGCGGCTAATTACTATTGATTTAAACCGTCACAATTCATACCGCAACTATACTGTTATGACTGAATTATGAATATATACTATAACATAATTAAAGTACATTAAACCGCGAATCCGAATTACGTTACAAAATTTACTATTATTATTAAATACCTAATACGACCTGTAACATAGAAAAGCATAGATTGCCTGTGTTGAAATAGCAGTCAAATACAGTATAGCCAAGTCAACTTTACTTGCAGTAAAGTTGATTATACGTACTGCAAATTAACTGCAGTTTGTGGGATTTGAATACACTGCACTGCAAGTGTAGTGCAGTACGTACCCACTTCAAAGTGAGGCATAGGCCAAAGCGTTTGGCCATACAAATTAGTGTGAAGACTGGCTAGCGGTCTGCCAAACTTAGAACCTATAACATCTAATAATCAACAATATCAATGTAGTACCAGTTACTTCGACCACAGTAATTCGAATCGACTACATTGTAACGATTAAGTCCTACCAACACTGATTAGTGTTTATTAGATTAAGTACATATTGGCTAAGTAGAAGAAGATGATGCCTTATAGTTATTACTCTTTGTTCAGGAAAGGTAGAGGAAAGGTTTTTGCAAAGGTTCCCCATATACTGTGTAGTTTTTTGTGGCAGTAAGTAGGTAATACTTATAGGCTGTGCAGCTGCTCGCGGCAGTCTACAAGTAAGCGATGGTATCGCTACTGAAAACACTATGAAATTTTTATTGATTCTTTTTGAAGGTGTTGAGATGAACCGCTACAAAGTCTTAAAGATTACTATGCTAGCAAGTTGACAAACGGCTAAGTTAGTATCATTGCGGCTATTGCTATAGGTATTGCTACCGTAAATTTCAAATGAAAAAAAGATGAAGTCCCACGCCTTTAATTATACCAACTTTAATGGCTAATGACCCATGACCTATTACTTTACACTACCTTTCCCCCCTGTATACATTTTAATCTTCGTTAAGAGGGCTTTAAAATGTATTGGAACCGACGCCATTAATAACCTTACCAGGAAAGAGGTAATTATAGCCTTCTGCGCTGTCTTCAAAAAGTACTACGACGAAGACCTCTGGTTTACTGATGTTACAAAAGACTTTACCCTAAAGTATTTGACCAAATACCTCGACCGCTTTATTTTCGGCGTAAACCCTCAAGGATACAACTAAGTATTTGACACCTTTGATGGTTTTACAGTGGTTCAACGAAGAGACTTTAGTGATGTTGAAGATAGCAAAAAGATAGGTTAAAACAAGAATAAGAATTGAATTAAGTAAATGAGGGATCAACTTACCTACGAAGAAAAGTAAAAGAGGGAGATTTGGCAAATTTACTTGAATAATACGCTACCGATAAAGACCTTTAATGGACCTTTGGAGATAATAGTAAAGGAAAAGGTATCGCTGGCAATTGCATCCCTTAATGCTGTTATATACGTTTGTAAAGACTTGCCTAAGCCCAAATAAAATTTTCAGACTTCATTGTACGAGATTTTCAACGTGTTAGTGTTACTAGCCATAAAGAATTAATTAACTTACGCTCCGTAGCCCTTAAGTTTATTAGTTAATTGAATAAAATTCTCGACCTACTCGTAAATGTTAAGATTATTATTACCAAGTCCTTTGCGGAGGAAACTCCCAAGTACCTTTCCCTTAAACTCTTTAAAAAGTTTAGTTTTAACAGTTAAATTAAGGAAAGACTAGCTTTATACGCCAGTCTACTATGGATACAACTATTGGTTTTTTTATACTAAACTCCGTTAATATAATTATCCTTCTTACTAGTACTAGTAACCTTAAAACCTTCTTCAGTTAAGGGATTAAAAGGGTCTCATCGACTAGTATATCATACTTTTCCCTCGACAAATCCCTAAAGTAGATACAGATTTGGCGGCGATTATAATATTTGATAAAATATGAAGAGGAAAGGAAAAGTACAAAGTTCAGTCATATAAAGTTCTCGAAGATAAATTACATCAGTTTTTGAATATATCCAGCGAAATTGAAATTAAACTAACAGGTTTTTACTTGTTACTTTCTAATATCCTTACCGTTTAAGCCTAAATTTACTGCCCTCAGCACCTAACGAATCGCTCCTCCTTTCGCGAAGTCTACGATGGCTCAAAGGGTTACTTCAAGCACGAGGTTAATTTTACCCAATATTATGCCGACTAAAAAATTATAAAGTGATTTGATATGATAAATTATTAAGATGAGTTAGAAATTAAAATGAAATCTTTTAATAAGATTTCTAACAAACAAATATTTTGCTAATAAATAATAGAAAACGCTAGAGTTAGCGCAAGTACTTAACACCAAGAGATTTAATCAGCCGTTACGGGTAATAAAAAGTTCTAATACACCCTTCAATACCCTGATATTACTTGCGAAGGAGTGTTTTTAGCTAGTCGTTTTTTTTTGTTGGTGACTGAGACAACTCGAGTTGCCGGCTCGACTAGTATATATCCTTAAGCGCTTAAATTTATTAACGACGACGAAAACCCCTTCAACATGTATTATATCAACTGTAAATACGGAATGCCTAACTCGTACGGTTAAAGGAAGGCCCGAACTTAGTGATATAACCAAGTTACTACAAAAGGGAGTATTGTGCTCCCTTAAGGTCTTTAAATCGACTAAACAAGTTTACTCCAAACGCTAAGAAATACTTGATTTACGGTAAATAAGGCTGTTTGTTAACACGTTATACTGCTGTAGAATGTAAATTAAAGTAGGTGTTGTTAGGCCTTGGACGATGCAACGTTGTCGATTCGATTGGTTGAAGTAACATCAGTATTGCAGTAGTCAGATGGTGTATGTATTATTCTAGGTTTGGCAGACCGCTAGCCGGTCTTCACTGTAATTTGTAAGGCCAAGTGCTTGGCGTGTGCCCTAGAGTGAAGTGCAACGTACTGTACTCGACTTACATCTAATGCGGTAAGTCCACACAAAGCAATATACTTGCAGTACGGCCAACTTTACTGACAGTAAAGTTGGCCTACTTCACTGAATGCACTATTATTCTAACACTAGCGGCTTTTTAGTTTGTACGCGTACGCCAATGTGGCTGACCAATCTTTTCCAGTTACCATTGAAATGACTTTTCATCAATTGGTTAGACCCCTATCAATTACAATTGGCTTCCATACTGAATTACACTAAATTTCATGCAAATTAACCCTATTTGACCTTAATTACTCCGTTGCCCCGAGGTCTAAGTTCATCAACTCCTACAAAAAGTTCTTTTGCCACAGCTCTTCGCAAGCCTCCACTTTAACTATAGCACTTAAATAGATTATCATGGTAACCTTTACTTTCCTATCAGTCTTTTAGTTTACCATTACGTAATTTAAGCTATCCGGGTAACCAGTCAGCGTAGCCCTCGATACGTATAGTGAACTTGTTGCTATCCACAAATCTTTCCAGAGCTTTTTTTAGCGTAGCCTTCATCATAGCATTTGCAAGATTATCTTTGCCATAGATCCATCAGAACTACTTAATCTCTATCCCTTCGTAAGCTTCGCGGAATGCCATTACGTCGATTATTAGGCACTTTTCACTAGTCGTTTCGAGCTTTAAGAAGCATTCGAAAAGGCACCTTAAGTCGATACAGATAACTACCAGGATAGGGGGAATCCGTAACTACCTGGTAATATAATTAAGGGTCTCCTACAGTGTTATACCCATGTTAAAACTCGTTATTATGCCCTAGACCTATAAATCCAACACGCTTCATATAATTCTTTTACACTTAATGAACGTTTAGTAAATTAGGTTAATAATAATACTAAACTAATCTTTCTTCCTATCTTCGTTAATGAGGGTTATTGAAAATCCGATCTTCAAAGATAAGACGGTATTTTTTACAAAGGACCCGTCTATAAAGATTATTAACTTGGCTTTCAAAATGACGATTAATAATTTATTAATTCCGCGGGCCAAGTTCTGCATCTGTTACTCCAACCTTTTATTTAGTCGATTAAAGTATTTATCTACTGGTATTTACGCTTAAACTATAATAAAAAAATCGTATAAAGTTTTTAGTTAATATAAGGTAGTAATATAATTACCCCGTATACGCTATTCCAAGTACCGTTAAGCCTTAGCCTTATTAATCTTATCAATTGTGGTAAAAATAGCGCCTCAAACCTTTTAGCAAAAGTTAAGACCGGTATTAATATTAAACGTGCGAATTAATAATCCATTAAAATCGAGTTAGGTGTTTTCCGTCAACGTTATTACCAACTTGTAATTCCAAAACTTAAAGTCTTTAGTTACCAGTTATTTGAATACCACAAAGCTAATAGTTTTAACTAAAAAGGTATCGTTAATTTGTATGCCTACCACGCCGAAATCCTTTTCTTATATTATTGATAAATGGAGATCGTATATTAAAAACTTTATCGGTTACCGTAATTTAAAATACTACTGGTAAGTCAGAAACTAATAAACATTTACTTCAATTAATCTGCATAATAACTTAACATAACGTATTATCGTACCTAAATGTTATATAGTACGGAGTTTCTATAACAACTTTAATAGTATAATCCGCTATAAATCCACTGTTAATTATACATAAGCTTACGTAATATCACTGTTATGAAGTGTAAATTTACCTTTAATTTCGGCTAACAAACTTATTACCAGTGCAACCATTAAAAGTTAACTAATCTTTTCAATCTTTGGCGATTATGTAAGGATCTAATCCTTACCTTTATCGACGTATTTTTAAGCGACTGATCGTAGCTTTTCGTACGCCTGCCCCGTAATCTTACCTTTCACCTCGTAAATAATCCTCGACTTAAAGATTGTAATATTTAAGTCTTAAAGGTTAAAATTGGTCCTCGATACGCATTATACAATTCCTCGGGTTAAAAAACCGTCGATCTCGATCCTGTTGCTTTCCTTAAAAGGTTTACTGAAATTCTTAATAATTCTTTATACCTTAAGCGTTAACATTAAGTTCTTGTTATCATTTTTCTTTCTATTTACTTAAGCAGTATTGTGATACGACCCGTTATATATTCCTCCTCTTTAAAATTTCTCTTTTGCGGGAGTCTTTCGCTTCGATAACATTTTATTAACTTATCAATAACAGATAAAGAAGGTTATTGTTATCTCGGTCGCTTAGCTTAAAGGTTTTTATCGTTAATATATCTAATATAAAATTCAACTTAAGTAATTCGGAAAGATACAGGGCTGTTAACAGTTTTAATAACTACTTTAAAGTTTACAATATTTAATATCTTATATGGCCCCTTTTGTTTACCCGGCTTTCGTTGCACAAAGACTTCGTTTTATAGTAATAAAGTAAACACGTCGATTGTTGTGGAACTGTTCCTGATATTAAAGGAGTTATTAATTTGGAAACGTATCTATTTCCTTCGTAGTTCCCTTAAAGATCTTCTTTAAGCCGTAACACGTTTTTAAGTATTTGCCGAAGGCGCAGATTTACTCGTTAGGCGTGAGTACGCCCTAAAGACTAGGAGCGTTGACACTAAGCCGTTAGGGCTTATAGTGTCATTAAGGCCTTTTACTGCTATTTATAGGCGTGCCTCCGAATCTATAAAACTCATAATCTTTAACGTAAGTGTATTATATGTTTAGCGGAGTAAATCGTATGCCTTTTTAACTTTTCCAATGCTTTAATAGGCTTTTATAAGTACCTATTTACACTAAATACCTATTATTTTAACGTTTCCCTTAAAATTAGCCGTTACAAAGTTGGTATCGGTATCGTGGACAACGATGTTAAGTAGACCCAGGTATATGTTAATTTACAATATCCTTAACGTTTTTCACGTATATTTCTCCGGAAAAAACTTTTTAAAACTTAGTTCCGTAGAAAAAGGTTACAGAGTTAATGACGTAAAGGATAGGCTTATTACCCAAGTAAAACTAATTAATCAAAATTTCGCAATTAAAGTTGTTATCGTTTGTTAATATAAATTTAAATTGCTGGGGGGGTTAGGCATACGTTTGTTAGTGGTGACAAAGCTTTTCAATAACTTTTAAGGAAAAGTATTCTATATCTTTATATCTTACCGACTTTAGGACTTCGTATAACCTGTCAATGATTAGGGGGTTAAATCGCCGATGTAATCAACGTATTTCCAGCTCCGTTAAGTTTAACATTACTACCTCTGGGCCTTCAAGGTAAAATTATAAATGACACCGAAAGTCTTTATATCCTCCAAATAAAGTAGGAAAGAGGAAAGAGACTTAAGGATATGAAACACAATCATTCCCACAATAGTTTAAACTACATTTATTTCCAATAACGATATTTATTCGCTTAGGCTAAAATCAACTTTAACCCTATTAGCATCGTAATTATTAATCTTAATAGCTGTAATAATTTTCCTCTGTAGTGTTACATACTACGAATAACCTCCTATTCAATACCTTACCGCCCTAATGTTGGGAATAATACCTTAAAACGTGTGATCCGCGTAACGATCGCGAAGGTTAAAACTATATAATTGGTTAAGGGTATGGTTAAGGTAAAGGTAAGGGTTTTTATCACCTAAGCGATATAAAAAGACATAGTCGGCTAGTCATTAAGTTATCATGTTAAAAATGGTATTTTCGTACTACTTAATCTACTTGAAAACGTTAATGATGTTGGTAAACTTATCGCCTTTAACATTTGTAACCTCACCTAAATAATCATATTCCAAAATAATAGGGTATAAGAAGTAGTACGTTTTTATTATTATTACGTTCAGTAGGGGGGTAACGAGTTAACTAGTAGCTTGCCTTATTACTAATCCAACATTTATTACCACTATTACGACGATAGTGTTTGTGGCTAACAGGTTCGCCTAAATTTTGTTAGAGTTAGCGTAGGTGTTATTTCTAATTTGGTGCCGAGGTTAATAGGCCTAACCTTAAGCGTCGTGCGCGCCTGTACCTACGATTGTCGTAATTAACCACCGC
This sequence comes from Anisogramma anomala, assembly GCA_038502455.1. Lineage (NCBI taxonomy): Eukaryota > Fungi > Ascomycota > Sordariomycetes > Diaporthales > Gnomoniaceae > Anisogramma > Anisogramma anomala. The sequence continues at coordinate 8,591,731 of JASMMZ010000003.1, read as the reverse complement.
AAGGTTTTCCTTATCCACGTTAAGGAAGTTACCGGCTTAAAAATACATACCAAACAAGTTTGGTATACGTGTTATCATAGTAGAAAACGAGGAGCATAACTAACTAAAAAAGTCTTTACACGTGGCTTCTAGGCGTTATAAGACGTATTCAAACTTACTAACGCCCGTAACAGCTATCCATACCTGTTCGCGAAGTATGACTTCGCTAAAGTAAGCTTTCCCTATTACCTTTTAACATATCATCAGATTATCAAGCATTTAATTAAAAACATCTATTGGTAATTCCTCCTCTTTCTTTTTTGCTATTATTGTAATCCACCGTATGGTAACCTAGTTTATATAGTATTATGTAAGGTAGACATCGTACTCAAAGTAGCCTTTCATGCTATTGTAAATCTTGCGAAACGTAGTAGCGCCTATCAGGAAGATTAAGTAGTAGTCTTTGGCATAACTTGTAAGGATTCCAAGGAATAGTAAGAGAAATCCAGAATTTAAGACCTTTATTTACTTACAAATATTTAGAAAAGGAATTGTTTTAATGTCGAAAAGGTTGTAAGGCTTTCCGCCATATTTATTTATATTATCTTCTATTTTAACGAAGTCAGTTATCAACTTGTAATTAATATTAACTATTTTAACAGTTCTTAAAAAAAGGTCGCGATAATTATGTCAGGCTTAAATAGTATTTTCTGGTAGTTTAAGCTTTAAAACTTCCGAAATACGGTATTAAAGGTAATCGCCAGTCGCCTAACTCGAGGGGTAAAGTCCTGTAATAGGGCTTATGGTAAGTTCGCGCGCGTAGGTGTATCTAAAAGGAGAAGGTTTTTAGGAGTCTTGGCGATAAACATGCTAAAAAACGATGTGTACTTAAAGGTTTTGGAAGGCCTGACGATCTTACCTAATTGACTGGTGTAAAACGCCAACGTCAATACCTCTGTCACATTAGCAGCCCGTGCTTCGCATTCTCTTACACCGTTAAGAGTATACTCCACGCTATTACGTAGTGGCACTAAACCACCGAGTAGGTCAACAGGTTTCTTATCGTTAACGCGTAAGGAGGTTTAACTTAATTAAAGGTTAAGGGGAGGTCCTCTGAATTGTATATAAGGGCGTTAAGGTTCCTTAATGACTTTACCCTTTCTTTAAGAGTCTGATATGCATTCCTCAAGCTAAGCTAGCTTAAAAAAGAGTTTTTCTATTCCCTTTAAAACCTTGTCTAGTATGTAAATTCCTCTCCTATTAACTTCCGTCCTAATCTTAGCATTAAAGTGACGTTATATCTTCTTTAATATATTTAGTGTCTAGTAGTTAAAGAATTCTCGGAAATTTTAAAAAGCGTTAGCACCTCGAACAAACTCTTCCCTGAAGTCAATATCAAGGATATACTAGCTAACGTAATTAGTTAAATGGGCTTCAGTAAAAGCATCATCGACATCCGTAATCCAGATTTAATAGTTGTAATTAGTAACGAGGACTAATCCAAGGTTTTTATTTATTTCTTTCCTTTCGGGGTCGTTAATAACGTTAAAGTGGATGCTAGTGGTACGCATTTTAAAGCTCTAGTTTATATAGGATGTGGTAGGCGTATAAGGCGAACGGCTTGATGATCTTAGGTTATAAGGACTCAGTGTTTTGACGTAAAGTCTCGTAGGAACTTAGCGACTTAGCGAGAGGTTGCATAGGAACTTGGAGACTTGGCGAAAGGTCGCGTAACGTGGCTGTCTTAGCGCTACTTGTTGTTTTCGCTTTAATCAGAGAATTTGACGATCAACGTAGTGTCAGGAGTATAAAAGAGTAAATTAGGGCCAAGTTTTGGTGTATAGAGGTGAGGGCAAACGTCGGTGGTAGCGGTAAAGGTCGAAAGTTGTTTGTTATGATTATTTGGCGTAGGGACTTAGTTGTTTTTACAATAGTAGCACCTGCAGTAATATTAATTTAGCCGTTTGCTAATTTTCCGAACTTTGAGACTTCTGATAGTTAATCTTAACGTTTTTAAGAAGTATTAATGAAGATTTCTCAGTGTTTTCGATAGCGATACCGTCGCTTTCTTTCAGATTACCTTTGGAAGACTAACGTAACTCAAAAGTCTTCTCTGTTTTCCTGCCGTTGAAAGACTTTCGGAGTACTAATAGAGGCCTTTTGCAAAAAAAATTCCTCTACCCTAACAATAAACGCAGAGCGTAACCGGAAAGTAGCTTCTTTTTCTAATTAACTTATCTGTACTTAACTTAACAAGCAAGTATTGATCAGTGTTGGTAGGCCTTAGACGTTACAACGTTTTCGATTCGATTGGTCGAAATAACATTAGTATTCCAGTATTCAGATGGTAGATGTATTGTTCTAGGTTTGGTTGACCACTAGCCGGTCTGCACTGTAATTTTTATAGCCAAGTGCTTGGCTCATTCCCTAGAGTAAAGTGCAGCGTACTGCACTCCACTAATATCAAGTTCGGTAAGTCCGCACAAAGCTATACACTTGCAGTATAGCTAACTTTACTAACAATAAAGTTGGCTTACTGCAGTGCATGCAATATTATTCTAACAGTAGGTAATATACCATATGTGATTCCCTTTTACCTTGAATTCGAACCATCTCGAATAATTTATAGATTTTAAAATGGAAGAAGTTCAAGAAAAGGAAAACAAGCCTAAGGCTATTGGCCGGCACGAAGATACTAATACTAGTAATAACCCAGAAACAAAGTAATACCTCGCCGACCACGTCTTTTTATACCGCTTTACAGGTAAACACCACTATCGTCGATATAAAGATAAAACAACTGACTTTATACGCCTCTTTCCAATTTAAAATCGTTACGTGGAGTAGGGTTTTCAAGGGATTATGCCGGATACGGGGGTGGCACGGTACTTAATAAGAAGTTATTCATAATATGTCGCGTTATAAAAGGATATTCATATTATTATGAAACTTGATCATATGGATATTAACAAAGCTAAAGTCCGCTTTCATCTTAAATAAAATCTAGTTTTACTGGGATCGCCGACGGTTAAAACTATTATAAACCCTATTGTTTTTCATATCTTAAAATCCCCTGCTATTTGCCTCCTTTACCTTAAAGATAGAAAAATCCTTAGCATTAATATTAACTTTTAGATTGACGAGCTAATATAAGTTAAATACAGCAAAAGATTTATTCTGAACCTTAAATAATGGCATTTCTAATTTCATCTTTAAAGGTTAAAAGCAGTAATAGTAAACCTAATGGAGGCGAAATTTCGTTGATTACATCGTAAGTTTAATCATCTGGCGACTAATAGGATTTAAAAAGTTTTAAAAGAAACTGATTACAAAAATATGGACCTATCAACGCTAAAGGCAATCAAACGACTTTAATATCACTATTAATTGTATCTCTGAGCCCCCCTAAAGTTTAAGCTTACTTTAAAGAAAAATTCAAACTTCAACTCGAAAATTTTCGTAAACATATTTTACCTGGACGGCAAGTTGATATTATACGTTGTGAACATCTCGAAAGAATTTTACGGAATTAAGTTCCTTACCACCATTACAGCGAATTAAATCGAGACGTTATTACACGTTCTATAAATTATCACGTACTTTAGGTTACCAGACGTATTAGTTCACGATGTCAATACTAACTTTGCTGCAATGAAATTTCAAATTAATGCTAAATAGATGAGTATTAAGTGTAAATAAATCTTAGTTAATGTTTACTAGGGTATTGGTAAAATCTAGAAGGTAAATGCCCTTTTTCAAAAGGATTAAGATATACTTACATTGGAAATCGAAAGCTTTATAAGCTAATAAGTATAGAGTTTAATAGCGGTAAAATGCCATGATGATACTATAGGCACCAATGGACATATATTAACTTTATTAATATTTAGTACATTCCTATGTATAATAACCAAGTCGCCACTATAGTTAAATACCCAAAACTAAGCTGTGGTATATAGTAAAGACTTAGAGGAATTAAAAAAGGATTTGACTCACCGCTAGGTTAACTATTCCCTTTAAACTAGAAACAGAATAGAAATAATAAACGTATTGTCCCTTTCCCTTTAAAGTAAAGCCCTTATATATCGCAACTGAGGTAAAACGAATAAGCCGATAAGATTTTCGATATTACTAATTTGAAGGTAATAATCAAAGTTACTAATGATCGGGTAACTTTCCGAGTTATAAAGATTAAGCCGTATAAATAACCCATTAAATTTGATACAAATACTAACGTTAATAACCTTCCAGCCGAACGGATTGATTAATATAACCCTCTTGAGTCGATTGTTAACAAGCTAATAGAACGTTAACAGCATAAACTACCATCTAAAAAAAGGATACACAATAAAGAAGAGGACCGCAATAGGGACTAAAAGTCGAGCAAAGCATATATAACGTCTTAGTTAACTTATGAAGAGAATCCTAACGAAACCCCTACCTGTAAACTACGTGCCGAAAATATTATTAATATATCTGGTAAGCAATTTGAGGAGAACGACTAAATTGAGATTAACGGCCTTCTTTTACAAGATGTTATATAATTTTTTCCGCCAACGTAATGAAGAAGTTGAAATTTTACTAATTTTAAATCTAAAATAATTTGCGAAGTTAAAATTCAAACCACAGACAGCTCCTATGAAAAGTTCGGCTGATCGACTAAAAATACGGGAATAAAGGTAAGGATTAGTTTCTTATCTCATTTCTTACAATTTGAAAAATTAACTAACGTTTAATTGTTGTAATTATCACTAGTTTGACTACTGGCGTAAAAGGTTATTTTACACTTAATGACCGAGATATTACGCAAACTTATATGTAATCCGTCACCAATATAAAGCGTATTATACTGTTAAAACTTTCGAAAAAACTAAGGGATAAGTTTCTAGCTGGCACGTTAATATGTTATATCAAGCTTTTATACAGACTAGCCGAAACAAGCGTACATTTTTTATCATTATAAAAACGCACTTTAGATAATAGGAAAGGTATAAACACTTTAAACTTTTACCTTTACATATTAATTATTAAATGTAAGGACTTTAATATCGTAGGTATATAGATAAACAATATCTTTTTCTTCGAAAATATTAGGTTTTGAGCGGCGGAATAGCGTGCCATAGAGAAGTTAGGCTTCTAAAAGTTTAAGCCGATTGAAACGTTAACTAAAGGCATATAACTTAATTTTCATAAGTCGTTAATTCGCATCTAAAGTATAAATATTAGTAATTATATCAGCATACACCAAAGGGGGTAAGTTATCAGCCTAACGATTGTTTACGAAGCTAATGGGGAAAAATTACAAAGATATCCGAAGTAAAGGGCCAGTACAACCTACATCACCACTCTGTATTAACCGAAAACATTGTACGACCTTTCGATTACGGCATGGGCATAAGATCCATAAGACGAAAACTTTAAAATGTTGAATAAGAGGATTGAGTAGCAACTGGATTATGTGAAAAGAGGAATTAATATAGTTTTCATAAATCTAGAGAAGGCGAAGTTATCAATCTTTAAGAACGGGTTATTTGTCAATAATAATAACCTTGCATCGTAAATTGGCTTCCTAATAATACTTGATAATGGAAAAAGGTTTCAAGGGCAATTTATAATTACTGGAAACGTACTGTACTGGATATCTGTCAAGTATAAGCGCATAACTCGGAACATACTTAGGTTCAAAGTTTACAATATAATTAAAGATTTTAAAATCGCCATAGTTACTTACGGCATACCAAACATTTTCAACAAATAGCTGTAACTGCCTCCGATACCAGTGGTAATATATACCGACTCCCGAAGCCTTTATGAATTCATATCAAAGCTGGGTACAACTAATAAAAAACGTTTAATAATAAACGTATTTTCTTTGAAAAAGGTATATAAAACTTGGGAAATCAATGAATTTCGGTTGATTAACCGTAAAAACAACCCCGTTAACGTTATAACCAAACCCACGCCTAATAACGCCCTAAAAAGGTTCGTGAATAATAATATGCTAATCTTACAGATCGAGGGCTACATAAAACGCCCGATACGTAACGAGAAAGAATAAGGTTACCCTAGTAAATTTAAAAACTACTAGGATAATAACGTTAATAGCAATAGTGGTAAAAGCGCTAATGACAGTAGTCTGAATTGCTGGTAATAGGTATCTAATTGGTAGCGTACCAGATTTACATAAGTTTATGGCGAACTATCTGTGCATGGCATTTGAGGAACGAAGGATTTGGAGGAGTGGAGTAAAAGGGTTACGAAAGGTTGTAATTGATATTAATTTTAGTATAGATTCATCGGAATTGACAGGGGTCTGGCTTGTAAATTAAAAATGGATCTTGAAGGTTTTTATCAATTAATAGCAAGCTACGTTAGCGTACAGTGACAAAAACAAAAAGCTGCCAGTATTGGAATAATAGTGAAATACAGTACAGCTTAATCAACTTTACTTGCAGTAAAGTCGATTATACGTACTGAAAATTAACAGCAGTTTATAGGATTTGAATACACTGCACATCAAATGCAATACAGTACGTAACCACTTCAAAATGAGGCACCGGCCAAAGCTTTTGACCATACAAATTAATGTGCAAACCATATAACAGTCTGCCAAACTTATTACCTACAACATCCATCAATCAACAATATCAATGCAGCACTAGTTACTTCGACTACAGTGATTTGAATCGACTACTTTGCAACGATAAAGGCCTACTAACAGCCCCTGTGGATATTACCATATATCCCTATAATTGGTAAGCGGCCACGTTACAGAGTGTACCTTTTCAAAGTATACAATAATGTACCATTTTATAAGATGCATTTCTGCAGAGGGAATAATAGCGTGTCACTATGTAGAAGTGGCATTTGCAGAATATCTGATAGAGTGCCACTGCCTGGGTGAAAGGTTTATAACCTCTCACCTGTGGCGTGCAGTTTCCAAATGCTTCTTCTCCTTTGACAACTTATCTTAGTATAACAATACCAATTTTTGATTAGTCTTCTACTACGTTAACTTACTATAGACCTTTATCGACAACGGTTCCATATTAACATTATTGATTTTTAGAGTACATCATCGTTTAAAGAACGTATTTTTTTCATTATAAAACGCGTAAAAGAGGGTTATAGTATTAGGAAAATATTTGTAGAATTGAGTGAGGGGATTTTCCAGTGGTTAAATTAATGATGCCCTTTATGCTAGCAAAAGTCCTTCGATGATTTACGTGCTAACTTTACTTTTGTGAGTCGAAGTGTTTGGGTGACAAGAGCTACACAAATTGATTGAATTATTTACGATTGAAGGTATCGTTAAATGAAAAAAAACATTATTAAAATTATTAAAGGCTCTTCGATATTTTACAAAACTTGTATTAGATATTTTCTTGAGTAGAATACGGAGGAAGAGAGTAAAAATATGCGAATATGGTAATACAACCTTCATTTTTTAGTTATTTATAATCTGATTGAGCGATGCAAGGGTATACGACGACCAAAGAGGAAGAATTATAAAAATCAATATCAAGAATATACATTGAAACCCACCTATACAACTATTGAGTTTAATACAAAAAATACGAAGGATTAGGATTAAGATTATGAAGTTGCGTATATAATAAACTATTATGATCCCGTATAAAATTTGTAATGAAATTGATAGGATCAAGATTAACGGATTACTCATATTAGAAGTTATATGATTCTTATCTAAATGGGACTTTACTCTTAGTGACCTTAATATTACATCTTTTTAGTGGAATATATTTTAGAGAGTTAAGTGAAAGTCTAAGGAAGATCCGTAAAAAAACAATACGTTTAATCACTAATGAATATAGCGATAATGAGAAAAGTTATATCCTCACGTAATATCTAGAAATTGAAGAATTAAGGTAACATCTAATAGTCTTCTTTGCTATAAGATTGGTGGTAAATCCTAATAGGAAATTCACATTGAATAGCCGTTATATTGTTGAAACGTACATGATATTAATGAATAATTTATAAAGAATTCCTGTTAGGGGTACCCCAAAACCTCTGTATTAAGTGACTATTAGGAACAATTACATGATACGCTCAATTAATATGCATAATAAGTGCATAAATAATTTTATAATTATTGAATTACCAATTATAATTTACGTTTAATATTGTAATTGAATACATAACTTACAAATTACACTTATTAATCGTGTAATTTGTCAAAACCTTTTTCATAGTGGGTAATAAAATTAAAGATATCTTTTTTGTAGGATATTCTAGATTTATAGTAGCAAAGAAGTAGATAATTCAAGATTTAGAGTTTTGGAATTAAAAGTTGATTAAGATCTTGACTAATGTCAAATGTTTATACTTCAAGGAATCGTTAATCCGTATACAAGGTGTCAACAACGTTGAGGTCTACATTAGTTTTTGTGAAAAGGTTAAAAATATCGGCTTTAATATGATAGACAAGACCAATATCGTAAAAGGTTAAAAGTATTTTAAAAAACGCGCCAGTGGTTATTATATTGCTACCTTATACTTACTGAAGGTATCGTATGTCCCATCAATTGCGGTCACATTTCGAAATATAGGCGATAAGAATTAAGATTGATAGAATAAGTGGTTGGAGTGGTAAATGAAAAAATTGGATTGAAGAATTAAAATGATCCCTATTAATTTATTGAAGGTTGAGTGAAGTATTTTCTTGAACGGTTTGTTTGTTAATAACACCAACTTGTTGTTAGAGATTGGATTTGTTATGATTATCGTTAAAGAAGACATATTATTGAACTATGGGTTTGTTATTACCGGAAATCGGATTATTTATTAATGTGAAGTACGCTTTTAGAAGCGGTAGAGTGCGTGAAGTAACGGTTACCAACGTGGAAAAAGGTATTAACGTTGGCGTTATTTATCGGTTAATCAAGTAAAATCGTTGAGCTCTATAGAACCTATACTACAGCGAAGTCCCCTTTATTTTTTAATCTTTTCCTTAAAATCGAAATGTCCTTTAAAATTGGCAAGTTCCTGGAGATATCATTTCTTATGGCAGATACGTTTATATACAGAAATAAATTACATTTTCATTATAGGATTCTACCCCACAGTTCAAACCATTGGAAATGACCTTCATTATCGCTATTCATGTGTATTAGGAAATATAACCAAGGATTGAAACGATTGTCGTAACCTTTTCCTCAAACCAGTTAAAATGGTTAATATTAATTAAAAGCTTTTTACGTACTTTACTAAGGTTTGAAATAATTTAAAAGGTTTAACGAGAAGTTTTATAACTTTTTCGACAAGAAGATATTGTATTTTCCTAATATTTGTTCGTATATAAAGTTCAATTTTTCTAGCTTTTACTTACTGTTTTATAAAATCCTTGAAGATTACGCGAAAGAATATTACCTTATTTTCCTAACGAACGTAGAAACTTTCTACGAAATTAATAATAGTATAAAAATCCATTTAGAATACGACGTTCAACTTACGTAATACTACATAAATTGGGTTATAACGAGGAAAACGACGATATCAGCTAGGAAGAAAATGGATAAAATATTATTGAATATTTTTAATTAAATGTTTAACAAGTTGATGTCATCCTAACAAGTAATGCGTAAGGGTTATACTAGTGAAGACACGCTTCGCAAGCAAATACGTGTAATATTTACGGGTATAAGTAAGTTAGAATACGTTTTATAACGATTGGATACAACCTGTACGGTTTTTTTCAGTTAATTACGATCTTCGTTTATGCTTGTGTTGATACATACGCTAAAATTGTTTAATATATATTTCTCAATTCATAACTTTCGTTTTTTTGTTAAAAAAAGGGCGCGTAAAAACATATTACATAGATCGTAAATACGGGCGTTCTTAATGTTGAATATCTAGTTTGAAACTTTCGAATTAAAATCCGCAATTATATTAGCGCTAATAATGAGTGTAAAATTCAAGAAGACCTACTAACCGTAAAAATTATCGTCTCAATAGTAATAAAAGATATTGTATTCATAATGAGTTCGGTATTTGGTAGATCCGTGACCATCCAACTAAACGCAATAATCAATAAGTCATATATTATATTTATTAACATATTAATTCTAGCTAGAATCACTGTAATTATATTATAAGTAATGAAGGTGAAAAAGCTGTAGACGACGATAATATTTATAAGCAAATATTATGATAGAAGAACTCTATTTCAAATGCGATTGAATCATTAGCTGACCATACCTTTCTTTACCATTTAAATGACTAAAACCTTTACCTTTAACTTTACCAAATCCCTAAGCCATTGTATATCTTTAACCTTTGTGATCGTTACGCAGACCACTCATTACAAGATATAATTCCATACAAAAGGATAGAAATATAGTTAACAAGAAGTATTCACAATTCATGGTACTAAGAAGGGAAAGTACTATTTCTATGGAGATTAATCGTCAAAATACTAGAAAAGTCAAAGTTGACTTGGATTCATGCGAATAACAATAGTTATTTTAAGTAATGATTATTCAAACTATTATGAGGTTAATTACGTTTTATATCCTTAAGTGCTCTACCTATTTTCTCTTCTACTTAGACAATATAAAAACCCTTGGTGTCAATGTTAACGTTAACGATAATAAGCTAGTAAATAAAGGATAAAGCTTTCTCTTCGCTTCTAAGTGGAGGCATTTGGGGTTTTATTTCAAGGCTTAAAGACAACGGTATTAAATTAAAAGAAGATATAAATTCGTCAATTACAACAGATTTTTGATCATCTAGCTGTCGACGAGATATATAAAGTCCAAAAAACAAGAAAATACGAAGACAGAAAATACAGTGCTTTCAAGGTTACAAAAAAACCATCGTCAATACTGTTAAATATATATTGAAACTCTTCGAAAATTCAAGTTTACACTAAAAACAATTTGTACTGTAATTGTCAAATCTTTATTAACGTATTCTAATTGGGTAATAGCCCTGTTTTCGATGTTATCAACTAAATAACTTCTTTTTAGGAAACTAAATCTCTGAAAGCTTCATCGGTAAAATATACGTGTTAAAATCCAATAATACTATGGATTAATACATATTTAGGCCTACCTAAAGTCGTCGTTGACAAGACCGGTACCAACTTTACAACGGTGGAATTTCAAAAGAACAATGAAAGAATGAGAATAAAGTGTAAATAGATGTCTGTTAGGAATTACTGGAGCGTTGTGAAGATCGAAAAGGCACATTAGTTACTTCTTCGATTGTATGAAATCCTTACAGTAGCGATTAGAAATTTTACGGATTATAAATCACCTCTTAAAATGGTGGTAAAGGGCTTGAATGCTACTGAGAACCTTATTGGCTTAGTATTAACACTAGTGGGTTTTAAAACATACAAACGCCTAACAAGTAAAACTCTACCATTAGTAAGTACTACGAAAAGGGTTGTAGACTACGGAAACTTATTGAAGTAACTGCGAGAGGAATGAGTACGACATCAAATTAATAATTCCCTAAATATTAAAAACGGCCCCACAAAAATTCAAGTACTTCATTTTCCATTTAGAGATAAAGTCTTCGTGTATCAAAATCTAGGAAAATAGGATAGTTTGTTGAAAATCTTACGTATCAATAATATTAGAGTAATTATTAAAATTATCAACGGTTTCACAACATTTCGCATAACCTAGGTTAAGCCTTTTTTAGGGATACTAACTATAGAAATGAAAACCTTCAAGTTAAACGAATAAACTAACAAAATCTTTCTTGTCCTATAATAGATAAGTTAATATAACGCTGTTAACATAGATGAAGATTAAAAGAAAAAATGTTAAGGACGAGGAGTATACATTAAACTGGATTAACAATATTTCTTAGATTAGTAGGGAAGAAAAGGATTATTAAGACTTAACGGTAAAGCTTCGAGAACAGAGTATTATCAAAAAATTTGACAAAGCCATTATAAAAGCCATAAAGTCGAATTTAACGGACTCTTAATTCAAGGAGTTAATCAATTTGTACCCAAAAAAGACTTCAACCTTCAAAGCTTTAATGTCACGATTTTGAGGACGATAATTATATATGAAATCGAAAGCAAAACCACGGGGCGACTATACGAAAAATAACGTTTCATTACTTAAGGATACGGTAATAGAAGAAAGATCTAAATCTTTACGTAATAAAGAACTAATTAAAAGATGATTTGAAGCTTAGTAGTTATTTTTGTAACAAGTTAGCTAACTAAGACCAAAAGTAAATTCACCCGTAATATCCATGATATAACACAAATGTATAAGAAATAAGCAACTATGTTATATCGGATGATCTTACTTAAATTACGAAAAGAATTACGTAGAAAATACCATCTAGGTATAATAATGCGATATATTGAATCATTGAATAGATAAGTTAAAATATATATATATTAATTCCAAACTTTTGAGTCGTACTTTTAGTCGAAAATAGGTATCAAATCTTCAACCTAAAACCTGTACTTACTATTAACAAGAAAGAAAGACTTCGGCCTACCAGGTATACAAATTGAAGATAACCCTTTCGTTGGACCTATTAGCTTTATGGCATTGGAACAACAAACGATTAAGGACATAAAATTCTAGAAGTATAAGCCGGTTGCTACTTTAGCGGAGGGAAATCAACTTGACTTTAATAGATTGTCAATCCGCATGCTTAACGTTAATACTTTCCTTAGTTCTCATAAAAAGTTCTAGGGCGCTGACTGAACAACAATTAATATTACTGACGTAGCTAAGGCTTAACGGTACTTCGAATAACGCGTTCGTGACATTTGCATCGCTACCTAATGCTAATTTAAGGCCTTTTATAACCTATATATTGCGGAAAGAGTATAAAACCCAAAGGAGGAAAACTGTAATCGATTAAACAAAAAGATCAAAATGGAAAATAAGGAGTTTAAACTAAGGGATTAATATAGTCCCAATCAACCTATTGAAAACTAGGTTAACAATTTTTACGAAGAATTTCTTTACAAATAACTCAAGCCTCTTATTACAAATCGGATTTCTAATAACTCTTATCAATAAAGAAAAGATTAAAAAACCGATATAACAGCATCGGAATCCTGATTTATTGGACCTTCGTTAAATGTAAGAGGATTTTACGAAGCGTGCTAGCTTTAAAGATTTAAGGCATAATTTCCGGCTTCGATAAAGACATGATATAATGGGAAAAATTTAATATGGTTACCAAGTGATTGAGAATTCCTTCTATCCTGATGGTCACTTTTACCGATTCGAAAAGACTGTTAAAGTTCTTCTTAAACCATGAAACCACTTGTAAAAAATGCCCAATAATCTCTATAGTAACACTCCATAAAGCCTATAGAAGATAGAAGATTAAGGAATCCCGATACATGAGTGGAGAAAATAATCCCGCCAATATCATAACGAAAACGTCGCCAAATAAAGCTCTTGAAAGATTTTTAAATAGCAATATGCTGAGCATACGTATCGAGGACTATGTTGACAAGCTACTAATATCGGAATAGTAGTAATTGCAATGCAGTAAGTCAACTTTACTTATAGTAAAGTTTAGTATACTAACTCAAAATTAAGTTTATTATTTTATGGGTATACTTTATGAGCTGCAAGTTCAGTATAGTATGTGTCCACTTTACATTAGCCCACAAGCCAAGCAATTAACCATACAAATTATTATGTAAACTGGATAATAGTCTGCCAAACCTAAAACAATACATCTACCACTTGACCATTACAATATTACTGTTACTTCAACCAATCGAATTGACAACGTTACAACGTTTAAAGCTCTACTAACATCATGTTTATTTAGAGCCGTGATTTAATCTTTTTCTGTTTTGAAAAAAAATCGTAATAGGATTAAGGACCCAGAATTCATTAAGGTTGAAAAGAAGCATTTGAATGTAAGTTTACTGTACCCGTATATTTGGAGGCTTTTTCAAGGGCCGTGGTTAAATTTTCTAAATTTTTAGTGAGGTTGTATAGTATATTAAGTAAACGGGGTTTCGCTTCCTTTTATATCAAACGTAACTTCTGTTTTTATTGAAAAGTTTCAAACGTTAATTAAATAAAGTTAAATCTCAATGGTTATTTTCTATAGTTAAAACCCGATATAAAAGAGGTTGGAATAACGAAAGTTCATGGGAGGAATAGTTTTTATTCCGGGGTTTACCAAATCTCAGTTTGAGTTTAATTCAATACGTAAATCTTTATCGTTTACATTAGAAAAGTAACTCGGTTGGTTTTTAAGTATACCTTTTTTCCGATTATATTTCATTGTAAATTTGAGTATAGATTTATATACCTTAGTAACAAGGTGATTGTTATTGTGGAGGCGGATTCAAAACTTTGCGCCATCATTTGCAGATCTATTTATGGTTTTATTTTCGTTGATACTTATATATGAAATGTTTTATTCTATAGTTTTATAGATTAGGTAGGTTTCGATGACAACTTAAAATCTGTTGAAAGCCTGTTGGAACGAGGTTGCTTGGTCTCTTTTGAAGCCTTAAATTATAGAGGTATTATCGATGCACACATGAATTTTTTCTATGAAGACTTAGGCGGCCGCTTTTAAGCCCTAGATTGCTCTTATAATATTTGTATCGACAAATGATGTAATAATGTAATGGTTATCGTAGGCTGTTACGAAAATATTACCGTTACAGAAAATTACGTACCTATACCTGATATATTTTTTTCGGTAAATTCTTATACCAATTTATAGGTGAAAATTGTAATATAACTTATATCGAGGTTGACGTATAAGTTTTGAAAACTAAAGGTGGTCGTTTTCATGGTTTTCCTGTTTTTAAAGCATTACAAAGATTCGAATGACAATCTTAATAGTAATGATATATGATTCATAAAGGTGGAAAACTTGTTATTTATTATAAGTAAAAGTAATTTAAATTAATTTATACTTAAACTTTTACTATAGGGTTATAAAATTTTGTTAAGATCGAAGGAGATATGTAAAGCTATTGTCGATACCCTATGTAGCTGAGAAAATCGTCCGAGTGTATGTATAGGAGAGCTAAACTGATTGAAACTCAGTGTTGAAGTCATATGGTTCTATTATATAGCCGTTAATGACAAAGTGTTAGATGACGTTATAATTTGATAAATAAGGGGGTATTTGGCGTCGATAATATTTAAGCGAAAAGCTAATTAACGTCATTATTATTTTCATGTTATTTTGCCAAAGTATGGGCCGGCTTCACCAACGGTGACAATATTTAGCGAATTTATATAGGACGGGGTAACCGCCTTCTTTATAATTACCAAAGGAATAATAACCTGTTTTTAAAGGAAGAAAAATCAATCACGTTCGGTATACCGATTTTCGACGTAATAATAAAGTATAAATATGACGGTAATAGCAATAAATGTTCGAATAAAGTATAAAGAGGGCCCATATTTCGTATGGAAAAGTCATTTTTAATGCTGCGAGACCTTGAAAATCCTCTTTAGGTGTTTTCTAACGTAAATCGACTCCAATAATACTCGGTAAATTAGACCCCTAGTTATCGTATGGAGGGTATTTTAAAATTTTGGGAGGGGTTTGTAACCGGATATACTGGCTTTGAAATGAATAGAATGAACAGGTTACCGCGTTTCGTAATGTTAGCTAGATGTCAACAACTAGTAATATTTAAGAGTTCAGATTTTAAGGGGGTAAAAACTAACTCATTATCAGTCATCTATCGATTGAATACCAGTAAGTCATCGTCAACTTTCGCGAGGTTAATTTTCAAAAAATCCGATACTTAAGAGAACAACCGATCGCTTATATATATAAAAAACCGACCGAAAATAAATTTAGAGGAATTTGACATATAAATTATTTTAAATACTAGGGCGAGGGGGGATCTTTGCAATATTTTTTAATAAAGGTTCATAAATCCTATAATCGTTATTTGATGTAATACCCTTATTAGCGTCATTGATAAGAAGTTTTCTATTAATGATCATAAGTTTCCATAGAACTTTCAACTTCATATTTTATATATAAGACGATTGTATTAAAGAGCGTCAAAGGTTTTCGGGATGTAACAGGAAATAAATAACACCATTTTTGTTAGTAGGCTTTTATCGTTGTAAAGTAGTCAACTCGAATCACTGTGATCGAAGTAACAGGTGCTGCATTGAAATTGATTGATATGTTGTAAATTCTAAGTTTCGTAGATCGCTAGCCGGTCTGCTCACTAGTTTGTATAAGCAAACGATTTGGCCTATGCCTCACTCTGAAGTGAGCACCTACTGCACTGCATTTGTAGTCAATCCCTCAAACTGCAGGCAACTTGCAGTAAGTACAATCAACTAATTATAAGTATAATTGACTTGACTGTACTGTATTTGATCATCATTCCAATATTGGCGGCTTTTTGTTTTGTTCCTGTACGCTAGCATAGCTTGTCACCAATTGGCAGCAACCTTGATAATCCCTTTTCAATTAACAAGCCAAACCCTTATTTTTTTCAGTTAATTTTCACTAAAATCGACATTAATTACCACCTCTTGTATCATATCTCCATTCCCACCGTTCCACAACTCCCTTTCACGGGTTCTTCGCTACAAACCTATGAGTATTACGCATTTCACCACTTGCGTACCTTTTGCTAGTAGTTGAACATATTGCTATTGCCATCGTTGCCACCGTTACTAATATTGTTACCATTACCTTAGCAGTCTTTGAATTTGATATGGTATCCTGCTTCCTTTATATTATGTGCCGGTTCGCTTACAAAACCCTTAATTCGTACAGTTAGTATATTGCTTTTCACAAACCATTTTAGGGCATCATTGGGTATGGCCTTGGTTATAACGTTAATGGGGTTATCTTTGCCGTTGATTTACCGGAACTTATAGATTTTCCGGGCTTTTTATGCCTCCTTTAAAGATATTACATCTATTATTAGATGTTTTTCATTGGCTGTACTAAGTTTTAATAGGTACTCATAAAGGCTCCAGGAATCTGTACCTACCTCTAAAAGTATCGAAGGCAGTATTAGCTGTTTGTTGATAATCCTTCATATGCCGTCAGTTATTATACCGATATTAAAGCTTTTTATTATATAATACATCTCCGATGTTAGCACATGCCGTGTTATATGTTTATATTTGACGGATGTCTAGTATAAGAGGTTTCCGGGAATCGTTAATTGCCCTTTGAATCTTTTATTATTACTGAGAATTAACAGGAATCCGATTGAGTATATATAGTTAATGTTATTAACAAAGGAACCCTTTGTAAAAATTATAAATTACGCCGTCGTCAAATCTACCGAAATCATATTAATATTTTTTTAAGTTGTTCAGTTGATATTAAATTCCCTTGTTTTACCTGTTTCACTCCCCATGCTGTGGATCCTGTGTATGTGCCGCGATGGATAGGTCGTACGGTACCTCCGGATGATATAACGTGGCGATATAGGCCGTACCGGGGTTTTGTTTCAGGTATCGCTATGATTTTGCCTTTTCAGCCTTATCGATAGTTATTAGGATTGTGACGTGCTCTTTTGGGTGTTGGTTGATATATATACCGTTTTTAGCCTTAATAATATGAATACAGATTTACGATCTATTAAAGTTAAGTTGTGTATCTTAAATCAATATTCTGATTGGTTTATACTTCCAGGGTTCTAATTTCTCTATAACAAGTAATTTTGCCGTTCAAAATATAATATTTTCGGGGAAAGAGGTATCGTTAATTTATACTTATGATGCTGAAGTATTTACCCTATATAATTAATATAAACGGGTCAAACGTTAAAGTTTTTATACTGAGACTATTTTTAAAGTAAGCCTGATACGTTAAGAACCAATGGACGCCTGATTCGGCTAGTCCGTATAGAGGTTTAATTAAACGCATTACCGTACTGGCCGGGAACTTATTCCTTAGGTTTTTCGGATGTTTTAACAGTAAAATCCGTTGAAGATCGGTGGTAGACTGCGTTTACGTTTACGTTATATCCAGGCTATTGAATATGAACTGACCATTTACACCAACAGTTAAACTGGTAATGATTACGAAGATTAAACGTTGGCTAATCTTGTAAATTGTAAGTGATTATGTAAAGATTTAGTAATCACCTCATTACTGTATCCTTCAGAGATTAGCCGGGACTTTTCGTACGAACGGTCCGTAGTCTTACCCTTCACCTCGTAAACTGTTTTCAACTTGAGACTAGTAACTTTCCAGCCTTTCAATTGCATCATAGATTCGAATTTAATAGCCTCTTGTGTAACTGTACCGTTATTCTTCACCTTGTCATTTGATTGAAAGAGTTAACCCTGTATATTGGTAATGTCTTTAACACGTAACTTAAGGCTAAGGTTTCCGTTAGAAGTCTCCTTCTAGTCTATTAACATTGTTACGTATGTTTTTTTTTAGGTTTCTAGTTCTTGTTACCATTTTCCTCTTTAATGTGTATCCTCTTTTTAGTGATTTGACACGTCATCGACGTTCTATTGGCTTGTTAATAATCGGTTTGGGAGGATTGCATTAACTTATCTGCTTGACTCCGGAGTAATCGATATCAGAATCTTTTTCAGATTTAAGGGTTTCTTTGTACTGCTTATCCTGTGTGGTCTAGAAAGTAACAAAGCCGTTAGCGGTTTTAACTACCTTGTTTGGGTAGGTAATACTAAAAATCTTATACGGTCTATTCTATTTACCTAACTTTCGCCACGTAAAATATTTACTTTAAAATAATAGGGATAGTACGTTTATTATCGATACTCCGTTTCGGGTATTAAGAGAATTATTGACCTAGCGTCGTGCCGATTCCTTCCTCAGTTCCTTTAGGACTTTTCTATATATTATAAAACATTTGTAGGTGTTGGCTATAGTAGCAACTTAGTCTTTATGCATGGTTAGGCCCTAAATACAAGTAAAGTTCACATAATGTCATTAGTGCTAATAGTATAGTTAAGGCCTTTGAATGGTATTTTAATCTGGTTTTTTTAACTTGTAAACTTTTTAATTGTCAGGGTAAATATATCGTTAGCTTTTCGTAAAAAAAACTTTTAAGTGATTTCGACCTTACTGATACTCTAATAAGTTTTAACGGAAGCCTATTTATATTAAATCTCAATCAATTTAATATTAATTTAAAATTGTATCACATTATAGTTTAGTACCAATCTCATAGATTAATACGTTTAGTAGCCACAAAGACATATAACTCCATAAATAATCTAATTCCCTTTGTGTTTCATTCGACGTAATGGTCATAAGAAACTTGGTGCCGTAAAAACCCATGGCGGAATTTATGACGTAAAGTAGTAGATTATCGTCCAGGTAAAATACGTTTACAAACAACTCCAAGTTAAACTTTCTATTTTAATTTAGCCAGAACTTAAACTTTCAAGTTGTTGGAGAGAAATTTTGGCAGTAATGACAATGTTGAAGGTACTACACAAAAAGATATTATGTAGGCTTATAGATTCAAGTATTCTATAATCTAAATGGAGGACTTAATATATGATCAGGAATATCCTCACAAGGGTCTTGATTAAGATCGAGATTCCTTTACTAGTCAATACTAGTGTATACTAGTAAATACTAGCTCAAGTAGCATATCCGTGCTGATTCTCAGTCCTAGTCAATACTAGTATTAATACTAGTAAAACAATAGTATTGATAGAGATATCTACAACTCCCGTGAATTCCTTATCCTTTAGAGTTAAGGTGTTCAGTTACTTAAGATCTGTACTAAGTACTGACTAGCTCTGTTAGCTCTTCCATTAAAGTGTATGCTATGTAACTGTACTTATTATATATTTCAACAAACCCTCAAAAGCGGTAACGTCTACTTAAAAGGAAAAGAGTGAAAAATAAAACTTAAAGGTAAAGAGTAAAGCGAACCAAGTTTAATACGGATAAAAGAAAAATACGTAAATGAAAAAATTAAGAAGATCCATGCAGTCAGATTTAAACCTATTATCTTTCCAATATCTCTATTATCATTATCTCTAGTTTACACGAAAACCACTCCACCATTTTATACCTCTAAAAACATAAGGTAACGTAGAGTATAAAGCCCTATAAAACATTAGTTTAATTTAAAGCCAGGTTAATTAAGCTAAGTCGTTATATTATTGTTTCGTGTTTTACTTTTAGCAATAGCTTTGTTAACCTATTAGCTAGTAATTCATTGGTAAGAAATGACTTGATTTGTATTATGTTACGTTTTACTACATTCCTTATAACGTGGTTTTCTAAGTGAATGTATTAAGTGAGTTGGTAATACTCTGGGATCCAAAATAACTTAATAACTCCCTTTTTTTCATAATATATCGTAACGATAATAAGAATAATCATCGTTGTAAATAAGTTCCTTATCCAAAGAGTATTCTAAAAAAAACCTTGTTACTGCTATAATTTCAGCATTAACGGAAAGAATGCATATTTTAAATCCCCTTTTAGATACCTAGTTAACCGTACTATTAACGATTGAAATTTTGTATTTTCAGGTAGACCTTTTGGTGGCCTTGTATCCCCTTTAGTTAAAATCGTACCATCTGTTAGTTTAAAGTCTTTGAATATATTTACAGTGATTTGAGATAAAGTTTGTAACGTTTCAATATAAGTTTATTGAAGGTTTCTCATCACTCACTTGAAAATTATTGTTTCCTTACCATTTGAAGCATTTGAAAGCGTAATTGATAAGTGTAATGTATTTATTTAATTTCTTATGGAGAAAAAGTCAAAGTAATCATATAAGAATGGCGATATCCGGCCTAATTTAGCACATTATATGGTTAATAACCCTCATATATAACTGATAAATTTTAGTCTGTACAATATTAGCTTAATATTTATATGACACAGTATAGACAAGGGATCCAGTTGTAATTGGAATGTAAGCTGAACATCTGCTTAATTCCTTTATTTCTAAATCCTGTACCCATTAAATGTACTTATTTTATGCTAAGATAATCGTACGTGCGTTTTCTTTCCTTAAGATACACATCCTTAGGAAGTGTTTTACCTGTTCCAGGTCCTTGTATTTGAAGTGCTTTTTCATATTGATCATCAGGGTTTTAATAATATTGAAGTCAGGGAATATTATAAGAAGATTATTAACAAATTTATATATGATAAGTTAACAGCGGTAATTGATTTATACTGCATTGCTAAAGCTTAACTTTCCGAAATTAAGGGTTTCAAATACTTCCCTAAACCTTTGGAATCATTTTCTTTAAGTTTGTTTAAGCCCGTAAAGTAAAGTAAATAGATAAAAAACGTGGTCGATTTTAGGATTAAAACCTATGATATTTTAATTAGCATACTTTATAAGAAAGTCTCTAATAATGTCCTGAATCTCTATTTACACCAGTTTTTCAAGTTCCCCGTTTAAAAAAACGCTGAGTTGATATCGATTTGGTCGATATTCTATCCGTAAGAAGCATGAAGTGTAATAAGGATTTTTCAAAGGTAAGACTTTGTTATAGTAACAAAGGTTTTGGTATAGTTAATATCATACCTTTGCTAAAATCCTCAAATTACGATCCTAAACTTATACTTTCCGATCTGAACTTTAAAATTAGTCTTAATATAGTTACCTTTTTACAATTAGGGCGTAATGTGTAATATCCCTTTTAATAGCCTTAAAGAATTTAAGGGACAGCAAACTCTATATTTCACTATAGAGGACCTTTTTCCAGTACTTTGCATCTGTGCCCTGTAAAGCTTCCTCTATAGTTGGATGTTTCTCTAGTTTACTTACTAAAAGTACAAACTAAACCATATCTTTATTGAAAACATCATTTACTAGAAACCTGCCAGCAATCTATTTACTATTATCTGTGATACTTTACTAGGACTCCTTTTTAGCTTGGAGTTTGAAATTAATGTTGTAATGTTATAAGGGTATTAAACTTAATAGATTTAATATTTTCTTACCTTATAACTGTTTCATAGTGCCTCGTAATATTTCTTTCAAAACCCCATAGGTTAAAAATGTTAGCGATTTTCCTCGTTGACTTCCATGATCAATCTTGTAAATGACCCTTAAAGATATACCAGGGCTTAGTAATAAAATAGAACTGCCACAGAAAATGATTACTTTTTTCCCTGTTAAATCCGTTTTTTTAACCCTCTACTCGTTTAACAAAGGGTATAGGGTTGATAACGGAAAATATGGAAGTGAAATCAAACTTAACGTTGGGTTAATAACCCTTATATCCTTTCACTTCATCGTAAAAACCCTTATATGACGTAGTATACTAGATCTTAATTTCCTTATTAACCATTAAATTGGTTATAATAACGGCTGCTCAGAACGGGTAGGGTTATAGTTAGCATGGCACTTTTTCAACAACAGTTCAATTCCTTATCTTTTTCAAGTTTACTTTATTAAAGCGTTCGGCAATGCCGTTTTTTAAGTTTATATGGTTAATAAATCTGAAGGGTCAAAACGTAGTCGATAAATACCTTTCAATCTTAATAGTAAATAAGTTCACTTCCTCTATCGAGGATTGAAAATATATTTTATACCTTATACGTTTTATTACGTCGTTTGACATACTATAAAACAGTTTTAGTACCTAACCAGTAGATATAATAGCTGTGATATAGAGTTTATAGCTATACCTCACCTTGATAACTATTAGGTCATAGATTTCGCCTCTGGGCCCAGTAGTTGTTTCCAGAAAGCCATTGATGATCTAAATAAACCTTCCTTTTTAGGGTACCGTATTAGAAACTTGGTTGTTAACGGGTACTTTTAGAAAGTCTCCAAAAGATGTAAATTACGTCGAAACTCTTTATTTCCTTGTATTTTTTGGGCCGTTTAGTAATTTAAGTAATCATTTTACACAATTTAGGTTAATTTAACAAAACATGGTGTAATAAAAAAAAGTATCGAAATACTTAGTGGAAGCTATGAAAATTAAAACGTGATGAAACTGTTATATAGACTAAATTACAGTATAGTCGCTAATTATGGTAACAATTGTTTTCTTAGTTTTAAAATCAACCAACAATAGGTTTTAAGTTCTAATTCATAAGTTATCAAGATTTAATAGGCTGATTAGGTTTGCAATATACTTAGAGTAATAAAAACAATTGTTAAAAGTTAGATTACTATAACTATAACCTTTTTGAAACTTAAGCAATAATTTAATTATTCGTTTGCCAGTAGGTTAAATAATATGTTCCCCCATTCGTAATCCGGGGTAATTTTCGCATTACATCTTGAAATAAGAGCAGCATTTCTTGTTGTAAAAAAATGGTAAAAGAAGTCTAAATCAGCCTTGATCAAGTCTCGAAAGGGGAGTTCATTCATTACAAAATAATTTTGTAATGCGAAATGAAGAGGGAAAAACTTAAGATTTGACTTTGAGGTTTTAAGACTTAACTTTTAAAGTGAGGCTTATATTGCGGCAATACTTGTAACTAGTACGGAATTTAATTGGTTGTTTTTGCGGATTAGGGTAAAAAGTTTAGCCTTTAACGTTAAAAGTGTATATTTTAACGTCGAAAGTAGATACCCTAACGCAGGTACACCCTTATAAGATACGACCTCTCATGAGCCAACATTCTCCCATAGAAATTCATATGCAAGGTCTAACGAAATTAACTACGCAATTAATTATAGCAATTTTATAAAGTTATAAAATTATAAGTAGCAGAGGTCTTTTACTTTATCCTTATTAATAGTAATAACGTCGGCTTTTGCTTCTTTGCTAGTAAATTTACTAGTATTAGAAGGCGGTATATTTCGATATAATTCCTACAAGCTTATGCCTAATAGCTCGTGTAAAGACCTGCAAGGCAGTTCTTTTTGAACTAAAGAATACTTTGGTTACGGTTAACAGGTAGCTAATTTTTCGGTTTTTGTTTTGGAGGATAGAATTTAACTTTTTTCTTTCTCTTAAAAGCCGGTTTTCATCATAGAAGTCTAATTACAGTTTTCGTAGTAATGAAAGAACGTCTTTCCTTAATTTACTTTGTAAATAGATTATCTCAACTGGAAATTTGAGCTTCATACAGGTTAGAAACTATACAAAATACTGAATATATTTGCAATAACGGCCTTAATAGATTTATCTGCTTTCATTGTTCTTAAACGCTGTTCTATAGATAGTTAAAGATCAATAGTGTAAAGGGCGAAGAAAACGAAGTTTTTTTTAAAAAAGTTTTTAACAATGGATTGGCTTAGTGCCTTGAAATATGCTAATTAATTTTAACAATACTTTATACGAGTTTTTGATGCCCTTAATATCTGTTGAAAGGTTTAAAGCAATAAAAGAGGTAATTGTTTTCTAGATCCGGATTCACGTATGTATATGTTTGGAAGTAGTTATGAAATTATAGTAGGTAAACGTAAATAAATAAATGTAGTTTACTTACATTAAAACTATATTCATTTTAATCTTCAAAATACCTTCTAAGATTTCAAAAATGTTATCGCTAATACCATAGCCTTTAATAGCTGTTAGCCAAACGTTGACTTTTATAATGGTTAACTTTTTAAATGCTTTTAGTAATTGTAACTTGGCTTTGTAAGTTATCGCCTTTTCAAACGTTAAATAAGAGGCTTTTGTTCTTTTCCTTCTCCTTTTTTACAGGTGTAATGGTTCTTATCGATTTGGATAGTTCTGATTTTTTTTTCCGGTATTCTTAGGCGTTTTTCAAGCGTAGCCTATATTATTTCGTATTAGTAGATAGCTACCTTAAACCTTACTAATTAATGAAAACTGGTAGTTTTAATTCTGGCTTCTGCTTCCTTATCAATAAGATTTTTAGTATTAATAGATTTAATTTCTTACTCAGATTTAGCCCCAAGGGTATTTAGAGGTTCCTTCATTCATTTCTTTAATAGTGTTTTAGGGTTCAAAACCCTTAAAGAAACGAGAATGGCCTTAAAGCAGAAAAATCGAAGGGATAGGGATTTAGCCGGAGCAAAAACACCGGAAGCAATAACAGTCCTTTGTAAAGAAGGACCATTATCATTGATACTGCAGTAGGATAGCCTTGGTAGTGGCAATAAGCAGCGTTTTGGGTATGATAATGGAGTATCCTTAGAGTTATTAGATGGTTCAGAAGAAGTAGATATTTTAATCTGTGTAAAAGAAAGTGATTGGTTGAATTAATAGTAGGGTATAATCGTACTGATAATGTGTTAAAGGTAATTTGCAAGAGGATATTGTATATGCTTGTAGATTCAAATATTTTATAATCTACATAGAGGACTTGATATAAGATTAAGCATGTTATTATAAGGATCTCAGTTTAGATTGTAATTACTTTACTAATTAATACTAGTGTATACTAGTAGATATTAGTTTCTCCGTGCTATTAAATACTAGCACAGGAAGAATCTTCGTGCTGATCCACCGTATTAGTTAATACTAGTACTTGCACTGGTAAAACACTAGTATTGGTGGAGATATCTACAACTCCGGTGAATATCTCATCTTTTAGTGTTTAGGTGTTCAGTTACTTGAAGTCTGTAACAAGTAGTGACTGGATCTGTTGGCCCTTCTATTGAGTTGTATGCCGTGTGACTGTACCTGTTGTATATTTAAACAAATAAAAATGTTGAATTGCGTTTCAAGCTGATAAGTCTATATCTTTTTAATCAGTCGCGTTCAAAATCTTATAAATTCTATTCATTGGCGGTTAATTGAACCCTATAGTATAATTAACAAATCGCCGACTCCATTAAGTTTTAATACCACTACTTTGAACCTTTGAAGAAAAAACTAGAGGTTCCCCCAATGAAAATTAAACGGAAACCTTTTGTTGCCCTTGACCTAAATTTATTAATCAGTCTCAACATTAACGTTGACGCCAGGGTTTATCATTTCTTTAATGTAAAGGAAAATGGGGGTAGGAGATTTTTAAATGTGAAACATAATAGGGCCAACGACAGTAGTAATAGTCGTTAATTTCAGTAAAAAGGGAATTCTCCCTGGGCCAAAGTCAACTTTGGCATTACCGGCATCCGTATAGTCAAGTTCTGCAGCAGTATTAGTATCTTTTTGTAGCACGACGTTTTACGAATAACCTTTTATTCAAAACCGTCCCGCTTCAGTGTTTGGTAAAATACCTTAAAAGACCTGTTCCGCGTAACGGTCGCGAGTATTAAACAGGAACGTAGGGCCATGATCTTTGTTCTCATGGCAAAGATAAGTGACTTTATCCGTCAGGCAGTCTAGGAAGGCGTGGTTAGAGAGTTATTACATTGTTTCTGAACCAGTATTAATATCTTCTTGCCAACTAATAGCTCTAGGTTAGTTTATTTCCTTTTCAACCTCCTTTCTTTCGAAGTCCGCGATGTGGTCAAAATAGTCTTTCTTTTGGAAGTAATGGGGTACTAGCTGTAATACAACGCCTGTTATTTATAGCGCTTAGCTAAAAGGAGGCGAGTTGACTAATAACTTCACTTGCTACAGATCCAATATCTTTTGTTGTTTGGAATGAACTTACGTTGCTAGTTTAAAGAATTTCATACAGGGGAATAACTTCTTTCGTGTTTAACTTATTATGTCCTCTGGTCCGAACTTTTCGTTAATCATATTTGCTGGGCCTTCCGTGTTTATAGTTGATATAGTACGTATAGGAGGGATTTTCTTCGTTGTTGCTGAACTCTAGAGTTTAGGGATAAATACCAGTTGAATTTGGAACCCTAGCTATTACGGTTGCTGGCGAAAAGCGTAATTGGTTAAAAACAAACCTTTACAGGTGGCTTTAGGGTATTGTAGAGCGTATTCGAACTTTTTATATCCCCTGATGGCCTTTTTAATATGTTGGTATAATTTGCTTTCAAAAGCTCCCATATTCCTTATTTCGTATTAGCAAAATATAATTCTACTAAACATTTAATGAAGGAGGTCAATCTTATTTTAGGTCTTTTTTCTGATTTAACACGAAAGACTACTTCATAATATATCACAAGCTAGTGCGTAGCTAGTAGTTACCATGGATCTAGCCTTGGTAGTTGTCACGCTCTTATAGTACTCTAGAGCTGCTCGGAAGCAGCACAGGAGCATGCCCTCACACGTCACGTGACCGGATCGCTCCCTCTTCCACAGTTCCATAGCTGCTCCCTAGAAAGAGTTTTTTTATTTATTCTTCATCAAGGTTTATAGAAAAAATACGACCTCCTTGATCGACAGCTCCGGTTTCAGTTCCTTTACATAATTATCCAATTTGAGTGACACTGGGCGAGATTGATATAGTGTTTGAAGTAGCCTTTAAAACTATCGCAAATGTCTTGAAAATTGAAGTAATTCTTTAAGTACCAAAGATATTGATCCTTGGCTTAGCCGGTAAGGATACTGGGAAACATGGAGTGGAAGCCTATTAATTAAACCCTTATATAGCGGTAGATATTGGAAAACGGGCGTAACTTAATATGAAGGTGGTTGTATAGCTTACTTTTATACTTCTTTTTTTCATCTCTAAATCCTGACGAACGTATTGATAGCCGTGTAATCCGTATCTAATATAAGGATATATAAAGGGGCAATGGTAATGTATTGATCGTAGAGACCTTTTAGATTTCTTGACCGGTACTGGGACTGGTATTGGTGAGAAAGATAGATAATTTTGGCTGAATTTAGAGGGAAAAAGCCAGGAGTCGTGTCTATAGTAAGCTCGCACGAGAAACCGTGTTTTTCTTCGGATTAAGTGCTGAAAGTTGACGTGTTGAGGGGCTTGAGGGAAAAGAACTTGGAGGTTTTCGCAAAGAATTTGGTAGTAATCCTTTTGGTATTAATGGGCTCGACAAAGATTAAACTTAATTAACTAATGGACTTAAGGGCTTAGGACGTATAGGTTAATAAATTCTTAACGGATAATAATATTAGCTCGTTGAAAACCTTGTATGAAAGGATCTGGGAAACTTATGTAGGCTGTGGTAAAGCTTTGCAAACGTATATAAGGTCTATGATAAATACTGTCGTCAGCAATACATTAGCCTTTACCTTTAGCCTAAAAATTCCATTTAGGGTCTTTATTGGTGGAGTATTCAAAGAGTATATTGGTCAAATTACTTTTCATCCCTTTTTTTCGCAAGGAGTTCAACACTTCAGTTATCTAGTTTAATTTTTATATTTATTTTTAACCTGTTCATCCGTTTTCTTTCACATATTTAGAGTTCATTTCCTAAAAAAAACTTAAAAGTCATCAAGTGTTTTGAGTCCCTTATCGAATCCGTTAGGTTTAGAATAGTAGATGAAGCAACCAAATACTTTGGTAAAATACTCGAGGGTTAAGTTTTCGTTTGAGTCCGTAAGTTAAATATCTTCGTTGAAATGCATTGCAAAGAAAACGCCGAGGTTTTTGATTGCTTTTTTTTGTTGGGGTGGTCAATAGTGTTAATTCCAGCGTGTCTTCAAACCATCTTAACAAAGATTAAAGAGTGTAAATAGGAAAAAGAGTGATGTAGTAGGTTGTTTTTGGCGAATCGGTGGCGGGAGAATTTGGAGATTTAATGTGAAGTCGCGCGACATGGCTTTCATGGCATTATTTAGTGTTTTTGATCGATGTAGGGATCTTGAAGATTAAATTGACGCAGGGAGGAGTAAAGTAGGGGAAAACTATAGTGTTTGATAAAAAGATTCGTGTAAAGGATGAGATCGGAGGTTATTTATTATGGTCATTTGGAGTAGGGCTTAGTTTTTTTTGCAGTAATAGCACCTTTAATAGTACTAACTTAGCCGTTTCCCGTCTTGTCGATTTGGGACTTTTAGCGGTGAATTTCAACTCTTTTTAAAAAGGATCAATAAATATTTCTTGGTGTTTTCAATAGCGATACCAACGCCTGCTTCTAAATTCCCGCGAAAAATAATACAATCTAGAGGCCTTTCCCAAGTACTGACGAAATAACTGACTCAATACTAAAAGGGCGTTGCGAAAAAACCATTCCTCTACCTGACCTAAAAAAAGCGCAATAATCGGAAAGTACCCTCTTCTTTTACCTAGCTTATTTATGCTTAATGTGATAAGCAATGATTAGTGTTGGTAGTTCTTCATCATTGAAACGTAGTCGATTTGAATCACTGTGGTCGAAGTAACTGGTGTTGTATTGAAATTGGTTGATACGTTGTAAGTTCTAAGTTTGGCAGACTGCTAACCGGTCTACATACTAGATTTTATAACCAAACGCTTTGGCCTGTGCCCTACTTTGAAGTGGGTACCTACTGCACTGCACATACCGTCAATACCACAAACTGAAGTTAATTTTTCAGTAAGTACAATCAACTAACTGTAAGTATAGTTGAATTGACTGTACTTCATTTAACTGCTATTCCAACAATTCTAATATTTTGAGACCGGATTCGATATCATAGGTAAATTAATTTATAAGATTTGAAGCGAATCGCCTTCTATTTCCCCGCTATATTGTTTTCTGATCAAAAACTGAAAAATAAGCGTCCAAGATAGCTTAAGATTTCCAATACATTTAAAACTTTTGAAGTATATTTGAATCAAAGAGATGAACATTTATAAACTACATTAAAATAAATCTCGGTTACATAATTTTGATATTATTAACATTTTCGATTACTGTAATACATAAGACAAAATCCTTAACTATAAATATTCATTGTAGAATATACACAAGAGCTATATTATAGATTTTTAATTCGTTTAAAGTAAATTAATTATTTTATTATCGGGCACGGACGATATATTTCGCGCGCCGATACTATTACGACGTACAGTCTCGCTAGGAAAATACGTATCCAAAAGAAAGTTGTATTCGAATTCGTATCAGTTATTGAAATGATGGTTTGCGATATCGTTATCGGCTGAAAATCTGTAAAATATTATTTCATAATACTCGAGCTTATGAGAGAATATAGCAAACTAAATGTCCGTTTAATTTAAGTGAAAGGGATCGAAGCGAAAAAGGAAATTGGTATTGATTCATTATTTATAAACCTCTGCGAGGTTAACAGCTGGGTTGAATCTTCTTTATTATAATTTGATACGAGTATGTAATTATTTTACAACAAATTCTTTGCATGTAAAGAATCCGGCGCCTCGTAAATGTACTGATTCCACTTTCCTTATATAGTAGCGAAGCCGGTCGAATTTAGTGGTCCACCACTTCGTAACTTTAAAGTCTATCGTAATATCTTTATTAACAACGTATAGTGCGTTAAAACATAGTCGGTTGAAAGCCTTTAAACATGCATATATAGAGGGCTTATCTGAAATTTCGGCCGCGAGTGGTAAAAAGGTTATTTCAATAGCAATCAGGTTGTTAAACCTCAATAAATTGTTTTCCGGTACTTCAATATGAGTAATAAGCGCGGTATCAAACCCATAAATCAAAATGATCATTAATAATACCTTATATTCAAAACCGTTATCGAGGTTACTTATTACTGCTATCTCCCGAAATGTTCGTAAAAATAAAAAATAAGGATGTATTTTAAACGATATGTATGAATATAATATTCCTCGTTAATATATATATTTATAACGAAGGCTTAATTAACTAAAGCTTTTACCCTACATAAATTACTGGGTGCTGATTTTCACCAGCAATATACAATCTCAAAATCATTCCTCATAATACTTTAAAAGAAGAGAGCCGAATTTATAATATCCATTCACACGTTGTTAATAAATTCATATTAGTGGAAGTTTATTATATCGATGCTCTGAATGTTTAATTATAAAAAGTCCTTTTCGAAATTTAGTTCAATTTTTGTTGCGATAAGATCGACTCCTTGTTAATGTAGGAGAAAAACCAGAGCCTATTTATAAAAAGTAGTTCGTAAAAATCCTCCCATATCAAGGGAAATACGTATTAATTTCGGACGGTTAAAAGGATATTTTTACCAGGATGCCGTTAAACTCAACCTTAAATATTATACCATCTATAATACTACGGTTCTTATACGTTGATAAAGTTAACGCCCTTATGTACGCATCTTATAAAGATGGTGTAATATAAAATGTTTTTTTTTCGTTTTATTTTCCCAGATAATTGTAAACTACTTATCTATTTTCGGTAATTGGTTTCATTTAACATTTATATGTATATTGGGTGTAGATTCATTTAATATTTTAACATGTTGGTATTAATGAAACCCGAATTAGTAGTAAATTATCAATTCGTTATGTTGTTTTAGCCCGAAGGAATTATTTGAATTTTATATTCCATAGGAGAGATGGTGTGTATATTACTATATACAATCATAGATAGTATATATAAGCCAAGTGGAAGTGTACTGTATTGCATGGTGCCCTCCTGCAGGGTGCTTAATAACGTGTCACGCTACAGGCTGCACTTTTGCAAGACATAAAGTGCATCATACACGGAGCGGTCTGGAATAACTATTCCAAACCGAACGGCAATGCGTGGAGCGGTCTAGAAAAGAAATTCCAGAGTGGTACGCTCTAGGCAAGTACTTATAAGCCCTTACCTGTGACGTGCACCTCTAAATTCTTCTTCTTAGATTATCTTACTTGTATTCTACAATACTAATCTTTCTAGTTACTCTTTTATTAACCTATTTAAGTAAATATGTATTTAAAACTTACCAACAAGGATCAGTAGCCGAGACGCTCGACCAGGGATAGCTTAAATAATAAAAAATAAATATAGGTTAAATACCTATAGCTGAATACTATGGTGGTTATCAATATTTGTGTTCCAACACTATATTTTCACAAAATATACACGCCGACGTGTATAAAAAATACAAAAAATAAATAACTTTAAAAAGGACAATTTTAATAAGATATTATTAACTATTATTTAACTATTTATTTACTAAAAGTTCTCTTACACTCCTATAAACCTTCATTTGGCGCTCTCACTTACCCGGGAACCTTTTGGAGAGCGTCCTATTACGAAACAGGCTACGTAAGCTAAAGCTACTAAGTTTCGAAACCCTTCATTAGGGTCTGTTCGGTTTTCGACAATTTTCACCGCTCGTGTTAATAAGAGCGGTTACGTATAAAGGAACCAAACCGAACGCTTTAGCCAAAACGATTACGTATAAAGTAACCAAACCGTTTATTTTACTAAATTTAGCCACGACATGCCAATTTGAACTGATCACTAGACACCATATAACACACCTCCCTATTACCTATATTTCTTTTTCCCTACCAACTTTCCTACGTTCTCTTAATATATTTTAAATTTAGTATTTATATTGTTTAAGTTTTCGTAACCACTTGACCAATATAACGTTACCAAACGTCAAAAAAACTAATTTGAAACGCCTGATTAGTTTTTGGTTGCGTTTTATTTACGTATCGTTTTAAATTCATTCACATCGGTTAAGTCTAGTAACTTCACTTCTACTATTACAATTATTTTATTTACTTTGAACTGGAATAAACCACTTTAAATTTTCAATATACCTAATAAGTAACTACAGCGCGAATTACAAACTTACGCCGCTTTAATATACCATGTACATATAAAAACCACCATCTCCAGTAGCTCCACAACTACTGCAATAATCCTAAAACCAACTTTACTGGAGGGATCTAACGATTACTTCGACCTCTTAATCAAATATATGGGAATTAAAAGGCTTTAATACATGAAAGTAATTTATTTCTTTAAAAAAACATCATCGATACATCAATTAAGGAATCAAAACCTTATATAATTAAGAAATACATCCTAACTATTATATTTCGCTATTGAAAAGAGAAGGCTTCAGGACCTAATTTGTTAAATAACTTTTATGAAAAAATTCAAGCTGGACGTTAGATATGAGGCAAGTAGTAAATCCCATTATTCCCAAAGCCATACGAATCCAATTACGAATCAAAGGTATTAATACCTTAGGGGGTAGAAATGGCCTTCTTGAAAATGCCTTATTCGAAATAGCGTAATCTATCAACTTACCAAACTAAGAAGATAAACATTTATACTAAATAGAATTTATAAAAGGATATTACCAAACGGAATACAAAAAACGACTAATAAAAAGGCGTTACTGGGTATAGGACAGAAAAGTCTTTTATTTATACCTTAATTTAAAAACAAAATCGCCGGGGAAAAAAAACCGATTATAGTCCTCATCTACCATATAAATATAATACACCCCTATATCATCATATACTGTAAAACAAAACCAAATACCAAACCACTTTCCGAATACTGAAAACAAATCGCTTAGCTATAACGGGATCGGCTAAAACGTAAAAAACAACCCGTTTTTAAAAACGACAATCGGCAGAAATATTAAGACTAACTCGCTTCAAAAACCGAAGAGCGGCGCAAAATACCAATATAAGCCTTACGGATTAATATCCGCTAACCACGACCCTTACCGTAACCTTCCACCGTATCTCTTTCCCACTAATGAGAATAACCCTATAAAGCCGACCAACTTTACCAGGCTTAAAATAAAGATAATAATTTAAGATAAGCTACATGATTTATTTAACAATGAAATAAGCGGTATACTCAACATACATAAAAGATTGGATATCAAATTATTTCAATTTTATATTATTTTGGACGGTATATTATCCGGGTAAATCTAGGAATGATATATATACTATCTTTCGTAAATAAATATATTATTGAAATATTACAACCGTTTAAAATTACACTTCCGTATAAAATTCAAACACGAATTTTATGATTAAAAGTAGACCGATTTAACTTGGAAATCTGTACAAAATTAAAAAAATAACGTGGATAAAAACCTATGATGGATATTCACCGCCTTATAAGCTAAGTTTCGAAAGTGTTGGAAAAAAATTAAACCGGAAAATAAAAGTGACAAACTTTTTATTTTAGCAATTACAAAAGTTTACCACGGATACCCGGATTTCGACAATATACTTTTTAAACCGGAACAGAATCTAAAGCCCTTTTGTATCAGCTTTAAAATACCTCTTAAAACATTTATACGTTAATGGACAAGCTTCGGATTAATGTTGAAAACTAATGAAACTAAGGGTGAAAGCCAAATTACTATAAATAATTTCGCCGAAACTATCAATCACGTTTTAAATGGAAATTTTAAAGTTTACCCAAGGAAAAAACAGCGTTTAAGGTATAGGTATTAAGGAGGAAACCATGATGATTAAGGATTAAAAAATATTTGGAAATGAAAGAACTGTATCGCGACTATAATAATATTTATGAAAAGGCATATAAAGCTCCACAGCTTTACAAAAACGTTATATCGTAAACGGTAAAGTCGGCTTTTAATTTATAAACCACCCCGCTTATAAACTAATTTAAATTAAACAACAATTTTAAGTCGACTATAAGTTAGACAATCGGATGTTAGCCAATTTTACAACATATACAACCGAGTAAGAAAGTACAAATAATGGATTTAACGTTTACTCTCACGAAAACACATTTGTAAAAGACGACCCTAAATATAATAATACCGGCCTGTCAACCTAAAACGATAAAAACGCTCAACGTATCTTTTTCGATTCATAGGGCGCCTCTTTTATGTATATTATAAGCTCAAACTATACAAATGAAGTGCTTGACGCCTACATAATATAAAAATCTACGTTTTTTAACAAATACGAAAATAGGTTTCAGGGTATTATATCTAATATTAATAAGGCCGAAATTTCAATTGCTGGTAAGCGATAATTCGACGCGTTTATGACGAAGTTTCTAAAGTTTTAGCTAAACTGAATAAAAAAATACCGAAAAGTCATATTTAATAAGGGCAAAGTGTTTTCGCTCGAAACAGTCGTTATAAATACGTGTTTCAAATCGGTTAAGTTTTACGTAATTTACTTTGAAACACAATTTGGGCTTTTAATAATTAATATACATAAAATCGAAATTAAGGTCCGAAATACGACAAATCAACTTATTCGCGCCTTAAATAACGTATCTATACCGTTTCGGATTAAATTCGGCCACTTTCATTTTTTTCCGGAAGCACATACAATTCAATCTATTTAGTGAACATAACCAAAATTACTGATTTTACATCGACAATTCGGATATGCGATTACAAAACACCTTTGACACCTACTTTATGACGTAGATTATGAGGATATAGGAAAGAACGTACTTCAAATTATCGCAAGGTCTTATCACAAGTGCTAACTACACTTATAGGTCTTACGACGGTTGGAATTCCGCTTTTAAAAAGATATAAACTTTAACTACGAAGTAAAGATTAATATTATATATTTAAAAAGCTATCTCGTCCTTTATACCATCGACGCGGCAACACGATTCCAAGCCGCCAAATTCTAACGAAACGCTTTTGCTACAAATTATTAGAACCTTTTAGTCAATCATTAGTATAACGATTACCTAAGTCCCTTAAATTGGATTATATAAGACGTTAATAAGGCCTTGAATCTTACTAAAAAACGTACTAAAGCTCGGATAACCGGTAACAAATATAGGAAAATCTTAGGAAAAGCCCAATAGGGTATTGGAAAGTGTAAATAGTACCACAAACCGCTTGAAACAATGTACATGGTATTATTGAAAGAATCAAAGAGTACTAGTTTTAAGGAATCCATCCTTTAAATAACGGTTAACGCCATTAATAATAATTTCAGCCTAAGTTGAATTATCCTTATTCTTT
Source organism: Anisogramma anomala (assembly GCA_038502455.1). Classification (NCBI taxonomy): domain Eukaryota; kingdom Fungi; phylum Ascomycota; class Sordariomycetes; order Diaporthales; family Gnomoniaceae; genus Anisogramma; species Anisogramma anomala. The sequence continues at coordinate 8,556,230 of JASMMZ010000003.1, read as the reverse complement.
TTGTTTTTAATACCTACCTGAGGATTTATACAATCTCTATACAATTATTACTTATAAATCAAAGGGCTCATGATATGACGAAGGCTATAATGGCGTTACGTTTCCTAGAAGTTAAAAACGATGATTATAAAGCGTTAGCCATAAGAAATAGTTTACATAAAACTAAAGTTCTAAATTTATCATTTTGATTTAAAGTTTCAATTTAAAAAACCAAGGATGAATAGATTGGCCTGCAAAGAATTAACGAATGTAAAGGCCAAAATATATTCGTTAGTTTTCCGAACGATAAAAGTTCGTTTCGTTAGTCAATAATACGCGAATACCAAAGAAAAGGAAAAAGGAGCGGCCCAAAAACGTAGGACGAATAAAACTATTAACGGAAAACCCCTTAAAACGACGAATTTAAACTGATCTTAACTTAAGCCCTACCTCCGAAATACGATTCCAAACCGACCACGCCAAATAAAAACAACCCGTTTATACCAACCCTACCAAAACTTCGCCGCTAAAAACGTTCTTTCGGCTCGAAAACCAAAAAAACGCCCTAGGAATTCTACCACGAACTCCTTTATCACGTAAAAGGAAATGGCAAACCGCGAGCTTAGCCTAAAGCTTCGCCACGAGGGTATTATCACTACCTTAGGTACCCCGTTCGAAAATTCAACCTAAACAGAGATTTTAACCTTAATCGATTGAAACGTTTTTTGTTTTAAACTATTAGACACGACTATATAAGGAACCTATAATATATTTCCAACCCCCCTCGGGTACGAAATTGAGAAAAAAACCCAGAAAACCTGAAGAAAAAAACGCGCCAGATTATTACATGATATAATGACGAAGGTAAAAAAGATATTATAACATAATCTCCTAAACTACAACGAGTTAACCACTTGCTAATTCTTATATTCGCAGCATCACTTAACTTATTATATAACCTATATATAGAACTTCTCAACATAATATAGGTATACAACTAATTTTAAAAGCGGATTAAACGACGAATTTACTCCAATATTCAAAAACACTTAGGTAAAGTCACCTATTAGGGACGATTATATGTGTTATTAAACCACTATAAGATTTAGATAAAGCCGGTATTTACTGGTATATCACTCATTAAAAGTACTATGTAAAACGGCTCGAGATAACCAGCTTTACCTTCGACCCGTACCTATTAGTATCGACAACCCATTCGGAGAACTTTACACTAACGTGTATATAAACGAATATCACCCTAACGTTATATAACACATTATCTACCTTTTTTCAAAAAAGGAAACTTCTAAAAGCCGACTTAAAAACGAAATTCAAAACGTACTTTATGGAGGACTATATAATCGAGTTTAATAAAGCCACCATTACCTTCCGGAACAGAATTCTAAGCCTTATACAAAAGGGGGAGCTAAATAGAGTTACATTTATCGTTTTAGATAACTAAAAACGGACCGACGAATATAGATACCAACGCGTAAATAACGCTTGGGTTACTTTAATAATATAACGAAAATCAGAATTTAACCTTTCTATCGTAACGTAATGCCAAACTGCCCCAACGGAAGACATATACAAGGCGTTTTACAAGCAATTTTTGAAATAAATATATAATCTAAAACTCGGTTTACAATTTACACCGCTCAATATAAGTACTACAAAATTGATTATTTTTACTAACGACTCTTTCGCTAATAACAATGATTATAATTTATAAACAGGCTTCGTCCTAATTTTTGATAACGAAATACCTACCCGAAACGACTTTACGTTTCGGAGAAATATTTTCCATTAAATCTCCACTAAATGTTAAACGGTGACGAGGAACATCCTGGCTTTAGAAATCTATAATATAATTAAAGGTTTCGATTCGAGAATTACTATAACGATAACGGCTCAAATAATTATTTCCAACCTTTATTTACGCCTTATCCCTTTTATCGTATATACTAACTCCTTTTCGCTTTACAAATACTCAGTTAAGTTGGGTATTACGAATAAAAAACAGCTGATAATTAATATTATAACTTTTCACGAGTATTACGAACGCCATAAAATTGAGAAAATAAGGTGAATCAAAAGCAAATCTAACCTAAAGGACGCGATGACCAAAGATACACCGAACGGAACATTGAAAACGCTTATATCGACAAATATTTAATTTGTTAATATGAATAGAAAGGTTTTACAATTGTAATAAGCCACTGTACCACTTTCGCTAATTTAAAACAGTCTGATTTCTGCCATTTATGCCGATCCACTATTTATATCTTTATTTAGCCTTACTATGTCATACGGCTTTTAATATTCTGTTGCTTCTTGTTTTATACGACTCGACTCGACGGACATTTCCATTCTTTTTCTTTATCTATTTGAATTTACGATATCGCACCGATTCTCATATATTGCCTCTTTTGATTTTATATATTTCACGTTATATTTATGACTTACAAAATAATTGTTTCATGAAAAGCTAGGACATTACTGTATAACCTACTATATTAAAGTCGAATACGCCGGCGCAGCCTAAAAGGGAATTTATCTACTACTAAAAGGAAAGGGCGATGCCGTCGCGTCTTTATCCTCCTCCTTATTGCTTTCCCCCTTAATATTAACGCTATATCTATTATCGCCATCGACGCTATTAACTTTAATAAGAATATAGACTTACTCCTTACGTTATATACCCTTAGGCAAAGGCGTAAAGGAGGTATCACTTTCCTTACGACGACGTATGATAACGTCGTTAAACTCGCTTACGCAGTATATACGTATGCCCTGTTTTCAGGCGGTAACGGAAACTGACGACTCCCTAAACCTCCGGTTAACGCCTATTATTAGTTAGTATTGACTTGTTTTAGTTCTTCACAACTACGATTAGTTTTCTAAACGCCCCGAATACTATATTTTCGTTGAAGTAATTTTTTAGAACTCGGTTCAAACTTACAAAAAAGCCGGCGGGCGCGTAACACGGCCTCGGTCTACGGCCCCAAAACCACCGAAACGGGGGCGTACGAATTGCTAGTCTGCTTGTAATAATAATATCGAGCTAAACGACCTCTAATTTCGTGGAAATCGCTAACGGACTTACCTGCGACCGCGGACATGACATATGACACGTAAGGTGTATTCATTAATGATCCTAAACTACGAACCTAGGTCCGCCGCTCTAACGCTTTACGTGTTAAAGAGGACTCGTAGCGCACTCTAACGATACGGAACTCGAAACGACAAAACAAATCCGCCTCGTACTCTTTATTTAAAAGGAAGGAAGTTAAAGGTTTACAAACGGATAGACTTAGAATATACATACCCTAGCGTGGATACGCCAAGCTACGCTTACAGAGTAAAAGGGCCCCTACGGGTAATAGGGTCTTTACCCGCAAGGATAAGGTAAAGTATATAACCTTACAAGCCTCCCACTCCTCCCCCTAAAATCTGGGGAAGGGGAAGGAAAAAGCAGGAGAGGAAAGGGTGGCGGCGACAGCGAAAAAAAAAGTGGCGGCGGCGATAAGGGCAGACGAAGAAAATAAGGAGGAGTAGACCGCAATTTCCGATGGCGGTGTAACAACAACCGGCGGGGTGACGGATATAAAAGATATTAAACCAAATAATAACAGGCTACTAGCGGTGGCGATGGTTACGACGACGGTAGCGAGTCTGCTCTCTCGTGCTAAACGACGCCTAACCATCATAATTTTATGCGGCATCTATTCGAAAAAGAGGTTGGTATATATATTTTAGTCAAGTAACCTATATATTAAAACAGCTTAACTTCATTAAATAAAATACATGTTTAATCAGGATAGGGACTTTTATTAGTTGGAATTACGCGCGTTCAAAGGAAAAAAATGAGAAGTTTCACCTGAAACAATAACGATACATCTTCTTATACTAACCCAACACGTAGTTACGAAATCACCCCTGCACAATCAACCCTACGCAATTACCCCCTATAACAACTACGAAATTACCCTTATCAAAAACCACGATAGGTGTTATCGCCATCCATATCACTCTTATTCAGCTACAACAACCAAGACCGAACTACAATCTCTATCGAAGTCAAATATAACTAATCCCAGCCGAACTTACTAATTTAAACCTTTTACAATTAATATCATAACAACACTATTATTACGAAAACTGTTAATTTAAACCTTTTACAATTAATACAACAATAATACTATCACTACGGAAACTAATTATTTGGACCTTTATTACCACAGAGTTGTTACAGGGAGATTTATAAAAAGGAACAAAATTACCTGTATAGATATTACCATATACCCTCATAAATAGTATATATAGGCCAAGTGGCAGTATACTATATTACAAAGTGCCCTCATATAGGGAGCACGATAGCGTGTCACGCTACAGGCTACACTCTTGCAAGATACAAAGTGCATTATATATGGAGCGGTCTGGAATGAATATTCCAGACCGAACGGCAATGCATAGAAAGGTCTAGAATAGGTATTCCAGAGTGGTACGCTCTGGGCAAGGGCTTATAAGCCCTCACTTGTGGTGTGCACCTCTGGATGCTTCTTCTTCTTAGATTATCTTACTTTTATACTATAACACCAATCTTTCTAATTACTATTCTACTCATCTATTCATGTGAACAGGTATTTAGACCCTACCGACAGATAAGGAGTCATGTGAACTGGAATTCGAATATAAATGTAATCTATTTCAACTTCGAAAAGTCCCTATTATGTAAAGCTTTTCTCGCTGTGGATAAGGTAGTATATGTCTCTATTACGTTAGATTTTATGGTTTTCGAGTTATCCTTTATAACCTGATAGGCTTCATAACATGCTACACAGGATATATGTTTTATAGGTGGCCTGCCCATCGTATAAGTCTAGTTTTTTTCTGGTGTAATAAGTTTTTCGTATATTACGGAAAGATCAGAATTTGTCGCTAGTACGATAGGATCTCCAAAAATGAATCCTTGTATACTCGCTATTATTTAAATATGAACGAATTTTCGTGTTATGTATATAATGGGTTATATGAAAAAGGTATTGTGTGGTGAGATTAATTTAATATGCAGGGCTATATAACATAAAGATTCGGAAATACAAACTGAAAGAACGAATCAAGACTCGTTCTTACTAACGAAATACTAACATATGTTAGAATGATAGGGCTCAGTTTCACAAACCTTTTTTAGCCAAGTTTTTTGGCCAATATTTCGGTATTATAATTAGTTTCATTAACCTCCTGAATTTATTGATAACGGCGTTTAAAAAGTCGAATATTTTTCTTTCTTTTTCGTATAGTAACTTTTAAATAATATACATACGTTCAAAGGAAAGCGTCTTGATAATTGGTTCATCAAATCTCCGATTTATATAATATAAGAGCTTGATTCTTTATTGGAATCGCGTAATTGAGGTACCAAATCCAGTGAATGTAATGTAAATTTGTATTTTACTGTGAAAAGCTATCATCATAAAATTCAAACATCCGTATTCAATTTATCGCTTTCGAGTATTCGTTATTATGAAATGGGCGAATAATTTGAAAGTAAAACGATTTCGTTGGTTAATCTCCTATAAACATTTTATTCGCAAATTTATAGATATACATCAATCGGCAGAATTCCAACCTAAATTACAATTCTTTTATATCATCTTGAAAACCACAATCTAGTGTCATCAAAAAAACATATAAATTATACGAAAAACTCATTTTACCGTGTTAATAAATTAAAATTAATAAAACGTAACGGTGGTTTCTCTTAAAAAGTGGCGAAATACTAGTATCCTTTTTTTAAAAAGAGCTTTTTTTTAATAACGATATCGATATTACAAATAACAAAATTTACAATATTTTCTTCTATTGATTCAATGACTGATAAGCCTAATAGCGTGCGATTAATAAGGGTATATTGGAAGAAATGTTTTTCGACGTTACTTTTTAAACATTTTAGAATCTTAATAAGAACCCTTAAGTTCGCCTCTTCCGCTGCCATTTAAATGACGGTACATTATAAACGATAATAGTTCGGAAAGTCGCAGGCGAAGTCTTATAATTCTCGCGTAGGTGACAAAGCTTTCTAGGTTATTAAAAGAACTAGCATCCTATTACGTCCTATTACGGTGACCYTTATATTCCCGCCAATAGGCTGGGTAAGGGGTTTTATATTCTTATTAAAATGATGAGTTAACTTAACTTATAAGGTTAAAATGCTTACAGGGAAAGTGGATAGCATAAAATAGTATAAAACGGTTAAGGAAGGCATACGATGATTTTTTTGGATTTGATTGGCTAAGGAAGACCTTAATGACTTTAACTTTGAGCCCTTATCTGTGTTTTTGTTCATAAAGTACGTCGCGATAAGTAATGTTAAAGCGTGTTACTTGGTGAAGCTGGGTCCCTCAAAGTAAGCGATAAAAGTGTCAATATTATGCTCGTAGGCCTGGTATACTGGATTTCGAACTTTTAGGTCACGATTTTGCGCGTCGAGATCCTTGTGGAGTGTTTTTACATTGAAGCGTTGGAGTCTATGTATAGCTGCGTCTTTTTCCGCCGGGGGCGGTCCAGTTGCCTAGCGTTTCAGCTAAGACTCTTGATCTTTTTACCGAGATCGGACGTCTTTCACAGAATCGGTATCAATTTGGCTCTTTTGGCGTTGGCTATGACAGGAGCCGTTTAATAGTTTTTGGGCGATGTGAAGGAATCGTATAAAATTTTAGTGACAATACTAACAATTGTTGGGGCTGTCTATGAATATGTTGAGAAAGATATATAATGAGAAGTTAATTAAAGTAGTGTCCTCAATTTAATGTAGATCACGGGAATATTAATTACCCTTCTAAAGTAATATACAGACGGGTTAATGATTTGCCAAACATAGAAGTAACCTATCTACCACATGACTATGTAATAATACTGTTACTTTGACCACTATTCGAATCGACGGCTTTGCTACGACTAAAGGCATATCAACACCTAGTCTTTTTTTTTTAATCATATTGAAATTGCGTTAATACCTCTTCATCTATACTTCATCGTTGATTGAGTTGTAATTTACAGGATATATGCAATTTGGAATTTCTCTTCATCGTTTTTTTAGTATTTGAGTTCAAAATGGTTTCAAACCACCAAACAACTTTAGGAAGTCTATTATATCTTCTTGTTCCCTAGCTTATTGCATATGAATAACAATTTTTTAAAAGTTTTGATTTTATACCAAATTATTTTCGATAATTATAAAGGGGTATTTGAAATACAAAAATGCAATATTTTTCTTAAGAGCTATTTTAATAAGTTACTATACAGAAACTGTTCAAGATTGAATATAATTTTCGTAATTGATGTAGGAATAATTGTTATAGCTTTGATTATAGGACGTGTTAGAAAATGAAAATATTTGTTTCTGTTGATAACGATATATTTTCATCAATATTTCTTTGAAAATATTTTCTTGATTCATTTACCTATTAATCAATTTTTGATCAATTTTTCTACCTCTTCACAATGTGTAACCTCTTTTCTATTCATATGGATTTAGGTCTTAGTTTTTTTTATAATCAATTTTAGGATGTTAATCATTCGTCATATCATATCGCGTCATAATTTTTTGAGGCTTTTTATTTACTATAGGTTATAGCTTAGCGACGTTCTTTCTTCGTTTTTCATATTTACTACACGATATTTCTTCATTTCATTGTCAAATTATACTAGTTCTTAGATTTTAAAATTCAATGTAAGAGTATAAGAATTTAGACGTAATAATGTATTGATTTATTCCATATATTTGTGGTTTTTTTCACAAAGTTTGTTCCATGTTCATAGATTTGATCTTGAATCGAGCTCCTTTTGCAAGTTATTTTTTGAATATACTTAAAAATCGAAAAAAATGTGTACGATTCAACTAAGCATTGAGAATACATTAACAGATTCTATTATAGAGTCATATTAATAAAGTTTAGAGATCCATATTTATTCGATATTATTGATAGGTCTTTCAACTATGAAACTTTTTCGATCCGAATCAATGTTTAGGAAATAGTGATATTGCGTGGTCAAGTGGTGTATGGTTACTTCTAAGTTTAGTAGATCGCTTACCGCTTTACAGACTTCTTCATATAGGTAAATGCTTTGCCCGTACCCCACATTGAATTCGGTACTCTATTACAATTAACTTGCAACAGTATAGTCAGCTTTAAATATATTATACTTAAATACAATTCTAACACTAACGGCTTTTTATTCTGTATTATTAATACGTCTTCTAAGAAACCATTCTGAAACTCAAGTGCTTTCTTGTGTACTTTCCACTACCATTGGTATAGTAGTTTCATTTCCTACTACTTGAAGTCTCACACAAGAGTACTACACCGATTATTTTTACTAGTACCTTGATACCCATAAATTTAACGTGCTAGTTGATGAAATATATGTGAATAATAGCCTAGGCATTTTAACAATTTTCTAATTCACCAGGATATCCTTACCTTCCCTTATGTTATCCGTCTTGTAATATCTTGGAATAACCTCTTAACTTAGCTCTAGATCTTTATAATCAACCTATTATAATTTACAAACATTTCTGAAGCTTCATTCAATATTCATTTCGCTATGACATTAGCTGGATTATTCCTGCCATCAATACATGGGAACATTTTCATTTTTACATTTTTATAGACTTTGCAGAAAACTAATATGCTGATTTTCAATCGTTTTTCATTATTCGTTTCCAACATAAATACGAATTTGAATGAGAATTTCAAGTTGATTTAAATAACGACCGAAAAAAATGAAAAGTTGAATTTTTGATAACGATATTTAGTATTTTTCATATAAACATTTACAGAGTATAGCCGACTGTTATATTGTCAACTTCTCAATAGGTACGCCTTCCATCACCATGTTTCTGTTAATAAAGGTTTAGTAAATGAAGTTTCCGATAATAATGAATTTGTGTCTTAAGCTGGTGCCTGGGGCTAATTGTTGTCAGAGATCTAGCCTTAGCGATTAATATGCTTTCACGATACTACCACTCGGTTACTTAGCATGTTTACGGTATATTAACAATTACATGACTAGAGTATACATTATCCTTAGTTTTATAACATCTTTTTAGTAAGTGTTTTTCTTCCTTAGTTATCTAGGATTACGGATAGTATTCGAACACTGTAAGTGATAGTTTTAATCCACTCTTTTTACATATCACTATCTTTTTTTCTTTTTCAATACCATCACAATTTCTTTTCAACAATTATATCTTAGGACTATATCTTCGGATAAACCGAGCCTTAAACATTAAGCTTAAGAGCAATTACCGAACACGTACGTTTATAATTTGCCTTAATGCGCTCTATTCGTATAACATAACTAATTAACCGTTTAAAAAGAAACTAACTAACGAAATTTTACGAGTAAAACTTATTGAATGTGATTACGTCGTTTATAAATATGTTATATATATGAAATAATACAACGTTAATTTATTAGTTACGTTTCAAAAGATAATTTGGTAGTTTTAACTCGTTACCGGTATGTTTACATTATTGGAGTATCTCTTAGCTTGCGAAAGAGTCACTTTCGCGAAACCAATGCAGATTGACAATCCCACGCAAGATATCGATACGACCTCCGCTTTGCTTTACGCTAGGTATCAAGTCGAATTATCCAATGCAAACGCCTCAGACTCTTCCGCTTTCGACTACGACGTTGCAGATTGGCCCAGCGATGTTAGCCGTGAAAGAATTAAATATGAGTCTTTCCATTAGCTCATAACATTTTCTAGTATTAAATTTCGCTCTCTAGCGACAGAAGTAGCAATGTTACGAAAATTGCGTAGGGATACAATATCTATGAATATAACAAGGTATTATCTTTAATCTCTTTTGGGGTAACTAGAGGAAAAGTTGAAATCTTTATGGAAAGTTATCAGGTATCTGGTAGTGATAGTGGAAATAGAGAATCAGATATTTTTATCAAAATTTTCTGAGTTTACTATTACGATCCTCAGATTGTGAGAATCATTATCACTCGACCAATGATTTTTAAATAATATTCTCGTAAGTGTTTTCACGTTTTTTATTACCTTCAAAAAGCTTTATTAGCCGTAATTGGTAGCATATCCTTCGAATCTACTGTTAACTTCGTTATCTTAGAAGATACTATTGAAAATATCTTAACTAATACGCTGTTATCTTTCAATATTCTTGAGGGGTATAACAAATAGGTCTCTAGCGATCATTCAATGAATGGATAGTTTTATGACCTTTGTACCTGACATATTAGTTCCAACGAAAATTATGTTAGTTTTGGAATAATAGTGATTACGTTTGCAACGAGATTGGTAAAGGCGATATATTGACATTCGACAGTTTATGAAATGTTATAATAACGAGCGTAAACTTTTTTCATTCTATATGAAATTATATATTGCTTTTCTTAAATAAGTCGGAATTTAGAGTCACAAAAAATACGTCTTTCATTTTCGATACGACGCGAATAGCTATCGAATTCAAACTCATCCTTTAAATCCTATTTAGCACATGAATAAATTCAGCAAAAGAGTAAATACGGGCGTTTTTTTTACTACCACTAACAAGCTGTTGGACACTCAAATAAAAACAGTAAAAGTTTTATGTATAGTGGCGTAGAGAAGTTAAAAAGACATTAAATCGACTCAGTAAATTACCTAGAACCTAAAAATAAATTTCTTTTTGGTAGTCAATTCATTTTATAAATTTTTTCAATTTGTCAAAGTTTTAGTAAATATGGGTCATAAGTAGTATAATACTGCGAAGAAGAAGTTTTCATGCCCATAGTAATTATCACGTAACTCAATTTACTCAAAGAATTTAACGAAGTAATCCAGAATCTTATTTTTACCAATTTTTAATAGTTTATTTGAATGTTATATTCCATAAATTTCGTTATTATATTTGAATTCATGTTATTTGCAAGTCGTGAAACTATGTTAATTTACGGAATTATCAAATATAGTAAAAGCATATATCTTAAGCCATTTTAAAATATATATTTCTTTTTAGACGAGTATATACCCATCTTATCTGGGAACGAGGGTTTGTATCTTTATTAAAGTTATTTAAGGGTATCTACGTTACTATTTCACATATAATACTTTGATAAATATCTAGGATCTAAACGGTGAATACGTATGTTATATCCGTTTGTTATGAAGATATTTATGAAGTATTTAACTCGAAATAAATTGTTTTCATTGAAAATAATCTCCCGGATATCCTCAAAAAATTTAGAATTTATTGACCATAACCTAGGTAATGACCTGCGTTTCCACCGTTCGACAAACTATTAGAATTCTTTCAAAACTGATAATGAAAGCTAAACTTGAGATATTTTTGGAGCCTATCATACTAAATGTTACGAAAAAGGTTCTATTTTATACGCAATACATTAACGGAACTACTAAACCAAGGTTATATGAGTACGAATAACTCTTTAACTGGCACCCCGATTATATATGAATAAACCGAAAGGCGGCCTACGCTTTTACGTCAACTACCAACTATTTAATGATATAACTAAAGCTAATATATATGGCTTCATTTTGATTTTGGAAATGTTTGACAATGTTTTACGGGTTGACTAATATATTAAAATATATTTTCAGTCCGGTTTTTCCAAACTAAGTACTAAATGAAATGCCAAATAAAATGCTGCGTTTTGTACCCGTTTTAGCCTTTTAGAATAGATAATGACAACCTGCGTTTTTTCCGGCGAAACAGTGACCTCTTAATGGTATATGAATAATTCATTATCGTTAATTCTGAGTAGACGTTGTTTGTAATATTACGACAACGTATTGATTCATTTGAAAAGTACCTTGAACAAATATAATGATAGGTTTAACCAATTGTTAATTTCTTGACAACTCCTTTAACTTAACTTAGATTTATTTAATTGCGGGTTTGATATTGAAGAAAACGAAATACTTGGGGTTCATTATAGAAATAAGGATCGGTGTCGGTAAGGTCCCAATTACGTTAACGTAGTAGAAGAGAAATCATAAATATTGGTGTAGATTAAAGTAAGATAAGATGTCAAAAGGATAAGAAGAATTCGGATAGTATATGCCACAAGTAAGAGGTTATAAACCTCTCATCTGGGCAGTAACACTCTGCCATACACTCTGCTAATATCCTTTCTGGGCAATGAAACTTTATCGTACACTCTGAAAATTCTATTTCCAGCCAGTGCCACACTATCATATACTTTACCGGAATGCACCTTACAAAATAGTTCGTTACCTTGCACTTTAACAAAGGTATACTCCACAACATGACTACTTACTAACTTCAAGGCCATATAGTAGGATCTACATATACAATCTTTTTTTCCCCCTACAATTTATATTCGATATTAAGGTGTATTAAGAAGGTTTGTAACATGATCCGTATACAAAACATGATAATAATAATATAGTTACTTCAAAAATTGTAAAGGGTTAAATTAGTAGTTTTTAGCCTCAGCAGTCATTTTACTCAAGATTTAGTTAATTTACTAAATCGTTAACGATATTATCATTAATAACATTTGTTATTATTCCAAATAAGGGTGTAATTACGTAAGTACTATTAGGATGTAATGACGTAAGGGTAATTACGCCGTTAGGTGTTTTTGAGGTCAATATTAAAAGATGCAACGTTATTGGTTCAGTCAGAACCTTTTTTCCCCCTTCAACAACGCTTACCCATAGCTAACGTAAATTCCAATTAGTTAATTAGTGAATACAAACATAACCTATTATTTTAATTACCTATCTTCAACCATTCCGATAGGTAGGTTACTCAAACAATTCCCATATAATAACCCCACTTATAAATAGATTCCGCGTCAAAACAAAAGCCTTAAGTTCCGTTTGGCGCGTAAACGTAAGCGGGCCGAGGTCTCTGCTACCGCCGCTAGCCGTATTACGGCTGCCACCACCACAACCACATCCAGCTCCGCCTCTTTTGACATAATATCCTTAATCCCCGCCGCCTTTTTCGCCTCATTATCAGCTGCTTCCCCCGACGAAACTATTACTTCCTTTTCTCTTTTCTCCCCTTTTCCCCCTTCCCTCATCCCTTAGGAAGAGAGAAGGGTGACTCATAAAGTTATAAACCTTACTTTTTCCCCGCGAGTAAAAACCTTATTACCCGCTGAGACCCCCCCTCCCCTCTTCGCCGCAATAAACGTAGCTTAGCGAAGCTATAACTTCGGTTATATCGTTAATTTTCCCCGTATATTTCCATTTTCCTATTTGTCTCATAAACGAAACGGTTGAGGCGGATCTTCTCCACCACCTTGAGCTACGTATCGTTATCGTACGTCGAAAGGCCTTTTTAACGCATAAAGCGTTTAAGTCGGTTACCTGGGTTCGCAGCTTCGTTCTGTTAATAGATACGCTCTATATGTTTTATATCGCGTCCGCGACTACAAGCCAATTTCCTAACAATGACTACTAAAGCGGGGGTCGGTTAGCTTAATGCTACATTATAAGAGGATTAACAATGGATACGCTCTTATTTAGGTAATTATAATGCTATAGATCGAAACCGTGTTACGAATCCGCCAACTTTATGGTAAGTTTACTTTAAACTTACAATTTAAGCCACGAACCATTTTTTTCCACTTTTATAAACATATTACCCAAAACTCTCAAAAAAAAAAAACTGCTTTCACAAGTAAACAGAATAAGCCGATGCTGATTAGTATTAAGTGCCAACCGGGGGACTAAGGAGTCGAAAACCACTATTACTGCTTAAAAGCGGGGCCTACGTATATATTAAGTAGATTAATTCAACGACGCTATTTCACGTCGCTGAAAGAAGGGTAAAGACCCCCCCCGCGCCTCTACTTAAGGTCATATAGCCTAAGAAGTAAGGCCACCCCTTCGACGGCGCTAATAATAGCGTCGATGACAATGATAATCGTAGCGCCAAAATAAAAGAGAACGGCTAAGAAAAGGAAAGTAAAGAGGCAACAACGTCGATTTCTCTTTATCCCTTTGAGAGAAAATAGATTTTTCCTTCCGCCGAGCCGGTGTATCCAACTATAGTGTAGTACGTTATATAATAATAAAATTGTTTTTTTTTCAAGAATTGTAACTAAAGTGGTAAATAGAAAAAGTAAGTAGTAAAGGTAAATAGAATAGGGTTGAAATACATAATATGTAACGTAATAATATATTAAAAGCCCTGCGAATAGAAAATCTCAACAGAGAAAAACCCAAAAGGAACGGGGGAAATAAAAGAAATTTACCGCGGCAAAATGTTAAAAGCGTTGTAGTCGTGTAAAATGAAAAGGGTATGAATAAGGCGTAAAATATTAACCTAAGTAGAATCGTAAAACTTTTTCAACAATACTAACGAAAAAAGTCCCTGTTAATATAAGCGCCTTTGAAATCCCGTTCAAGATTGTCTTAGTTATGACATTTATTAGGTTTAACATTTCATTAATCTATATTGAATATTTGATTTCGTGAGGCTTATACAATTTATATAGTTCTATAATATCGATTATAAAGCGTTTTTCGTTTGTAATACCAAGTTTCACTAGGTATTCGTAAAGAGAAAAAGAGTTAATGTATACGAAAGAAAAAAGAGTTTTTAAAAAGGGTTAAAATAATTATCAGGACTGTTATCATTATAATATTTTCTAAGTAGAAACCTATAACTATATTCTAAATTTCCGAAGTTAAAACTTTTAGTATAATCCGTTTACATTTGATTCAATTTAAATTAATAACATTTTTACGAAGCGTAAACACATTTTAACCGGTGTTTCGTTATCGAAAATGAAAAACGAAACATATTTACGAGTTACAATCTTTAATATTCACGAAATAAACTATTATTAAAATTAAACAACTTCGCAATACGTATTTTGAAAGTTACGAATTATGAGCCATGTTTTGAATTATGTACTTGTTATATAAGGCGCTTGTTAAACGATTCGTATACATCGTTCAAAGGAGGAGTTAGTTATTACGCGGCGACTAAAAAGTTCAACGCCGTTTCCGGTTGTACTATTAAAGTAATCTAAAAGCTACGTATGCAATGATATTTGTATTCATCGGCCAGTTTCGTACTATTTAGAAAGATAAGGGTAACTTTATTTAATTACCCTTTTTACGAAAGGCTCAGAACGCCGTCCCGAAAAGTAATTGTCACGTTATATAAGTCGATTATATAGGTTTCCGTCAGGTGAATTTTAGGTTTGGTCTTCAATCCGGTTTTCAAAAACTGTTTCTCTTTTAATATAGAGAATAACATGTATTAAAACGTTAACGTGTTATCTGTCTACATACCCATTAGTAGAAAGGCTTCAAAAAGGGCTGTTAAAATTAACGAGCATAGTTTAAATAACTAACTAGACATTCCAAACCGCTTCTTATAATACCTCTAAGAAGTGTTATACCAATATATACCAGCTTTAGCTAGGCCGTAAAGCCATTTTATAATACGAAAAATCTTTTAGGTAAATAGTATTTTCTAGAATCCGTAGGCATATCGGTGTAAATACGCCGATTAAACCGCTCTTCGGATTATATTTAAGTTTATGTAATGATACGAAGTTTAACATATAGGTTGTAAAAGGTATTAAAGGAAGCGGCGAATATAAAAACCGGGCAATAGCTTACTCGTTATAAGGTAGGCGATTAGGTCATAATTTTTTTTTTACCTTCGTCGTTATATCCCTTTTCAATAGGGCGAGTCTTTTCGTATAACCTTTTGGTTTTATTCTTCCCTTTGTATATAAGGCGTGTGGGAAAAACTATATAATCGCTGTAAATAGCCGGTTCGAACCGTTTAAAGCGAAACACATTTTATTCGATTAATACAAAGAATTCTGTCTAGGTAAATATTGAAACGGAGCATTTAAGGTAATTATACCTTCGTAGCATAGATTTAAGCTCAGCTTCCGGTTTTCTATATACTTTTAAGTAATAACTAAATTTGTAAAAAAGGTTTGAAGACGTTCCTTGTTTTTCGAACTAAACAGGCGTCCTCGACGGCGAAGTATTAATAATATTAGTATAAGAGAGACGTTTTTATATAGTAATAATGGTTCGAAAGTACAATTCGAAAAGTATATTAAATGTAGGGGCGGTTTAGATTCGTTATCTTAAAAGTAATTTCGCCGGTGTCGCTAATCAGATTACGATTAGAAGCTTCTTTTCTTCATATTTTTCTTTCTATATTTTCTTACTATTATCCAGCGAAATGAATTATATCATTTGATAAATATCGGTAAGATCGGCTTATTCTCGTAAATTTCAATGAAGAGTGATCGTAAGATTGGTATTGTATTAAAGATAGATAGGTTTGGAAAAAGCATTCAGAGAATGCATGCAACAAATGAGAGGTTATAAACCTCTCATAAGATTAGTGGCGTTTCTCTATACACTTTGGAACGCCGTTCCTAGACCGCTCTACGCATGCTGCACTTTGAAAGAGTATAGTATATAGAGTAATACGTTATTGTGTATTTTGTAGTATTGTACCCTATGGTATAATGTATTGTTACTTAGTCTATTTATACTAGCTTTAGGTGTATATAATAATATATATATAAGTAATCTTTTCTTCTTTATTCATGCGCTTCGTATTTATAACCAAGAAGCGATAACGTAATTGTAATGAATTTGTATCAGTAGTTCTCAAATAATAGTGTAGTTATAATATAAATTATACAGAATTAAATCAATAGTTTTTATAATTATAGTGTGGTAACGGTATTAATTATAAAATTTGTAATTAATAATTTCCAACCGCGGTGGTAATTATAGTAAGAGCCTAGTAAATATGCCTAATCGGTAAAAATATAATTATTAATATCGTTTAGTATTATTTAAAATAAGGGTGAAATTACGTAGGGGTTAAAGGGGTGATTCTATAGGTGTAATTACGCCGTTACGTGTTTTAGGTCAGTATGAGATATATATCGCTTTCTGTTTAAGCAAAACCTTTTTTCATTTTCTTTTTAACGGCGCGTACCTAAAGCAAATGTAAGTCCCTATTTTAATTCGAACTTAACCCCTATTGTAATTAACTATTTTGAACCGCTTTGATAGGTAGATTACTTAATTGGAGCCTATATACTCATCTCGTCTTTAAATAAATACCGCCTTAAAATAAAACTCCTAGGCGCCGTTTGGCGTGTAAACGCCGCCGCGTTGCTATCGCCGCTACCGTTATCGAAGCTACCTCCACCACTATTCACAGTCTTTTCTCCTCGGGCACCATCCCCTTTATCGTCGCTTCGCCTCCGGATTTACCGCCCCCCGCCGCTACCATCGACGCCACTACCCCCTTTCCTCATCCCTTTCCCTCCCCCTTTCTCCCTAGCTTTTAAGGGGGGAACGGGGAGCTTTTAAGGTTATAAACCTTACCTTTTCCCTACGGGTAAAAGCCCCTTGACCCGCAAGGACCCTTTTATGCCGTAAAAGTAACCTGGAGGAGTTTCACCGCAGTTTTTATTTATTGAATCTACCTGTTTGCTTGCCTCTAATGCTTTTTAGACGGGAATGTCGAGGCTTACCTTTTTCGCCACCTCGAATTTCATATCTTTAGGGTGCGTCAAGAGAAATTTTTAACGCGAAAGGCGTTGGAACGACGTACCCGTGTCCGTAGCTCCACGCTGTTAATAGACACGCCTTTTGTACCATGTGTTGCGTCCGGGGCCGCGGGTAAGTCCATTAGAGATTATTACAAAAATGGGGGTTAGTTGACCTATTACCACTGTTACAAACGAACCGGTAACGGATACGCCCCCTTTCCGTTTATTTTAAAGCCGTAAACCGAGACCTTGTTACTCGCCCGCCAGCTTTATAATAAGTTTTAACCGATTTCCAAAAGTATTTCTTCCCATAAAAAGAATATTCTAGGAGTTAATAAAGTCAATTACATTCGTAAATGATCAAAATAGGTCGATGTTAATTAGTGATAGGCGTTAACTGGCGGTCTAAGGAATCGGAAGCCGCTATTACCGCTTGTAAACGGTGCCTAATTATATATTACATAGTCGAGTTCAACAACGGTATTTCTCGTCGCCGTAAAGAGGGCAAAAACCACTTCGCGTCTTTAGTTAAGAGTATATAGCCTAAGGTGTGAGGTCACCTCCTCGATGGCGCCGATAGAAACTTCGATAACGGTAATAGCGGTGAAGCCAATACAAAAGGGGAGAGTAACAAGGAGTAAAGTAAGAAGGCGATGGCGTCGTCCTCTCCCTCTTTTTTTAATAGTAAATAGTTGCTCCTTACGGCTGGGCTGGCGCATCTGGTTATACTATAGTACATTATATAGTAATATTATTACTTCTTACGAAGACAATTGTAATAAAGGTGATAGATGAGAATAAAAAGGTTCAAAATATATAAAGAAAGAGGTAATAATATGTTAGAAGCGGCGTCAGATCGTAGATTTAAACCGAAACAAGTAAATAGTAAAAGGTATTATAGGGACTAATTATATACAACAAGAAGGAATTTTGTATTAGGAGACACGCGAAATGGTAAAATTCAATAGGGGTAAATTCGTAAGAGCGGTACATGTGTAAGTTTTATACCGTAGTATAGCTCGGGGAGCGGCGTAAATATTACGTTTCGGACCGTTTTAAATCGTTTAAACTGGTGTATCAGCGTAAGATAAAAAGCAAAAACGTAAAGTGTAATAATTGAATTTATTAAAGTCGTAAACCCTTTTTAATGATACTAATAAATAGTGTGTTTATGGATATAAATGTTTTTAATATTCCGTCAGAGGTGTTTTTAATTATTATGTCTGATAAGTTGTTTTTTCTATAGATTTACCTCGTTTCTTCGAATTCCCGGCGTTTATATAACTTGCGTAGGGCTATAATATTGATTGCTAAACGTTTTCTCGTTCGTAATACCAAGTGTAACCTGATATTCGAAAAACGAAAAAGTCAGTATATATAACGAGAGAGATAAGTCATAAAGCAAAGTTAAAGATAATTATTAGAATCATTATCACCATAGTAATTCTCGAATCGAAACCTTTAATTATAATATAAATTCCAGAAGCTAAAACTCTTTTTGTAACCCGTTTATATTTAGTAAAACTTTAATAAATAATGTTGTTATAGAAAGTAAATCCGTTTCGGGCTGGTATTTCATTATCGAGGATTAAAACGAAACCCATTTTCGAATTATGGTTATTATTATTAGTGAAGGAACTGTTAATAAAAACAAACAACTTTATAACTCGTATATTTAGCAGTACAAACTACAGACCGCGCCTCAAATTATATATATGTTATATATAGCGTCTGTGAAATGTTTTATGTATCGTTTAAGGGGGCGATTGGACATTTTTCCCCAACCGAAAGTTGAAATGTTATTTTCGGTTATACTTCCGAAGTAATTCAAACGCTATATATACATTAATATATATATTCGTTGGCCAGGTTTACGCTGTTTAGAAATTTCAAGGTTACTTTATTTAATAGCCCTTTTTGCGTAAGTCCCAAAACTCCGTTCCATACAGTAATTCTTATGTTATTAAAGGCTATTATATGGTCCTCTGTCAGATAAATCTTGTGTTTTGACTTTAGGACGGCTCTTAAAAGTTTTTTTTTTACAATACGGAAAACAATAAGTTATATAACGTTAGTATGTCATCCGTTTACATCTCCGTTACTATAAAGATATCAAACCGAATTATTAAAACCAATAATTATGGGGCGAAGATTAAGTTAATTATACCGAATCTTTTTTATAATGCTTTTAATAGATAATATACCAGTAAAAACCAACTTCGGCTAGGTTGCTGAGTGGATTTATAATACGTAAAATTGTTTTAAGTAAGTGATATATTTTAAAACCCGAAGGTATACATATCTCAATACGTTCTTTAAACCGCACCTTAAATTTTGCATAAGGCTTCGCAATGTTACGAATTTTAATATATAAATTGTACCGAGTATTAAAAACGGTCTCGGATATAAAATTCGAACGGTAGCTAAATCGTTGTAAGGTAGGCGACTAAGTTACAATATTCTTTTTACTGTTGTTCTTATATTCTTTCACAACTAGATGGGTCTTTCCGTACAGCTTTCCGGTGTTATACTTAACTTTCTATACGAGGCAAGTATGAAAAATTTAGTAAGCGCCGTGAACTGTTACATCGAACCGTTTAAAACGAAATACGCCTTAGTCGATCAAAGTAAAGATTTCCGTTTAGGTAAATTATTCGAAAGTGGCGCTTAAAGAGGTAATAATACTATTGTAACCAGGATTTAAGCTAAGCTCGCGGTTTACCATTGATTTTTAAATAATAAAGGAGTTTATGGTGAAGTTTTGAAAGCGTTATTTAATTTTCGAGCTAAAACAGCGGTTGCGACGGCGAGGTATTAGTGGCGTTAATATAAACGGGCCGTTTTATTCTATTAAAACCGGGTCGGAAATACGATTCGGGGGGTAAATTGAAATTTGGAGCGGTTTGGATTCGCTTTTTTAAGGAGTGACCTGTCGGTAATTCTGGTCGAACAACGGTTTTAGGCCGCTTTTTTGCACCTCCCTTTCATTATTTCATACTATTATTAAGCGAAACGAAATTATACCGTTTAGCAAATCAACAAATACACTATAGCCTGAATGACCCTATAACAATCGATATACTTGTTTTGCCATTGTAAAGTGAAATCCTAGTATAGTGAGAGTTGGACGAATGGGAGGTCATATACAAGATATTAAATAAATCTAACTACTAAGTAGTTATTAAAACTGCTAACGGTCCTATATCCTTTCGAATTACCTAGGTCAAGCCCTATATTAGGGTTACTAACGATTAAAACCCTTAAGCAAAACAACCGAGCTAATACAACACTTCTTTACCTGTTATTCAAAAGCCGATAAAACGCCGCCGGTGCGGACGACCCCCGGGGAAAAAATTTAAAAAGGAGGAATATAGATCGGGCCTTATTTACAATACTACTAACGTAAACATAAAAGAAAAAGATAACTAAAACTTATTACTAAAGCTTCGAGCGTAGAGAATTATTAAAACTTCTGGTAAACCTTTTAAAAGAAAATTACAAAGTCGAGATTAACAGCTAATTAAATTGAAATCTTATGTAATTTATACCGAAGGCTAATTTTTACATACAAAACCCAAATATTACGATTTATAAGTTGAAGATGTTTTACGAGATTGAAGATAAAACCACGGGGTAGCTGTACGAAAAGTCACGTCTAATCGTTTAAGGATACGGCGATAAAGACAAAAACTGGATCCTGATGTAATCAACAACGATTGAAAAGATTATTAAACATTTCGTGGTCGTTTAAGAAATAGGTTTGTAAACTAAAACCAAAGGTAAGTGCATGTTTAATAGCTGTAATATAAAGAAAGCCTATACGTAATTAGTAACGGATTTATAATGGATTATACTGTTAAAGATACTACAGGAACTACGTGTTATATATCCTCCGGGAATGGTAATACGTTATATCAAATCGTTAAACGGATTAGATAAAACAAACAATTTTTAATTTTTATCCTACCGGTCTTAATTTGAATTACGGCTTGCAATAAAGTCTTTAATAGAAAACCCTTATTTACCAGTAACTTGAAAGAGGAACTTTAGAGTAATTGATGTGTAAACTAATGAAACACTACTCGTTAAAACAGTTGGCTTTATAAAATTAAAATAATAAGCTATTAAAGACTCCAAGTTCTAGAATTACAAGCCGGTAACGACATTGGCGAAAGGTAATTAACTTAACTTTAATTAATTGTTAATTCGTATGTTTAATATTAATTCTAACCTTAGTTTTTGCTAAGAAGTTTAGGGTACTAGCTTGGCTACAATCGATAAGACTAACGCGGCTAAAGCCTAATGATACCTTAAATAGCGTGTCTGTAGTAGTTATATTGTTACCTTATGCTACCTGGAGGTATCATACGATCTATCTATCGCGGTATAAGTATAAAAACTAACGGATAACGAATCTAAACGGTTGAAAACAAGGCTCGAATAATAAAAACGAAATTTGGACCGAGGAAATAATATGGTTTCTATCGACTTATCCAAAACCAAACTAATGATCTTTACGAATGTGTCTTCTATAAATAATACCGACTTGACTTTACACATCGGCTTTCTAATAACTCTCCTGAACAAAGATAAGCAGGAAACCCAATTTAATATTATTGATAGCCTAATTCACCTCACCTTCGTTAAGTGTAAAAGGATTACACGAAGCGTATTGGCTTCGAAAGTGTACGGAATAATATTATAGCAAATCTTCAACATTATTACCAAGCAGCTAAAAATTCTACATATTCTAATCGTAATCTGTACCGACTTCAGGAGTCTATTCGAATGCCTTTTAAATCTCGGAAACACCAGTGAAAAGCGCCTGATAATCGACATAGTATCACTCCATAAAGTTTACGAAGGAAGATAGATTAAGGAATTCCGTTAAACCGATGGTAAAGACAATCCTACCAATGCTATAACGAAGTCATCACCAAATAAAGCCCTGAAAAGGTTTGTAAACAGTAATAGACTGATTATATTTATCGAGAGCTACGTTAATAGGCCATCCTGAAAACCTAAATCACGTAACGGCGATCAGGAATGTACTGGCAAACGGGAGGATTTCTAAGGAAATAAAGTAATTAATAATGACGATCTGTTTGACTAGAACTCCTAAAGTGGAAGCCTACAAAGGCCTATGCCAAAAGAACTTTTTGTGGTAATTAATAAACTAGAAACTCGAATCTGTAAGGCAATGGACGGAAACGGGGTTAATTTACTTATAATTGAATACAATTCAGTGGAAAAATCAATTGGAATTGACAAGGGGTTGATAAGTTGACGTGGTCGCTGTTCAGTATTAACCGGAAAAGATTAGTCAACCACATCAACGTACATGTAGAGACTAAAAAGCCGCTAGTATTAAAATATTACTACATACAGTTCAGTAGGTCAACTTTACTTACAAGTAAAGTTAACTGTATTTCAAGTTAAGTATATTGTTTATGCAGACTTACCGCATTGGGTGTAAGTCGAGTAAAGTACGCTGCACTTCATACTAGGGTATGAGCTAAACAATTGGCCATACAAATTACTGTGCAGACCGGCTAGTGGTCTACCTAACCTAAAACAACACATCTACTACTTGACCAATGCAATACTACTGTTACTTAGACCATGATTCGAATCGACAACGTTGCAACAATCTAAAGCCGTACTAATAAGTACCATATATACTCTTTTAAGCGGTTTATAATACCGTTTAAACTTGCTAATACTCCATGGTACTTTTATTAGTATTTATTTATATTCGTTGCCGGTGATCTTAACTCTGGTACACCATTTGGTGAAATTAAAGGCCTTGTTAACGTTGTAGGTAATCTCTTTTGAAAGCTTTAAGTAAATGTTCAACTAACAATTAACAAAAACGTCTCAATGATTTGTAATTAAAACGCTTCGTATTAACTGAGCGGCTGGGAATAATATTGCCGCGTCGATGGCGTAAAGTACCTGTTAGCCTTCTTAATATATAATATTAATAATTACATCGTAGTAAAAGTTCATTTCATCCTAAAAGCGGAATTTTAACCGCCGTAAAGCCTGTAAATAAAGTTAACACTTATAACAAAACTTTGTAATAAGTTTAAGTACGTCTCTACCTATATCCGTATAACCTGTAACGCAAAGTAGTTGTAAAAGGCGTTTTGTAACCAAGTATCCGAATCGGCAATATAATATCTGTAATTCCGTATACATTAAGTAAATAGCCTTAATCGTATATACCTTGGGAAAAAAACCATAAGTAGCTGAACTTAAGCTGGATTAATATAGATATTCTATTTTAGGCGCGGATAGGTTTTTAAATTGTATTTCGAACCTTAATTTGGAATTTAATTATATTAGTTAAGGAAAGCAGGAATAACGTTTTTAAACGTATTAAGTAAAATCTAACTGTTCCTTATAGCCTGTTTATAACGATCGTCTCAAACGCCGACGTTTTAACTTTACCAAATAAAACTTTTCGATGTTTTCCTATTCGGTCGAGTTAAGACTTCGCGAATTTTACCACAAACGCGTTGAATTGTCGTATTACGGCTGTTTAGATTTCGGCCGCGTCGGTATTAGGTATAATACTTTGAAACCAGTTACTGTATCTATTTAAAAGTATAAATCACGAAGTTATATATGGGTTAAATTTTTTTTTACGTAGTTCGATCCTATATTATAAAGGAAGGAGGCTTTTTATAAGCCTGTAAAAATACGTTAGGTGTTCTCGTCGTTTTAGATTATGAAGTAAATATTATTACCTATAAAATCTTTTTCTCTGGGGGAATATTCGTCGGGATAGGCGTAAAATTCAATTTCTACACCTTATCACTCATTGAAGTATTTTATGAAATTAGCCTTCATCCATTTTTTTAAAACGTAATTGGCTTAAAATTATCGTTTAATTAGAATTTACACGTAAGCTTAATGGTTAGTAAATTAGCAGCTGATTTTTCCGTATATAATATAGCGTTTTTACAATCCTATAAGGCTCCATATATCTTTTCGTAAGTATTGATATAGCCGAGGTACGTTTCGTCCCTAGCTGTAGGATCGTTTTCGATAATAGTTACTTTATCATTTGTTTTTACAGATTCCTACTTTAAACCTCTTTTTCTGCTAACTGTATTTAACGTGTTTACCTTACTTTTGGTATAATTTAAACCCTCGATTCATAACGTGGTAAATGGTTTTGGCGAGGTTTGATTTGGTAATTTAGCCTTTACCTTCATTTTTATCGGTTAAATATATTATTCCGGGGCTTTTTCATCGGCGTAAAAAGGTTTTGAACCATATTTTGAAACCTATATACAAAGTCTTTAAGTTTTCTTTGCGAATTTAAATATTATAAGGTCGAAGTTTGAGTTTTCACGGTATACTTTCATCATTACTTGTTTAAAATATTTTTTAATTTTATATTCCTGTCTCATAGTTATCTAACACTTTTATAACCTCGCTAATAGAGTAGTAAATACCTCTTATAGCTTTTCATTAGTATTTTCTCATTAATCCTTTACTAATTTTCTGGTTTATACTATTTCATTCTTTATTATAAAGCTCATGGTTAATTTTTATTTCTGAATGTAATTTTAGGCGCCTATAACACTTCGTAAATGTGTTCATTTGCGTAAAGAGGTATATATATTCTGTTTTAGTCTTCCCAAATGATATACCTGCTTAAATAACGTAAAATTCAGACGGTTCGATATCCAGTTTTTTACTTGTGTTAAACATTATATGTATTTTGTTATCAAATACATCGTAGGGTTCGCCGTTATAATTTTTGTCCTTATCCCAAAATATTACAAAGTTGGTAAACTTTATAAGATCTCTTTTATTAGTTAAAAAAAAGTATGGTAAAAGGTTATGGAAAAGGTTATGATTAGTAGGAATTGGTCCATAGGGTACATATTAACGTTTCATACCGTTTATTATTTTAAATCGATATGTTTTTTTCTATTCAGGACGCCATTGTCGTAGCTAAATTGGTTAATAACGGAATTTGGTGCGTGGTCTTATTTTATTCTTCATTTAAAATAGCGTTTCGAAAAGTGTTCGTGTTTAAACTTCGTCGTGGATAATCGTTGCAGTACGTCCTCCTTTTCTCTCGGATCTTCCAACTCCATCTCCACTTCACGGCGGGTGTTCAGCCTTATTAAACGTCTCTTCTCCATTTACGGAGGCCTTTTTAGTTCACAATCTGTCATTTTAAGTAAACGCATTTAACGGTTCTTTAGTCAATGTTTCTCTATAAACTTTACTTTTATTACTTTATTATCTATCTATTTCGGCATTTGTATAAGTTAGGCCGTTTCTAACTAAGTATCTACCATGTAGCTATTGTTTCTACTGGTTATATTAATACCTTTACTCCCTAGCTATTTTCTCAATATTTTGGAAATCATACTATCGATTATACGCTACACATCCGGCGTAAAATTTAACAAATCCTTTTTAAAATTGTTGAATCAGCCGCTACCTTTAATTTCACCGTTACAATAGTTGAATATTATATTAATAACATATTTATTTGCCGTCAAAAGGGCAAGATTCTTTACTGGTAGCTCGATTTCATTATCTTGTTAGTTAAGGTCCAATTACTTTATAATGTTACTACGAAACGACGTATATATAATAAGGTACTCTATGTATTCGTTAGCTTTTGCTTAATCCATTACTAATAAAGTTATAATTATACCTAGGGTAGGTGATTCCTACGTATACATATAATATTAAAGCAGCGTAAATTGTTAGTTTCGCACCGTAGTCGAGATTAAGGTACGTTCGCTGTTTAGAGAAAAAGCGTAAAAATATGGAAATACAAAGAAAATCAAGTATTTAATTGTTACCAATACATATAAAGTTGAAATAATACGCTAAAAATCGTCACAACAACCTAGTTATACGTTTTAAATTAGTTATGTTAATATTTATTATCGTTATACCATTGAAGCGGTTAAGAAAAACTTAAACGTCGAAAATACTAAACTTAAAACACGTAGTATAGGTCGAATGTAGGGAGGCGGATAGGGTATATATAGAAGGGAAAAAGAAAAATTTGGATATGAATAGGTGTATAGTATAATATGGTGTGTAAAGCTTGGTTTGTATTTAATGGAAAGGTCGGATTATCGTAGTATAGCCGTTCCTTAAAGTTATAAGCGGTGCGGGCGTTATATTAGGAACCTCTTTTAAGTTTCGTGAACGGTATAGATCTTATGTTTATAACCGCTTTTAAATTTCTAAGTGGTTTGGATACTGTATTTCAACCGGGTGAGTCCTAACGAATAGTTTCGAAACTTTGTGGTTTTGGCTTACGTAGTTTGATACATAATAGACCGCTCTTTAAAAGGTGTTCAAGTACTTTCAAAATGCCAAAATAGATTGACGGTTAACGTAACTGGAGTTTCAATAGATAAAATACTAACTGGTTAATAATATCGTATTAAAGTGGTCCTTCTTAAAATCATTTCGAATCTTATAGTCTTGTTACGCTTCGGATTTCAAAGGCGTTCCCGCGTTATTTCTCACTTCCGTATCGTTTTTATAAGGCGTAGTGGTAAAACATAAACAGTTGGGACCGCAAAAATATCTCGTTATAAGTATTTAACTTCGGTTTATCTATTTTTTCCTTAGTTATTTATCGTCGACCTAATCGGCTACCAATTAGTATCAGTAAGGTCTGATTATTCAGGTGAATGTAAATAAAGAGTAATTGTAATATTGGTATTGTAATAAAGATAAATAGGTTCGGAAAAATCATTCAGAAAGTGTACGTTACGGATAGAAGGTTATAAACTTCTTATCCGGGCAGTAGCATTTTGCTATACACTCTGGAACGCCCCTTCTAGACCGCGCCACGCATGATTCACTCTGCAAGAGTGCAGCCTGCAGCGCAATACGTTATCGTGTATTCTTCAATATTATACCATGCAATGTAGTGCACTGCCACTTTATCTATGTATACTAGCTGTAGGGGTAAATAGCAATATTCACAGTAAATTAACGAACACATTATACCCTTGATATCCGTTAATTTCTGAGAGGTTAATCTGTTAGAATGAAGTTTATAAAACTAGGACTATCAATTATTATAATAAGTATAAAATTCCCGTTCTACAGAAGCCGTTTAATATGGCCAATACGTTTAAAATATTATTTTTAGCATGTAAAAACGTAATATTACCATAATTTTTGGCATATAATTTTCGTTTCAAAACGTGGTGAATCAAGGTATAAAGTTTATTTAATACCTTAGTTAAATATGAAAATTGAAACCGGAAGGATTAATCTATTCGGTTGAGTGTTATTAACGTCATTGAACGCTATTTATAAGATAAATTCCTCAAAACTAGTACCCCTTGACTTTTTTGAAAATTCCGAATACACCCTTACAAAAGGTATGTAATATCGCTTTCAATTTTTAATACCTTTTTATACTTTTACCGGTATTTATTTATATTCGCTACCTGAGATCCTAACTTTAATACGTCATTTATTCACTTTAAAACTCATACCAACGTCGTAAGTAATTTAATCCGAAAGCCCTAAATAAACGTTTAACCAATAGGTAACCCATACGTTACAATAGTTTTTAGCGAACGCACTCCGCGTACATTTCGCGACCTGGAACAATATTATCATATCGAGAGCGTATAATACTAACTAGTCGTCGAGGTATATTATATTTTCCATTAACTCGTAATTAAAGTTTATATAGTCATGAAAACGGAATTTAAACCGCTGTAGGATTTACGAGTGTAACTGTCACTTATGGCAACACTTTTCGATAGTTTTAAGCGCTTCTTTTCCTATATTAGCATAACCTATGGTATAAAGCAGCCGTAAAAATCGTTTCGTAATTAGTTATCCGAATCTACGTTATAATATCCGTAATCCGGATTACGTGAAATAAATTTCCTTAATTATACTTATTTTAGGGGAAAACTAAAAGTCGCTCAACTTAAAGCAAAACGGTATGGATAAGTTAAAAGAAAGGAGGACAAGTTAATTAGTTATATTCCGAAACTCGATTCTAAACTTATCAATATTTACTAACGATAATAGAAACGATGTTTTCAAATCTATTACGTAAATCTTAACTGTTCCGCATCGCGTATTTATGACGACCGTCTAAAGTAACAACGTTTTGCCTTTATCGAATAAGACCCTCTGATATTATTTTATTCAGTCGAGCTAAAACTTCGGAAATCTCGCCACGAACGTATCGAATTATCGTTTTCCAGCGATTAAAATTTCGGCCGCGCTGCTATTAGCTATAATACCCTAGAATCGGTTTCCCTACACATCCTTAAACATAAACTACAACGTTGTATAGGCGTTTAAAAAGCCTTATTCGCAATCCAAGGCCATACTGTATAAAAAGAAGGCATCATGTAGGCCTCTAAAAATTAGCTTAACGGATTCGTTATCCTAAGCTATTAGTTAAAAATTTTCACTTTTAAATTCCTTCTTTTCGAATTTATATCCCTCAGGATAGGCGATAATCAATTATTTACGTCTTCTTATTGGTCTATATATACTATAAAATTTACTTTCGTCTAATCCTTAAATAGGTAATCGGCCTAGAGTAGTCGTTCAATCCGAATTCACTAGTGTATTAATTGGTAAGTAAACTAATAACCGATTTTACGCATATGATATAACGTTTTTGAAAACCCGCAAATCTTCGTATATTATTTCATAGGAATTACTATTAACGCGGTAAATTTCTCCTTTAGCTGTAGATTCGTCTTCAATAATAACCACTTTACTCTTTATTTCCAAATCACACTCCTTAATTACTCTTTCTTTAGTAACCGTATTTAGGGTGATTATACTAATTCGGGTATACTTTAAACCTTTAATCTAACACGTAATAAATAGCTTCGGAAAAATCTATTTTAATAATTTAGCCCTCGCCCTTCATTTCATCGGCTACAAATACCGATTTAAAACTCGTTTATCAGGGTATAAAGGTTTTAGGTAATAAAGCAAAGCTTATATAAAAATCTCTTAGGTCTCTATTCAGTTTGAATAATGTGAGGTCTAGATTTTGGTTTTGTTGGCATACTTTTTTCATTATTTGGATAATGAGTTTATCACCATAATAATCTAATTTAAAGGCCGCCTGACATTTTTGAAACTTCGCTAACAAAGCGTTAAATAATTTTCATAAACATTTATCAACGTTTTTATTTTCATTCATCACTGATTTCGAGGTAGTGTTAATATAATCCCCATCGTAAAACTCGCGCTTAATTTCCGTATCGAAGTGTAATTTTAAACGGTTATAACACTCTGCAAATATATTTTCATACATAAAGTCATTTATAAACCACTTTTTAACTTACACCAACAATATGCAGGGTCAGATAAAGTGAAATTATAACGGCTTATTACCTAGTTTTTATATATATATTTAGTATTACAAGTATTTTATCATTGAACAGGACGTATAGTTCGCCGTTATAGTTTCTATACTTATCCCATTATTTGGCGACGTTAATGGGTTTTGTTAAATCTCTTCTATTAGTTAGTAAACCATATAGAAAAGGTTATAATAAGGGTATTAGTTAACGGATATCGATTGGTAAGGTATATATTAGCGTTTTACGTCGCTTATATCATTTTCGGCCGGGCCGTTTTCTCCATCCGTGATGATTTTATCATAGTCGAACTAGTCGTCAACGGCATTCAAAGCATAGTTTTTTCTAAGTATCTACTTAAAACTATGTTTCGGGGAGGGTTCTTATTAAACGCGCGTTATAAATAATTTTCATAACATTTTCTCCTTTTTCGTCGATTTCTCTAAATTAATTTCCACTTCTCTGTATGCGCTGAACCTTCTTCAATGCCTCGTTCCTTATGTTTACGAAGTCTTTTCTCATTCTCTATTTATCGTTGTAAAAAGGCGTTTCTGGTGTTTCTTGAGTCAATGTTACTTTAAAAAATTTACTTCTATCACTTTACAATTGATTTTCTTCGGCATTTACGTAAGTCTGGCTATTATTAATAAGGCCTTTATAATAAGTCTATTATTACCTCCGGCCGTATTAAAACTTGACTCCGTAGTTATCTTCGTAATATTCTTGAAATAATACCATCGACTACACGTTGTATATCTAACGTCCCGTTAATAAAATTATCCTTAAAATGGTCAAAAGAGGTCGCTCTCTTTAATATCGCCGCCGCAATAATTGAAAATCATATTAATAACATATGTATTTACCGCAAAAGGGCCCAAATCCTTTAATAATACCTCGATCTCATTATCCCACAAGTTAAAGTCGAAGTACTTGAAAATACTGTTCAGGAAAAAATGTATTCGTAAATAAATAATCCCTATATTCGTTAGCTTTTACCAGGCCTATTATTAGTAAATCCAGAATTATGGGAATATGAAGAATATTTAAATGGTAAAAAGGGCAGAATCTCCGCATGCCTAAAATGCTGGAGCGTTACAAAGGTTGGTTTTTCGAAGTGAACGGAATTGAGATACGTTTGAAATATAATAATAAAGATTGTTAAATTTAAATAATTCATAATAAAACTTTTATGAATACGTAGATAAAAAGTTAAAATGGTATAGAAAAGCGGTTAAAATAAGGTTTTCAATATTAGCTAATACGTATAAAATCAAAATAAAGCGTAAATAGAGCGTAAACATAAGCTTGTTTGGTGTTTTAAATTATTTCTTTTAGCGCTTTTCAAATGCTATACTATCCGAGCAGCTAGTGAACTCAAACTTCGCAATTGATAATATCAAAAAAATAGGCGGTATAAATCAAATGAAGGGAGGCGAACAAGGCAAAAAAAAAAGGGGGGGGGGAATGTAAGGACGTATATATATATAATTCAGTATATAAGGCTTGGTTCCTATTTGATAAACAGTTAGGATATCGTATTATGACCGCCTGTATTATTTACCAACGGGTTAAATATTATATCTTACTCGTTTTTTGGTTTCGTATGCAATATGAATATTACGTCTTAACTGCTTTTAGGTTTCGTAAGCAGTTTGAATGCCGTATTCAAATCGGACGGGTTCCAATGAAACATTTTAGAGCTTATTAATTTTAGGTTAGGTAACCTGATATGTAATATAAAGTTTTCCGAAAAGAGTACAGATACCTTTAAAACGTTAAATAGAGTTAACGGATAATGTAACGAGGCTTTTAATAAATATGGTAACAACTGGTAAATAATATTTTATTCAAGTTTTTTTTTAAGTTTCTTTAAATTATATAGTCTCGTTATGCGGTGGGTTTTAAAGTCGCTTGTTCGTAATTCCATACTCCCGTATAATTATTAGAAATCTTAGTATTAAAATACAAATAGTTAGGCTCACTATAACATCTTGCTATAAGTGTTTAACTTCGATTTATCTCTTTTTTCCTGGTCAATTTGTAGTTAACCTAATAGACTATTAATTACTGTCGATGAGGTCTTTATCACGTTATTGTAATAAAAGAGAAATCATAAAAATGAGTGTAAATCAAAGTAAAATAAGATTTTAAAAAGAGAAAAAACATTCAAAAAGTGCATGCTACAGGTAAGAGGTTATAAACCATTTATCAGGACAGTAATACTCTGCTATATACTCTGCTAATATTAATTATGAGCAGTGTCACTTGATTGTACACTCTATAAATGCCACTTCCAGCCAGTGGCATGCTATCATACACTCTATAAGAATGCACCTTGCAGAGTGGTACGTTACCGTGCACTCTTGCAAAAGTGCACTCCGCAGCGTAGCTACTTACTAACTATAAGGATATATGGTAACATTTATAATTGGGGTAAATATATATTAAAGAAAAGCTATACATTATCCGGGAGTATGTGTCTTTTATCTCCTTATTAAAGGTACGATAGTTTTTAATATTCGTTAATTTTCCCCGAAACTTTATTAGGGGTTCTATAGAAATTGAAGACCTTCTAATAATATTAATCAAACAGAAAATTACCTTAAATTAGGGGATTGAGGAAGAAATTGAATTTAGGTACATTAAGGTTTCGGATTTCGCGGAATTTATCCTCGCTTAATATGACCCTAAACAAGAACCCTTTTTGGAAGTCGACTACTCTAAATAGGCTTGAGGAGTTTATCTGCTTTAAGATGACAAATAGGGAATCACAAACCTTAAAAATTACTTTTTCCAGGGTTTTGAACCAAATGAATATAGTTACGACATTTACGACAAAACATCTTTTAATATTTTGAATTATTTGAAAGAATCAAATGCAAATATTTATGGATTGGTTAAATTATTTACCAATTTTAATAAACATAAAACCTGGATTACTTTTCAATAATATGAAAAATCTCTGAAATGAGGGTCTGTTAGTTGAAAAATGGCTGTTTGAATTCTGTTTCAAACTTGTTTACAATAAAGGACAAATGACATACAATCTTATGTATTATTATAACGAAACTAGATAAATCTTCAAAGCCTTTTCAATCCTCGCCTTTGAATCCTGAAACTAAGGCTTCTTCGCCGTTAATAACTGGTTACCGCGCCGCTCTAGAGTTTGCAGATCTTCCAACTTATAATCGCCGGAGAGTCTATTTCCAAAGATTGTAAGCTTTTCACGAACGTCGATTTTGAAAGCAATTGGAACGACGTTATTATCCAAAACGTTATACATTCCTAACTGGCTCGTACGATAATTATAAGTAATTGTACGTTCCTTATCAATATTTTCGCTAACTAGAACCAAGTATCATATGTTTTCATCTAGGAATGCACGGTAAATAATAATAAAGTTTAACGTCTTCGTAACTATATTGAGGTTTTTATTACCGAATCGTTTACTATCATGTTAATTGAAACTACGCATGATGTGCTCCGTATCGGTTACTCAGGGCACAACGTTATTATAGTTATGCCATTAAAACCGTATCTTTAACCTAGATTATCTAATGTTGTTTAGCGTTTTCATTATAATTATTATTGGTGGGCCTACTTGTTTTAGGCCTTTGTTGTAGCAAATTAGTCGATTCGAATTTCTATAGTCGATGTAACTGGTGTTACGTTGAAAGTAGTAATATCTTACTTATAAGTTTATCAGATCACTAGCTGACCAATATACTAATTTGTATAGCTACATGCTTTGACACGTACGCCACATCAAATCGGGCAACTATTTCATTAGACTCGCAATCCACAACATCAATTGAAATCAATTTTCTATTTGTACAATCAATTAACCGTACGTATAATTAACTTGACTATAAAACAAATGACTACTATTCTAACACTAGCGACTTTTCGTTTTGTATTTGCATGCCAATGTAGACAAACATTTACCTACGGTAAGCACCGAATTCCTTTCTCAATCCACATGCAAAACCTCTGTTAATTCCAATCAATTTGCACTAAAACCAAGACTCATTATGGATTTTTGCCCTATATTGTCGAGTTCTTCGTTACTCAACACCAGTACAAAAGTCTTTCGCCACAAATGTACGCGTATCTCGCCTATCACTAATTATGTACCCTTTTCCAATAGTCTCAAGCCACCTTTCCTTACACGTTATTACTGTCATCGTTACCTTAATAGTCTTCTAGTTTACCAAGGTATCCCTGTTTCTCTATATTACATACCGAGAGGTGTACATATTCCTTTATTTGTACAATTATCGTATTCTATCCACTAACCTTTTTAAATCTCCGTTAAGCATATATCAAGTTATAAAGTTAGCGGGTTTATCTTTACCATTGATTTAACGGAACCTATGGATTTTCTTGGCTTTATATACCTCTTCTAAAGTTATTAAATCTACTGTTAAACGTTTTTCATTAGTTGTACCTAGCTTTAATGAACATTCGTAAAATATTCGGAAGTTTATACATACAGCTAAAGATATCGGATGTAATTTTAGCTATTCAATAATAATCATTAACGTGACATTAGTTACTACACTGTTATCGAAACCTATTATTATACAGTAAACCTTAGAAGTTTACATACTTTATATTATACGCTTACAATTAAAACCTATCTAGTATATAAAGTTTATGGTAATCGTGAAATATTCATTACATGTTTCCTCGTTAATAAATATCATAAAGCATCTAATTCACGATATAAAGTCAGTATTATTCGCAAAAAAAACCGTCCTTAAAAATCATCAATTCCGCTGTCGTCTAATCTACTGGAACTATAAAAAGACCTTTTTAAAAATCATCCAAATATCACGAAATGGTTTTGTTTAACCTGTCAAAGTCCTTATCTTATAAATATTATATTTATTTCGTAATCGAAAAGCAGTACGATGCCTCTGGTTGGAATAACGTGTCGATACAAAACGTATGTTCCCTTTGATTTAGGATTGTTGTAACTTTGCCTTGTTGGACTTATCAATCGTCTTAAAACTTGAGGCTTTCCAATTTAAAAGTTAACTAAGATATATGCTACAGATATAGTCACCATAATTAACACTATAAATGTAAATTGACGATCTATTAAAGTTTAATTCTAGACTCTTAACAAATGATCAAATCGTTTTATACGTTTCAAAACCAAATATTTCGATAACATTCTTTTCCGGCGCAACAAAAGCCAATATTTCCATGGAAAATATATTGTGAATTTATATCTCAACGATTCTGATTTCATCTTTCTATGTAATTAAAAATTTAAGTCGCAAGTTACAGACTTGATACCTAGCGTATTTCTAAAGTACGTTTGGTAAGTTAAAAGGAAATGGATATTTACTTTGAGTAATTCATTTACAGATTCATTATAACGCATCTTCATACCAGACGTAAACTTTTTTTTTAAAAAAAAATTGTTGGATAGTTTGAATAATATAATGTATTCATGATTCGGATCAGATTAATTTAACAATTACATTATGTTACGGCTATTGAAAGTTAATTTACCACCTGAGCCAGTAGTAATACAAACAACAATGATAACTATGAAACACTATTTTTTTCAATTTATAAGCACTTAATAAAGGATTAAATCATTCCCTTCATCACTGTATCTTTGAACAATCAACATTAACTTTTAGTATCGCCAATCCATGATTATTCCTTTAACTTCGTTGAATATCCTTAAATGGAAAATCATAAAGTTTTACCCTTAAAATTACGCCAACAATATAACTTAAAGAACTCCTTATATGAAAAGGCCGTTGATCTCCGGTAAATCGCCTTTTCCAAAAGGGTTTCCTAATATATGAATAAATACTTTAACATGTAATTTGGAGGTACGTGTTGTATTAAATTCCTTTTTCTATAATACACACGTTGTGGTATGTAGCTTCCCTGGCCTATAGTTTGCATCAACGTCCTTGTTTTCAATAGATATCCTTTTTTAGTAGTCTTTTACGTAGTTGACGATCCATCAGCTTATTAATGATCGAATCAGAAGTATTATGTTAATTGATTCCTTTAATTCAAAAGTTCCTAACATAAAAATCTTTAGAAAACTTGACAGCTATTTTACATAATTTAACCTATATAATATAGAAGCAACAATTCCGCTAATGCTTTCAACGAATAAGTTTAAATTAACAATACTTAATACCTTATAAGGTTCAACTTATTGAACTTATTCTCACCACATAAGAACTTATCATTCAAATGGAAATAATAATACATCTATTATCGATATTACGTTATTAATATAAAAGTCATCTTTAATTTGACAACGTGTCAATTCCTTACTCAGTTTCTTTTAAACCTTTCTATATATTACAGCTTCTTCTTTTTTGTGTTCAGCAATAGTCAAGATACCATCGTTATACGTAAGTAAGCTTTAAATACCAATAAAGTTGATATAAAACCTTCAAGACCATCAATATCGTTAAAACCGTTTAAAGCAATCTAAAGCTATGGTTCTAAACTTATTCAGCCTTAGATCTCCAAGGAAGAAATATCGTAAGCTTTTCGAAAAATCACGTAAACCATTTTGACTTTACTAATACCCCAGTAAAATTTATCAATAACCTGTTTACATTGAATACCAATCGACTTATCATTAATTTAAAACTTTTTTTAATGAAGTTAATATTGGTATCGTAAAGTAGTATTTATGGGGGTTCCAAATACGTATTAATCCATAAAAAAAGTTATACCTCTCATATTCACTCCACCGTAATGATTTTCAAAAACTTGGCACCGTAAAAAACCGTAGCCAAGTCAATAACGTAAAACAAGAACTTGCTATTGAGGTAAAACACGTTTACAAAAACTTTAAAATCAAAGTATTAATCTTTTTTTAACATAGACTTGAACTTTTGATTTGTTCGAAAGTATCTTTGTCAATAATGGCAGAGCCATACAATTGGTTTTAACGCTAGCAAATCTATATCATTCTAACCAGTCGCCTTAAGGATTTCATATAACCTGTTAATCGCCAGATAATTTAATTGTTGATGTTATTAACGAAATTTTTACCCCGTAAAACTCAACACCACAGCTTCTAACCCTTAAAGACCGAACTAAAATTGTGTTCATTTCAAACTGGGTAAAAGCCCCCAACCGACTTTAGCCTTAACTCATTCGTAAATTCAAAGACTAACGTTAACGCCGAGAAATTATATATTTTCAAAGTAAAAGACAAAAGGTATAGGGTATTCCCAGATGTGATAGACAATAGGTACAAAATTGGCAGTAATAATTGTTAATTCCATTCAATCTAGTT
Organism: Anisogramma anomala; assembly: GCA_038502455.1. Lineage (NCBI taxonomy): Eukaryota > Fungi > Ascomycota > Sordariomycetes > Diaporthales > Gnomoniaceae > Anisogramma > Anisogramma anomala. The sequence continues at coordinate 8,519,024 of JASMMZ010000003.1, read as the reverse complement.
TTTTTCTATTATTAAATCCAACTCTAACCTTACTTACATCCGTATAATCAAGTTCCGTAATATTATTAGTATCTCTTCGTAACGTAAAGAATTACGAATAAACCCCTATTAAATACCATGATGACACTATATATAATACAATACCTGAAAGATGACTTTCTTTGTATAGCGATCGCAAATAATAATCAAGAGTATAGAGTAAAAATCTTCATAATTATAATGATATTAAAGGTATTTATATATCAAACCGTATAAGACGTAGTCAACCAATTATGGCATTTGTTTCGGATATTTGTCAATATTTTTATGCCAATCGATAGTTTTACAACTATTCTCCTTATCGTTAACTTCTTTACATTCAAAGTCTGTAATATACTTAACGTATTTATTATGGTCCGACCTACGAAGATAAGCTAAGTAGGTGCTAAATGTGATTTACTATTGAGGTGCCGAGGAAGACAAGAAGAGGCTACCATGTCCCAACGGGCAAGACCCTTGAGCAGAGCCAGTGACCAGCCCATTACGTGCCCTTACACGTGCCGTGCACGGACCGTACCCGGCCTGTACTCGGACCATACCCGGTCCGTACCCGGGCCGGGCCTAGGTCAAATATTGTTTATCTTGTTACGTATACAGTTAGGTAACTTATACGCTTGATAGCCAAAAGCCTGAATTTATAATATACCCCCATTTTCCCTAGATTCTATAAGGGTTACAGCGCCCTATTGGATAATTACAGGACGCGAGCCATACCCGTCTAATACGTAGGTTGGGCGTAAGCTAATAACAGTAAGTTTAATATATCGTATAACGTTTCAGCCGACTTAACTTTAGGTTTCCAGCGCTGTATAACGCGCTTTTCAGCTTTACTGTCGGTAACTTATAATAAGCCCATAGGTTAGGTATATAATATATTTCTTTTACTGACGGCGTCGTATAACGTATTGGTTAACTCCCCGTATAACGTACTTTTTCACGCGTCATATAAAGTATTCTTTTTATCGCCGACATCGTATAATGCGACGTGTAAAATCGAGTTTTTGCCTTTGATATCGTGTAAAGCGTCCCGTATAATACCTAACCCTTATCGAACGCGGTTCGTTAATCCCTATAAATATAAACGCCATCGTGATTTTTAAAATTTCCTTTTTTTCCGTTTTATATTACTGCCCTCATTCGTCAACCACCCTTTTTATAAATATTTTACGTCCCTTTTACATATTCTCACAATTATTCACGTTAATATATTATAGCCTTCTTTTCATAATATATTCGCATAGCTAACGTATATAACAGGCTTTAATTAAATTACGTTACCGTTAACGCACTTAAAAAGGATAATAGGCTACTTTATAAAGTATATTACTCTTTTATATATTAATATCTTCTTACTAATTTCTTATTATAACCCTTCTATAATATGCAGGATCTCTTCGTTTTTAAAAATAATAAGGATAAAAATAGACTTTTTTTATTATATATGAATGATGCCTATATATTATATGTTAACCGCCTTTTGAACTTTAACGTTCCTTTTTCTTACGTTTGAATTTATCTGGGTTGAGGGTGTCCTATATACCAAAAGGTTTATAATAAGTTAAACTTATAAATAAGCCCTATAAAAAGCCCAACCATATATCAACTCTTTTTCTTAATATGTTAAAGAGAAAAGTTTACTTACGCAATTCCTCGGTTTACGTACACTTTTATATCAATCGGTCATCATGGTAAAAGCTAAAAGTTATATCTTTTATTTTACGCGTAAACGTTGAAAAAATATCCAGGATTATCGTCCCGTTTCTACCTTCGCTTTTTTCAAGTTAATTAATTAGTTTACCCGGCTTTGTAATTTCGTTCGAATATAAGAAATTTTCATTATATCAGTCGTATAAACTGTTACCCCTTTAGCTATACGACTATATCGCCCTTTTTTTCCGGGTTCTTTTTTACCTCATATTTCTCCGTTACTTTTTATTATATCACCTATTTATAAAAATAAGACGTTTTTGGACGACCGGTATTTAACGCATAACGTTTTCGCTCTCACCCCTTTTAGCTATCGCCATATACCTTTTTTAATTTTAACTTGAAAACCTAAAATAATATACCTATTAAGGCTATATTTTTTATACCTAATATAGGTTACGGCTTATATAATGTAATAGAAGAAGTTTAAAGCTTGATTATACAACCTCTTATTTTACCCGTATCTTATTTGTTAACCTTAAATAAAAACGAATTCATCGGGTCGACCATCAACGGTCGTAGGATCGTATTCAAGCTAGCCACGTTACCTGGGCTTAAAATTATGTATTATAATTTTTAATAACCCGTTTAAAAGGTTACTATCTCCGCCTCGCCCCTCGCCCTACTTTTCGTTAATTCTTATCGTCGGACTCCTTTAACGTCCGTCCCTTTTAACATTGTTTTCTATCGTTGGCCTCCCCTAAAGTCTGTCCCTCCTTATATGATTCGCTATCAGACTCTTTTAACACCTGCCCTTTTTCGCGTTATTTGTTATCCTCAACGTCGCGGAAAACGTCTAACGATTTCAGAAAACATTTCAAGGCGAATCTTATACAACTAATCCATTATTATTTCTTAATCCTGCAATTTCGTCAACGTATTTGAGACAAAAATAAGGTAATTTTTCGTCGTTAACGATACCGGCGGGCTTAACGCGAGCCGGGCCGGCAGCGATATTATCGATACCATCGTATTAAAATCTCCTAACGATATCCCCGATAACGACCTAGGTACAAGTCGGGCCTGGAGCAGTACCGCCCTTAATAGCCTTTCGAAAAACCTTAAATCTCTATAATATATTTCTTCGTAGTTTAATAACCCAACCTCCATTTTGCCAATTTTCTTTACATAACCCGCCGTAATTTATATCCTTTTAATGTATAATTTTATGAATGCCACGTTTAAAATAGCAATAAAAATGATCTAAAATCCCGCGCGCGACGTTCCTTGACTTCGAACTTATTTGGTAACCTATAGGTTAACGTATCCGGGTAGGCGTCCTAAGTCATAGACCTTTCCCATAAGTGCTATTGAAAAAAGTAAATGTACTTTAGCCCATTTAGCCAGGCTTCTCGAAATCAATGATAATAAAGAAAAATATTCCAATCTCTTATAATCCTTTAAAATCGTAAACGGTATGCGGATACTACGTAATTTGGAAAACTACGCTTTTAAATCTAATACCATTACGAAAACATCTTTATCGTAAATAGTATAGTTACTTTAAGTATTTATCAATCACATAGAGTGATAAGCTATTGGCTTCAAAATACCATCCTTATCACATTATGATAAATACCCTTTTAACGCCGTTTTAGAATAATCGGTTTCAATTACTATTCGCCGATTGAAATCAAAATACGCCAAAATCGAGGTCGTAATAAAAGTATCCTTTAAAGTTAAAAATATATAATTTTCCTATTTCGTATAAGACTAATGAATACTTTATTTCGTTAGGCGGACGAAATAATCCAATAATTTCAAAAAAAAATTCTAATAAAATTATTATAAAAGTTGATAAAACCTAAAAATCTTTAAACCTCCCGAACCGTCGTTACTAAAATTTTAAGATTAGAAATACCTACTAGTTGAACCTGGAACCCATGTTATTACAGTCGTAAACAAAGACTGTAACTATCCGAAAAACCTTGTGGAAATGACGTCAGAGTATTTTAAGGCGTATTCAACTTTTTGTAACCCGTAACCGTCTTACATACTTACTGGCGTAATATGATTTCTTTAACTCTCACATTATCTATTACTTGATGGTAGGGTATTATCTCATCAAATATCTAATTAGATAGGAATATTTTGATTTTTTAGTCTCTCTTCTCATCTAATATATAAGACCACTTGATCATTTTTCAATTAGAATGATATTTAGGAAAGTTAACATCGTTTTTGAGGTGTTTTTGAGGACTATCATAAATTTCAAAACCGATCAGCAAATTACGATATATCGAAGGTAATATCCTCAACTTAGATGATTAGTATACTGGGAAACTGTGAGTGTAATCCTGGAAATTCAATGTTCATCTAAGGGAAGATGTTGAAGTACGGACGTAATTTGATATCTAGGAGGTTATATGGCTTATCTTCATACTTTTTCTTTTCTCATTAATTTTAAGGAACGTAATAATTGACGTGCAGTCCTTATCCATTATGGGGACATCTTAAGGGAGAAAAGTGATCTATTATTTGTGAAAACCCTTTGGATCCCTTTACTAGTACTCAGGAAGGTGCTTGTAGTAATAGGTAGGGTAATTACCTTTGATAAAATTTAAAGGCAAAAAGCTAATGGTCGTACACAAAGTAAACTCGCGGGTAAAGCCGTTTCTACCCTGATTGTCTAGTTGAAATTGAACGTGTTAAGGGGACTAGAGGTGATAAGTTTGAGCATTTTCGCAAGTGAAAAAATAATCATCCCTTTGGTATTAAAGGGATCGCCAAGGGTTCTATTCAATTCATTAGTGGATTTGGTAACTTATTTTACCTGAGTTAATTGATTTTTTACTGCCAGCAACACTAGTCGATGAAGAATATTAGACAATAGCGTTCAAAAACTTATCTAGGTTTAAACAGAACCTCATGAACGTACGTGTGGTCATTTAGGAACGTCTTCATTAACGATACCTTTACTCTTAATCTTAATTCATTGAAGGTCTTTATTAATGACATATACGTAAAGTATTTTTACCAAAGTAACTTTTTTTACTTTCTTTCTAAGGTGGTTTACTACTTGGTTATATAGCTGAATCTTCTTCTTTGCCATAACTTATTTATCTATTTGATTCTATATCTCCAAAATACAATCGTTAAACCATTCTTAAAAATCGTTCAAGGCGATAAGTTTCGAATTAATTCTAGTAAGGTTAAATTGAAAACTATGCGGCAGATTTCGTTGGTAAAGTACTCGAGGGTTGAGGTTTTGTCAGCATTCTAAAATCAGAGGTTTTTATTGTAGTGCTTTATAAAGATAGTGCCGAGAGTTGTAACTACTTCGTTTTTAGTGGGATTAGTAACGGCATTAATTCTAGCGTATTCTCAAGCTATAGTGGTGATAATTCTAAGGATGTAAACGGAAAAGAGTAGTATAGAGGGAAGTTGAGCCTTAGGTTGTTTTCCTTCAAATTTATTGTTTGTAGTTAGAGTGCTTAAGATTTAGTTATTTTTTCGATTTAAAATTTGCAGTAGTAGTATCCGCAATAGTAGTAGCTACCATATTACTGACTTAGTAGTTTGTCAACTTGACGATCTTTAAGACTTTTAGGTGGTTAATAATAACGCTTTGACAACTGGTTTAATAAAAATTTCTTAGTGGTTTTCTTGGAGATACCGACGCCTGCCCCTGAATTTCCGCGAAATCTGACACAATTTAGAGGCCTTCCCTACTTACTGCCGCGAAAATTGACACAGTATTGTAGGAGCGCTTCACATGAAACTTTCCTCTACCTTGCCTAAACAAAGCGTAACAACCAGAAAATAACTTATTCTTGTACCTAGATTATCTGTATTCAATCTAATAATCACTGATTATTATTTGTAGATCTACTTCTTATAGGCCTTTATTGTTGTAATGTAGTCGATTCAAATCGTTGTGATTAAAGTAACTGGTGTTATATTGAAAGTGGTGATGTCTTAATTACTCGTTTAGCAGACCGCTAGCCGGTTTGAACGCTAATTTGTATGGTTCAGTGCTTTAGCCCGTACGCCACATTGAAGTGGGCACCTACTTCATTAGACTTGTAGTTTATCCTCCAAACTAATTAAAATTTACATTCAGTACAGTCAAATAACTGTAAGTATAGTTAAATTGAATATACTGCAATTAACTACTATTTCAACAATTATAATGTTTATGGGCAGAAATCTTATTAGAGACAACGGCGAAAGTAGGTTTTTAAATATTTACCGGTTTTCAAGTAATTAAAAAGCGAGTTATTTGTCAACTTTATGGTCGATTTACTTTGGAAACTAATAAGTAACCCTCGTTACTTTATAATTATGACCACTAGTTAAATAAAGCTGTTACTCTTAAGGCGATGGATATTATAAACGTTGAAGTCTGCATAAAAATACTTAAATTAATATTAACGATTCTACGGGTTTCCCAGTATTATCGTTAGCAACAACAATGCTAATTGTAAGTATGGCTTTGAAAGACGCCTTTACGGCTTAACGGGGGTGAATTAACGACTTAATACCATATTCCTCCCCTAAATAGATAACTTCAAGGAGTGGATGAACCAGGAAATTCTAATATATTTACGTTTCTCATTCTTCATATTCAACTCCAATAAAATCGTATATCTTTTAGCTAATGATTATCATCAATGATGAAAATACTAAAATTATTAGTATGAACTTTTTTATAATGAGAAACTATACTGTCAACCTTAGACCCCCAATGTAACACTTAATGATCTCATGTATGAAGTTTTATGCAAAGGTTTCAACCTTTGTTCAGTATATTTGTGAAATAACGAAATTTATATAAACTGTCGTAATGGTTACCTCATAATATTTAATAATACCGGCAATTAGTACCACCTTCCTACCAAACGACTTCTGGTCAGGAATAACATTTTTATTTCTCTTCAAACCTATAAATCATATCAGTTTTATAAAAACCTTAATTCCTTTTACAATAAATACTGAGTTATACGCGTCATCGATTACAATGTTATCTAATTTGATATTCAAGTTGAAAGCAACCCTCTTTTTCATGTTTACCAACCTATCTAAGAAGTTACCAACCTACTCTTAAGTTAATGAATTTATAATTACTAACCACACGCTATTGACGTATCTACTACCAACCATATAGCCCAATCTTATTATTACGTAAAAATTATCTTGAAAGTTTAAAATAAACTTTAGGAAGATTGTTATCATATTGGAAAACCCAAAGAATAATTAATATTAATTAAGTGGATGAGTTACCTTTTCACTATTTGAAAACTGCTATCAAATTCTCTGATTATAATAACCCTTAACACTTTGAAATCAGTTTCCGCTTCAGTTAAAGGAAAAGATAAATTATGTCGCCCGGCTCACTGGAAATTTCAATTATATCGTTATTGAAATTGCGAGGGCGTTTTTATGCGACTATCTTACCGATACTAAATATATGGTGCGCGCACTTCCATGTTCCCTTTGATTAATAATTTCTTGAATCTGTTTAATTATATATTTTTATTAGCTAATACGGACTTTGAACATCTTCTTTGATATATTCATAGGTAGCTCCCATAATTGTCAGTGCTACCACTTAATTTACATATGATTCATCAATATTACCAACGAAAGCTCTTTAATAGCCCACTTCATAGCCAATGCTAAAGGGGCCAAAACGACCACGCGCTCCCTCAATGCGCCTGAAGAAACCGCTCGAACTGTATGAAATGCTTCAGGCCTTAGTATAATCTCCCGGTAATTAAAAAGCTCCCAGTAGAAAAAAATATTACTATATATCGAACCCAATTTTTTTTTAGTACCAATACCATTTATAAAGCCCTTAAAGCGTAAAAACGCGATTTGAAAGTTCTTAATCCGTTTTTAAGATTGACAAACAAGTTATTGACGATTTCGTTATACGCTTTAACTAACCTGACTTTAATAAGTATCACTTTTTAGCATTACGTATCGCGGTATACGCTATAACTATTTCATAAACAGGGGCCTAGAGATTCATATAATTAGACTTATATACAGGTCCACGACTTTTCCTCCTCCTCCATCCCTTCCAACGCAAATCTATTGAACTTGAGAGCACTTTCGAGAGACTCCTTACATGACTTTTCTTATCGTCTATATGACGGCTCCGATATTACCGGTCTCACCAGCGGATAAAAGTCAAAAGCTTTCCACCCCGTCGAATCCACAACCTACGAAAGTTATAATAATAAGCTATGATAGAACGCCGGTTCTTATAACGTCGTAAAAGACCCTTATGCATACAAAAGGTCGTTAAGGCCCTATTTATAACTACTCAAAATCCCACACTATATAACGTATTACAACCTAGAGAACGGCGGAAAAAAGGATTTACGAGTTTTTATCAAAGTCTCTAAAGGCCCTAAATTCGATATTAAAATGTTTTTTTTCTAATACGTTCTAATAAAACGTGTATACTTTAATTCGTTCATTATTGATACGGTAAACAAAATTTTTACGGGGTATGTAATATGTTATTCCGATATCATGATTCAAAAAAACTTCTTCTTTAACAATGATACTGTTATTACATCACTTATTGAAACGAATTTTCGTTATATAATATTAGTTATGGTATATATATGTTGTAAAGTACACCTTACAAATAATTCATTTCCTATTTGCTTTTACAAAAGTTCCTATAGAGGTTCCCAAAAAATAATACAGTTGAAATTGAGAATTCAAACTGAGATTGTACCGATTGACGTCTACCTATCGGAGTACGATTAAAAAATTTATATGGATTCAAAGACTTGTATTATATTTTTTATTAAACTTATTAGTTCCTTGAGCTTGATCAACAAAAACAAATAGTCGAAGGCTGTGGACACGTATTTTAGACTTAAATTTTTTGACAATGAATATTTATGATAGTATATTAATATACGTTAGGCTGTACCGGCCCGATTCCACAAGTATTTGATTTTGGTAAAGGATTACGTTCCCGCACTACACTTAACTATCTCCCAGTCATATAATTATTATCAACCGTTTCCTTTCAATCATATCCATTATGCGGAAGCCCTTAAGTCAAATAGTGGGAAATATTTTTGTATTGCGGGGTGCTCGCAAAACAAAATACAATATCTTGGCAAGATACGCTGTAATACGAAGGTGAAGGCAAATTATTTTGCTAAAGAAATTACCACGATTAGGCCTAACAAGTCGAGAGTCTACCCAGTTAAAGGGGGTTGTAAGGCAGAGCTTTATTCATTCAGTATGCGCTAGGATCTTTCTAAAAATAGATAAGATATAACTCGTACTCTTTGCACTTACTTTGGGATCCGATAAATAAGTAATCTTATATGTTAATACGGTTCCGTTACGTAAACTCCCTTTTTCGGGCCCCGTTTTACACAGGAAGTTCAAAACTATTGATGTTCAGAAAAAAGCCGGCATAAGGTACTTTGTTAATAAGGCCCCCGCCCTTTCCATTTTCAAGCTCGGAACTCTCGTTTTATACGAATGATATGTTATATTAGGTAAATTCGACCCTCTTTTTGTAAATAAGTCAGTCGCGGGATCTAAATGGATTTCAACGAAGCAAAGATTCTTCAAAGTGACGAAAACTAGCTTTAAATTTCCTAAACATTGGGTAACTGATACTTGATATATCCTTGCAACTTTAATTAATTCTTTCTGTAATAAGGGCTTTCCAACAATAAATTCGGTTCTTTTTCTATCTCAATTCGAAATTATATCATTTTGAATACTTCCATTGATTAGTAAAATAATATGTGCCTTATAAATTGGAGTAATATTTAAAACAAAGACCCCACCATGCTTTGACGGTTTATCAATACTAATATTTTTCAATTCTCAACATATCTATATCGAATGTATGTAAGGAAATTAGGTGTTACCGAACTCCAAAAACAAAATCGGTGTTTAAGATTACTTAAGTTAACATAGGAAAAATAACAATCAGACATCATGCTCTTTTTATAGTCTATGCGGATAAGGGTGTTAATACCATTAACATATAGGAGTTTTTATACGTTATAAAAGATAACGATTAGGATTTTACATAATTTTACCCAACGTATAATTTCTTTTGACCTATCCAGAAATAAGGAGGTTGTGTCATTACAAAAAACTCCCAACGTAAGTTACTTTTAACAATATGTCTCGGAATACTTTCCAACGTCTTGAAAAGGGCCTTCTTCACTACTATATAAATACGGCCGAATCATCGAAAGATTTCTTTTAAATACGAGTTAATGAAATCTACATAATTAAAGCATATCAGGACTAATCCACTAATGTAATACTAACGAAAATTTGCAACTAGTCACTCGGATTTTTTTTAAAAATCGTTGATAAGAGCTTCAACCTCATATATAAATCGACTAAACTGACTTTAAATAATGCACACAAAAAAATTACTCTTATTACCTAGGCTTTCGAAATTACAATATAATTTGATAATACTGTAAAAATTCCTACGCACTCTCTTAACCATGATTTTGACTTTACCTTTACCAATATTATCGAAGTTACATATCGACTCGACCTAATCTTCAAAAAAACTCTAATGACAAAGTTTTATTAACGATCCTCCTAACACACGGTTCTTATTTACCTTAAATCCCAGTTATTGAAATAGCAAAAAACAGTTTACCGAGATTTAAAAACCCAATCGCTATTAGAATAGACTTTATATTACATACTTCTAATATCAAAAACAAAACAATAATATACAAATAAAAAAATTCTTTCTCTCGAATAAATAGAAAAGCCTTCATTACTATCAGAAAACTCGATATAATACAAATTGAAACTACAACATAATAAACCCTTCAGTTAAATTGACTTTTCTACTACATAAGAAAAACGAATGCGACTTGGCCTCTCGAAGTAAGGTCTCAAAGATAAAAAACATTTCCTAGACAAAATATAACGGGTATATATTAATTGAAAGAAAAGACTCAACTTAATCAAACCGCCATCCTCGTAAAGATATATGGAATTATTAATTAACACAAATCTCCTTTACCGCTTCGAATCTTTCTACCCGATATAAACAATCACCTAGTGTTTAACATCCACTAACAAGCCCAAATACTTTGAAACTATATACTTAACAAGTTTTCAACTGCCGAAAATATCGATAATAACTCTTTAAACAATTAGGATGAGTCCGAATACAATGTTCCTGAAAAATACCAAATATTCGACGAAAATGTTCGCTATAATATTATTCAAGTTTGTAATGTATAGGATTCAATGAACTATTTAACTATACGGCTATTTGAACCGTATTGAAACTCTATTACAAAATATCATCATATATTTAACAATTTACATTTGCGATTAAAAATCTTTTGTATATATAACGACATTAACAGTATTTATGATACCGAATTCAGGCGACCGCAATTTACCACATTCACGTTTAAAAAGGTTTCTTGTTCAAATTCCAGTGTATTTCAGGAGGCTAAAATATATCATAACCTGGAGGATATATTAGTCGTTTATTACCTTAGGTTTCATTAACGTTTTATACAGGTGTAAATCGTTTAAACGATTTACTTCAAACCTTATTACGTCCTTTAATTGCAATATCGTTTCAACTCGAATCGAGGGCACAGTCTTATCGATTCTTTTACGTAACTTGTAAAACTCTTTCGACACCTTATTTTAGAACTTTTTTATTTAGACAATAAGACGTTTCATATTTTATAAACGTTTATTCATCCTTCTTCAAAGTTTTTTACCAGATAGAGTAATGAGAATTCCATATCAAACGGCGACTATAAGGTTTGCGAATTGGAATTAGGACACCAGATTAATATACCACCTTTCCACGATTATTCATATGATTTATATTTCAAATGTGGCTAAACTTTTCTCCAACAACGTTTTCATCTATGGTAATGATATCGGTATTCAACAGAACTTGAATTCTATGAAATTTAATATTATAAAACTTAAAACTAACTTATAATAGGTGGGTTTATAATCTATTAATAATAAATATGTTTTTGTTTCGGAAAACTTTCAATTTTTTTATATTACCTTACTTTAGGAACCTATCAACTTTACAAACCTTACAAATTCTTTCATTCTTATCGTTATTAAACCGATCGATCGGGTTACGAATCCATTTTTAAACATTAATTTTCCCGTTATACGTTCACTCAAGTTTTAGTTTAATCGAGCCTTATTAGGACGGGTATACGTCAAAAAAACTCGTAATAAGAGTAATAAAGGTCGCATATAATTACAATGAATTCTTGTTTATTAGTTACAGGCCTCTGTCATACCATGTATGTACAACTGCTACCGTCGCAATCGTTCTTATACTTACCTACTATGCCTCAACCAGGTACTCCAGACATAGGGAAAAAAAGCCTCGAAAAATAAATTACGGTTCCGTTTATTGCTACGGTATAGACGGTTGGTTGTTGATACATGACTTCGCCTAACGTTTCCACCCTTAGAGATTCTAGTCTATCTTTTATCAAAATCATTCCTTAATAAAACTTTTTCCCTTTGCTTACCCTTTAACATCCTTAACTTCAGATACCTTCCTATATAACATATTGTAACGTCGGCTACTATTTCGTTACCGAAAACTAGGTTATAAATTCCTATGGCTATTCTAGCAGAAAAACATGCGATCTACTATATTTAACCATACCCCGACGTTTTACACAACTCCGAATAGCGTTAACGACACAATATTTCCCTACCTATTTTAGAAAACTTTCGCTAATACGTCGCCAGTTTATATCAACCAAATATTAACCAATTTTACTTAAAATCAACTGAAGCTTTCCTCGTTTTACACGACCTTTACTTCTCAACCTACGGTTATCTTGGAGTCTTTCAAATATCCTATAAAAAGGTAAATGAAAAAGGTTATTAGAGTCACCTTAAAGGGTTAATAATGAAAGTTCGACTAATATTATACAAAAGTATCTATCAACAAATTTGAATAACTTTTCAATGAATAAAGTTATATTAGTTATTAACGCATGGTTCTCCGCTATAAACACGTAATTCCAATAGATTTCCATAATCCATACTCTAATATATACGTTTTCGATACGAAGGTTATTCATACGCTCAAATAATCAAAATCAGCTACTTGCCCCCCACTGGGCAAAATAACGGTATATGTGAATAATACCTTCATGATTTATAATTTGAAAGGACACTCCTCCAAGATCTTCTCAAAAACCTTCCCGAACTTCAAGGTTATAATAGAATTATATTCAAATCGTATTATTCTAAAACCGAATTCCGTGGTATAAAGGTATTAATGATAAAAAAACTACGGAAAAATTCGAAAACATTGATATTGAATACACCACCGTTTTTCTCAATGATGATTGATTATTGACCTATACTATGAGATCTTAGCTTTCATCCCAACATAAAATTACTGAAAAGAGGTGATACGTATAAAAAAAAGTAAATTATCTTATTCGCTTAAACGTTTAAGCTTTATATAATGGACCAATTCAAAACCTGAATTGAATACAATTAAAAGTTAGGGTATTTTGCTTCCTTCAATTTCGTTATCTTCGTCCTTCTTATACCGGTTTCCAATGATGAAGTTCGGATATAAGAATTTATGCCGTATTTTCAACATTTTGAACTTCTTAAAGCGGACGGTTATAACAATTAATACAATAACTAACACAATGTCACCTAGTTAATATACTATCCGGCCTTTGAAAAGGTTTAGAAACTTAAGTCGTATCTCTCAAGAAAAACCCACAAACGGATGAATATGCAATGCTTATTTAAAAAGAATCTTTTCGGACTAAAATAATTTCCGGGCCATCACCTACAATACAACATATTTCTTTTAAAAAAATCTAAGTTTAATTGTGACCTAATAAGCTTACGTTTTCACTCAACGATAACAATAATATTTTACATCCGCCGAAATTTACGTATGACGTTGGCCAGCCTTAATATATATATATATATATACTACCACTTCAATACTATTAATAATGAACCGCAAAACGTATCTTTTTATTAAATTTACTACGGTCGTTACTCATTTTTTAATAGCTGTATACCAGCGAATCCGTCCTTTCCGAAAAGTGATAACAAATACTGGAAAAGTATTCGAAACGGCGAATAAAGCGGCGGCGCAAGCGGTAATAAAGGCGGTAACGGGGGTGGGAAACGCGAGCGAATTAAGGATAAAGCCCATCTCTCTGCTACTGCTAATATCTTCGTCACCACCGCCTACAATAACCCCAACCCCTTCGATAACAGCTCCCCACCGCGCTAATAACACCGTAACCGCGAATTAGGCCACGTCGACCTTCTCCGCCTGGATAGCGGCGCGAAAAAACCGTCTTAAAACGATTAGGCGCCCGGAAAGCACCTTCGCCACGACAATGACGCAGTAGGCAGCCAGCGGCTTAATAGTGCTAGCAACGACAGGATTACCTACGCATTTAGGCTTCATAACTATCATTCGTCGAAATTAAATCTTTTTACGTATTATCGAGATTTTTAAGGTCCGTACACGTGTAACAAGAGCATTCAATACCCTTTTTGTAACTCAAATAAACCCAATAGTTTGACTCAACTAACAGGGATCATATATAACCCGTATTAGGTTTCCTTTCATTAACGGTAGCAGGAACAAAAGGGGGACGTGCATGATAGAGAAAACGAAGGGGAAAAGTAAAGAAAGGTTGAAAGGGTAGAGGAGACGCCTTGTGCGCGTTTCGCTCGTTTCAAAACCAATAGATCCCGCGCACAAGTACGTACGCGCTAGGCCCTTACGCATATTATGCATTCTCTATATAATAGAGCCATTATGAGTATCAAAATAGATACCATGATCAATAAATATTAAACTAGCGAGGATACATGATCATATTCATTGCTCATAATTACAATTTATTCTTATTTAAATAAAGATTTAAAATTAGGGGTTGTATTAATAAAAGATCCTTTTTATCTAGGGATGCTATGCGATATATAGGCCAGCGTATACATATAATAACCCCTCTAATAACTCATACAACACACCTTGTGATGCCTACATTTTATTATATACGCGTTTTATTACGCCATTTATATGGGATTTTACCTTACAATTTTACTTTACGAGGCTATCTTCCTTTTAAAAAGTCTATACAGTTATATATCTGGCGCAAAATAGGCATATGGTGGTGACTAAAACGGCCGGTTTTTACGTCTCCACTAAGGCTACAGTTTACACGCCTTCGGGTCTTTAAACTATGAGGTACCCTAAGATCTTAATTGTAGGGACGGTAACCGGTTACGGCGGCTTATACTAGCTTCGTCGAACCCTCGTTACAATTCTTCCCGCTAGTATCTAGAGGTATATTTTGTAGCAGTTAGTGCGATCATTTGAATTTTTCAGTGCCTAGTGATATTACAATGCCAAAAGAAAAAAAAAATCCGTTGTCAAAGGCCAAGTTTATCCCTTTATTAACAAGTTACTTTCTATCTATTTTTCACTCATTTACCTAAATTTCTATAGCTACTTCGGATTACTTTAACGAGTTCCTTTATAACCGTTTATTAACCGATATAATTACATTTTTAATAAGGACGATTTACTTGCTTAACTTTGACACTCCTCTTTCAAAAGCTAGATAGTATGGTAACCAGCCGAATATATAGACTAAAAAATAATTTTAGGACCTCCGCCATACGTGTCGACTTTACATTGAATAGCGCAACAAACTCTTATCCGCTTTCTCGGGGTAATTACTCAAATTTATATGCTATTTAACTACTCATTAGTAAGGAGGGAGTCATTCGAGATCTAGGTTGTTGAATTCGTTTTTTAACGTTAAATGCGAAACAAGATTCGATTAATTCTTTGATATCCTAATTGATATCGGGGCGTAGGTCCAAAGTAATATATATAGCCTGAAATCCAACCAATTACACTAATACCATAAAGCTGGCAATGAACACTGGTATAGATAGCGCACGTTCAAACTTTATGAATTAATACGAGCTACCTAACGCGTTGACCCTAAATGTACAAATGAAACTTACGTAAATTATAATCTATACAGAAAATGAATTCGAAATGAGTTTACTTGTGGGTACCGTTCTAATAAATGAAGATAAACTTTATATAAAGTAATTAGATATTATTCAACAGAGGTTAAGTAATTTCAAAGCTCTAGTTACGTTGACAATAATTATATTTATAATTTTGTTTACGACGATAATGATAAATAAATTTCTATTAATGATTTATCGAAGGGGTATACCAATCGTTCAAATTGTTGGAACGTTTAATGGTAAGGGCGAAGTGAAAATAAAATATGTATAAATAAATAAATAAGTCATAGTCGTTATTAAAGTAAATATGTCTAAAATGCTTTATATTATGCAAGTGAACTATTTATAAGTGGGGATGAGACAGTATTAACTCCGGTACCAATTGTAATACATGACATCATGTTAAGCTTGGTAACAGTAGTGGAACCTTATACAATATACCAAAATATTTTATGCCGTTCGTTAATGTATTGAATATCACTACGAAACACCTTGAATAATACGTTAAAGAGTTTCACGTTTACAGGAAAGTACACCAGCAAGCAAGGTTCAATGTTACAAGTTAGTTCTTAACATTAGTAGTTGTTAAGAATCTAGCCCTAACGATTACCATATTCTTACGATACTTCTACGTTACTCCTAAGAATATTTATTCCTTGTGAATAATCATATCACCAGATCATATCTTATCACTAGTTCTATAGCAGTTCTTTTATATGAGCTTCTCTTCCTTCTTCATGAAGAATTATAGATATTATTCAACCATCTTAACTAACAACTCTGGTTTAGTCTCTTCAAAATTTCTTGATAGGTCTTTATCCTTACAATTTAGTCGATTTTATTGATAGTTAAAGTAAATAATATTACATTGAAAGTGGTGATGTGTTACTTCTAAGTTTCACAGGCCCCTCACCGGTCTGTACACTAATTTGTATAGCCAATTTCTTAGTTCATACACTAGTCTTAATTGAATACCTACTGTACTTCACTTACATTAAATACAGTCAACTCGTAAACAACGTAGTCACTCTACAGTTAATACAATTAACTTATAATTAGTATGTTTTGCTTAATTATGCTATAATTAATTGCGATTATAGTACTAAAAAGTTTTTATTTGTGTACGTGCGCGTTAACATCGTCAACTATTTATTCAGGGTAATTCATAAAGTCCCCCTTGACTTCGTCAACAAAACCCCTATCAATTCAAGTTTTTTGATACCTGAGTGAACTCCAATTTCAACTTTTCGCCCTAGAGTTCCAGTAGTTAACTTTCTCAATTCCTGTACCCAAGTCTTTCATTACAAACTCATGCATTGCAAATTGCGTTCCTGTTTCTAATACGTTTAATTATACGTTTCTTAAATACTATTACCCTGGTAGTTTTTCAGTTCTCAGAGTATCTCTCTTACTCTACTTCAAGTACCATGCGAGTCAAGTAACTCTCGACCTGTAAGATTAGCCTATTATTATTTATAAATCTTTTTAGGTAGTCGTTAAACGTAGTTTGCGTCATGAAGTCGGTGGAGTTGATTTTGGCGTGAATTTTCCTAAACTTGTCAGTCTTATAGGCTACATATATCGATTTTAAAGCTATTTTATTTGTTGTCAAACGATTTTATACGTTGTGCCTAATTTACAAAAGCACTCATAAAGTACCCTAGAATTCGTACATATAATCATAGGTATCGAAAGCAGTCACAATTGTTTGGTATTAACATTTAACGTAACATGGTATGTTATAGAAATAGTACAACCTATCATTATATTATAAACCTACAATACTACTACGTTCCATATTATACGTTTACACTAAACGGATGTCTAATATACAAGGTTTCTAGTTATCGAAACTACCCATTAAATTTATATTAGTTAACGAGTATTGTAAGAAATTTTATACAAAAAATAAGGCCGGTGTTATTTGTAAAGAAGCTGTCCGCATATATTATTAACTTACCTTCGTTCAATCTATTGATATCATGTTGATAATTTTGTCTAGGTCATTTATTCATTTTTGACTTCGCTTATTTCATCAGTAAAAGTTATCAGTTTTCGGATATTCAATTAGTTCTGTCATGAAGAAGTCGTATAATACCTTCAGTTAGCATAGTGTAACGATAAAAGCCATCAAAACACTTTGTTTGGGATACCGTTGGTTTTCCCTCATTAATTTGTCGATTTTTCCCCCGTTTAGCACTTTTTTCTCGTTGTTATAGGTTAAAATATATATCATGGATATCTTCAATGCTGTAAATGAAGATTGATGATTCATAAAAATCAAGTTATATATCTTCAGCGAATGTTTCAAATAATTGACAATTCCAAAAAGCCTAATTATTTAATGATATGATGTTTAGCTGTATTAAATCTAGCGTTTCCAAATTTTAGATCGTTAATTTTAATTTTAAAACACCGAAATCTTTACCTTACACAATTGATAAGTACAGATGCAAAGTTAACATCTTCATACCAAGCTTATTATTAAAGTATATTTAATATATTGGAAACGCGCTACTATATATTTACGCTCATTCGTGAGGATATTTGATGCATCGGATTACCATTTCCATTGAAAATTTATATTTTTACTCTTTCGATTAATCAAGCAGTAAAATCCATTAAAATATTGTGATGACGTATTTATACATATACGTTAACATAATACTTCAGTCGTGATTAGTAATCTTACTAATTGCGTCATGATTAAAATTAACAACATATATACTTGTGAAATGCTAACTAATTTTCCAAATTATAAAAGATTATGCAATAGTCTAGTTTGTGCCTTTATTACCTTATACTTTTATAATTAATATTTACTTTTCGCATGGCCGATCCATAGTTTTACCTTCATCTCGTGAACAATATTCGAATTAAAGATCTTTATATTTTACTTTTCGAATGAGGTAAATGATAAAAGATAGATGACTTTGCGGGTAAAATTACGGTTAAATCTAACTCGATTGCTTTCTTTTCAAAATCTACCCGGTGATTTTTCAATACCTCTAGTGCCTAGTTCAAAGGCTATGTAGCTAACGGAGTTTTCTTTATTTAATACGTAAGCTGTTGTATATACTTTTCTAGGTCTGTAATCCGTATTTTTTTTCTCCCATTCAGTATGTATCCTCCTTTCAAACAATCTGTCACGCCGTCGACGTTATATAGATTTATTAACGATTGGTTCGGAATGATAGTGTGAGTTCATTCGCTTGATTGAAGAATTTTCATAGGGATTAAGGAGTGTTTATACCATTTGACTGATGTAATGCGAACATTAACAAAACCATCAACGGCTCTATCCACTACGTTCAAGTCAGTGATACTTAGTACCTTATGAGGTTTAACTTATTTACTGAATTCTTTTTAAGCAAAGACTTTGTATTAAAACGAAAGTTTCAAAACTTAATTCTCTTTAATTCGTTTCTAGTATTTTGGGTATTATCAATCTAGCAGCGTATTAAATGTTTACTTAAATCTTTCAGAGCTTTATTTTATACTATAACTCGATTTTATGTGTTCAAAGATAGTTGCTACTAAGTTGTTAGGCATAGATACATGTTAGATACTGAAGAAGCTCATATGACTCGATTACGAAAAAATAGTATTGTTGAGGCTCCTAACTAACATTTACAGTTTTACCTCAAAACTTGTAAAATTACCAAGCTCTAAAATAAAGATACTGTAAGCTTTTCATAGAAGTGTATTTATCTTTTCAACCTCAATAATACCCTAATTGGCTTTAATAGAGATTTTTCGAATTAAATAATTTTTGATTCAACGTTTATTTGGAACTTTATTGAAATAGAGTTAGTATTAATATTGTAAACAAAAATATTTGAAAATGATGGATATATATCATTCTACAAAGAATATAACACCTTTTATGTTTTTTGCGCCATGATAATATTAAGCAATTTGGTAACGTCAAAGGCTATATCGAAGTCAACAATGTAAAGTAAAAGCTTGTCGATTAAGTAACATATGTCGATAAGAACTTTAAATTAGAAGTTTTCAACCTTTTTGAACATAAATTGAAATGTATAGAAGATTCCGGAATATGTTTAGCGGTGGTGGTAAGGCGGTTGAATTTCCCTTACGGTTAATATATCTTGAATCTTACTATCAGTTCCTTCGAGCGTTTTGTATAATTTGTTAGTTGCCGGGTAATTGAATCTTCGGTATAATTAACGAAGTTTCTATTATATGAAGTTCAATAACATTTCTTCCAAACTTGAAAGTCAAAATAATAAGTATTCCCGTTTTAAATTTAGTGCAAACCTTGAGCTCTTACATTTAACCAGTTCATCAGATTTATCATTATCGTTAAGTTTCATTACGGTATTATTATCCCTTTATATTATGATGTATTTCGAAAAGACACCAATTGAGGATATCGTTACCCCAATTTTTGGCACTATAATTTGAAAAACTAGTTTTAAGTAACCATCGTTAATGGTAAATACGTCCGTAGGGTTAGTACCTATATCGACATAACAATAATAAGGGTTATCACATGTCAAGCGGTATAAAAACAGCGTGGCCGACCAGTTGTTATATTGTTTTAAATACAAGACAACTACTTTTACACCAGCTGATAGCTTTGGCATTTTCCCTCTTATCTTTTAGTTTTTGACCTTTAATGTTTGAAACGAATTTGACATATTCCCAGTTAAAAGTAACAAGTTAATAAATGTGATATATTACCTATTTTCAGTAGTATTCAGTAATAGTGTTATGTGTTCATGAATAACCTTGTTTTACGCATGTTTGACATTACAAAAATTTTTATGTCATGGATGTATTGCTAACCATATTAAGAATAGTACGATGCCTATATTGTAAACCCTTATAATTTTTACCTCTAAGATTTTCAAATATAATCGCCCTTAACATCATCACTTCAAATGCCACTTATTCTACCACAACATCACTCATCGGCTTTACAACCACCTAAATATTTTCCGGAAACCTCTTTTTAGCCATGAAAATCGTCCTAGACCTAGCGCACCACTCGCGCAACGATACACCTAGAAAAAAGCCCTCATAACTGACGATTCCATCCCTCATACCTTGAGCTAACGTAGCCTTCCAAACCTACATTACGATGCCAACAAAGTCTGATCTTTTTACGTTTAAAAGTCTTAAAACCTTTCCCATAAGCGTTCGCTTACGATGGCTTTGCTTTTATAATCGTCATAATCTAGACCAGCGCTCCACCCGCGTATTATCGCCTTCTATATTACTTTAAGTAGCTTTAGATACCTACTATATATAGTTTTAGCTGCCTAAGGAAGACTTTTCTTTTCGGTACATCATTCGCTTAGTAATATACCCAATTTTATTTTCTTTTACATTCTTTAGGTTTACGAAACATAGCAAAAAGGTAGCTTATCAACCGAATTGTGAAGTATATCTCACCTATCTCTGTGAGCTCTCGACTAGAGCATATGTATTATTCAGGTCCCTATACTCTTTTCGAACCGCTGTCAAATTTTTAAAGTAAACAGACAATGAATGGGGACTGTTACAACCGAACAACTCTGCCCGGCTAAGGTTATAGTTTTCACGCCCGAATAATGTTACGGGTTTCTGAACTGTAAAATACTATAAATCCTTCTTTAAAACGTTAATTTAAGGTACAATATTTAGCAAAAACTTTACTTATAGTTAGGTTTTATAGGTAAAATTTGTGAATCAAAAGCGATAGTTACAAGACTTTGTTATAAAATAAGTATACCGGGTTAAAACCTTCCTCGGAACAACTAAAAATATCCTTCTTTTTAAATGTAACATGTAGATACACTTATGTAAATTAGGTAAACATTTGTAATTCGATTCAGTTTATGATACGTTCTAAGAACTAATGCGGTTGATTTATGATTCTATTAGTATCTATCACTGAAGTATAACATATTACTCGAAAATTTTCCACTGGTGTATAAAAATAGGGTTTCTACTTTATGTATCTGTTTAGTTTTATAAGTTATCAAAAACAAGCCTTTTTTGTACAATAGTTCGTTTAAAGGATTATAAGGTAAAATGTTAAGGTGGGGATTTTGAATAGGTTAGTTCTTGTGGGATAAGAACACCCAAGTTGCGAGCCTGCTCACCGTCATTTATACTTGGCTTATAATGGAGAGGGTCATACAATACATTTTACATAGTAGGTACTTTCCGGTGATATTAAATTACAACGAGAAAAAAAAAATTCTTCGAATATACCACTTTTTGACGTTGTGTTGAGGAATTTGCGTAGCTGACTTGAATATTTCAAAGCAGACTATCCTCTTCTTTGCGTACGTTACCGTTCAGGCTTCTGGGTCAATGTTTATTGTTAACTATATTACCGGCGCCTGTCTTATTTGCGATAGAGGTAGTTAGTATAAGCGAAATTTTCATCGTTGTCGTTAAAGTTGTGAGTTTGGGATACGTATTAGTCGAATTTGGTATTCATATTATCATGGTTATGAGCGAGGATCAAAATTGGTGAAGAAATCTTTCCAGTGAGCGTTAGGGTACTGTAAAGAGTATTTAAAATATTTATAACCTATAAACGTCTGTTGGGCTGATTTGCGTAGGATGCCCTCACTAGCTCCTACATTCCCCATTTCTTATTAGAAAAATATTAGCCTACAAATTATCTAATTGAGGAGGTTTATCCTACTTTCCAACTATTTGTCGTATTCTAATATGTAGGACCATTTCATAATGTTTCAGTTTGTGTAGTATTAGATGCGGTTAATATCATATTCTAAATGACCTTTGAAATTATTGTAAATATTTCAAAAATACGAGAAATTCGTTAAGTACTAGAGGTAATGATCCTCGGTTTAGCCGGTGATGATACTGGAAAATATAGAGTGAGAATCTGGCAGTTAAATATTTATTTGAATACAAAAGCTAACGACGAGTGAAAAATTGGCTTCATAAAAGTTATATAGCCTACTGTTATATTCCCCTTACCTCCACAAATATTTACAAATATTACCATCTTCGCTTAATCTATGTCCACTTTACGAACATCTCGTGGAAAAAATATGATATACTTGTTATATAAACCCTGTGAGTCGCTTTACTTATAATCTTAAGGGTGATATTAGTAGGCAGGATACTTAATTTTAGAAACTTTGAGAAAGAATAGACTAATAACTTTTTTTCATAATAAGTTTGCGTCTAAAGTCTCTCCTTCCTTATAGTTTATATTACTAGCAAACCTATTGAAATTTCACGTATTAGGGACCTCAAGGATTCCTTTGAACTTCGTAATTATTATATTCGAAATCTAATCAATTCTAGTTCGTTTCAGAACCACATTAACTCCAATTACAACCCTTTTCCTTACAATTTCGAATCTCAACTTCTTTAACTCCCGTGTAACAGTCTTTCGCCTTAAACCTATAGACTTCAATTAAACATATCAATCAATGCAGTGCGCATTAATCATAGCTTCGGCCTCAACCCCCTTATAGTCTTCCAATTTTCCAAAATTCGCTTACTTGCCTTTTTGTTGACCGTTATGTAACATTTTAACATATGTCTTTTTAACATAGTCCTTGATACGTATAGTTAGCATATTGTTATCCATAAACATTTTAAAAACCTTATTTAGTGTTTGTTTTACTATAGAGTTAGCACAGTTATTATTGTCATCAATTCATTTAAACTCCTTTATTTCCCTGTTTTCGTAGGCTTTGAGAAGGGCTATCACATTTATTATCAAGTGTTTTTCGTTATTCATGACCGTTTTGAAAATAAATTCGAATAAGTCTTGGGAATCGTTATAACTAACAATCCGTATAAATGGAATCCTTAACTACCAGATGACGATGTTAAGTTTTTCATATATAGCTATACCTATACTGAAGCCAGATATTATATCGTAAACGTCGAAAGCAAATACGCTTCGGGTGACCCCTTTGAATTTAATATAGGTCTAGTAAATCAAGTTCCTCAGAATCGTAAACTAGTTGTTATATAATTGATTCTTGTGAATCATCGTCCTAAAGAATCCGATTCATAGTAATACGGTAATTTTATTAGTAAAGAAGCCATCCTTCAAGATTATTAACTTGAGTTTCGACAAGTTAATGGGGACCATATCAACCCCTTGGATAAAGCTCTTAATCTGTAAGTTCATCGTCTCATTTAGTCTATCATAGTTTTTATTAATTGAATTTTAGGCTTGCGCCGCAACTGATAGATCGTATGATGCCTTCTAATGGTACAAGGTTGCGATATAGCTGCCTCAGATACGTTGCTTCAGGTAGTTTTAGACTTTTGATTTATAAGTCTTATTAATCCTGGCCACGCTAACGCATGAGGTCTTTTAATGAAATGTAAGGTAAACGTTGTTAACACTATATATTTCGATTGATGATCCGTATAAGTTTAGGTTTTTACGTTCTATTATAGTCGTAACCAGCTTGAAATTACAAAATTTGAAGTTCTTTGTTAAACCTTATTACCATATTATAAATCTAATAATTGAATCGAAAAAAGCATTGTTAGTTTGTATATCTACTGTACTAAAATCCTGATCTTACTTAAAAAGTAGTTATAAGTCTTAAGTTTAGGATTTTATATCAAGTATTAACTTAAAATGCAATTAGTAGGTTAGAAGACAATAGATAACCATTTCATCCAATTCGTACAGTGGTTCAACCTATCGAATAACCGTTCTTGGTAGGTATCTATCACGAAGGTTTTGAGGTAATTCTAACAAAATGAAACTTTATGGATTAGCTTCTGGTTACGTATATGTTTAAGTAATATTACAGCCATTGAAATTGAATTTACCATTTAATTCTGCTCATAAACCTGTTAATAGAATGACTACTTAACTTTAATTAATCTTTTGAATTATTAACGATTATATGAATATTTAGTTTTTACTTTTATTACCGTATTTTTCAACTATTAAACGTGACTTTTCGTACGGCTTGCCCGTGGTTTTACCTTTGACGTCGTCGATGATTTTCGACTTGAAAATCGCGATATTGGGGTCACGGAAATCAAAGTCGCGTTTGGGAAAAACTTGTACAATTTATCGTGTAAGGATTCTATGAATCTTGATTCTATTGCGCTCTTCAAAAGGTCGACCTGAAATTTTGATAATTCCTTGTACGCGAAGTTTAACGGCCAAGTCTTCATTGTACTTCTATTTTCTACTAATTCAAGTAGTAGTATATATATGCTCCGGCATATATTCCTTATCTTTAATACTTTGTTTTAGAGAAATGGTGACGGTGCTATCGTTTATTTACTTGTTAATTACAAGGGTGGGGTGGTTGTATTATCTATTTTATTTATTTATTTTTAAAATCCCAATCGTTTTTTATCTTCAATCACCTCAATATAGGGTTTGATTTGTGGTATGTGAAACGTTGAAGGACCGGTAGCAATTTTAAGAACTACTTTTTATTTGGTAATATTCAAGATTTTTAATGGGTTATCCCATTCATCTGGATTTTGATATACGAAGACTTCTTTAAAATGGTAAAGTTAGAACAATGATCGTCTTAGGGCTTTTGGTGATATTGAGGGCGGCGTTCAATTATCGTCTGGTAAATTCCCTTCGCAGTTTCTTCAAAGTCCATTTGTACGCTAAAGCTTTTTTGAGGGCATTTCCGAATAGTGGAAATTTACTCGTTAAACGAAGATGTACTGCAAAGACTAACAGCATCAGTACTAAGTTTTCAGGACTCACAGTGTCATTTAGGCCCTTCATCACTATTTAAAAACGTTCTCCCTAGTCAGTAAAGTTTTCAATATCTAATCTAATGAAGTTATATGCCTTGCGAAGTAATACGTGTGCCCTTTCAGCCTTCCTAATACTCTCATAGACCTTAAAATGTATTTATTCACACTAAATCCCTATTATCTAGGCATTAACTTGTAATTACATCGTAGCAATGGTAGTGCTAACGTTATAAACAATAACATTTGGTGGCCTCAAGTACTGAATAACTCGCAGTATCCTTGAATTTTCCGAAACTTAATTCCCCGATAGCGATTGAAGGAACTTAAAAACATTAAAAAAGGTTGCCGAATTTACAACATAAAGAAACAGGTTTATTGTACTGGTAAAAAATCCTTAGTTGATATCTAGCAATCAAAATCGTTAACGTTTTTTAAATATTGACTTGAACCTTTTAAATGTTTGGTCGTGGATTGGACAATGGTAATAAAGCTTTCTTATAATCTTTCAAGTAAAATAATCAACATTTTTCTTCCCTATGGATTTAAGGATTTCGTATAGTTTGTCGAAGGTTAGGTAATGAAAGTTTCCTTATAAAGAACTTGTTTTCAATTTTGTCAAGTTTATGACTGTTGCTCTGAGCCTCAAAAGTGAGACCATAAATATACTTATTTCGAGGCCACGGAGAATCTTCGGCAATTTTTAACTAGTTTATTAACGTTCACATCTATATTGATACCGAGGATTTTTATGTTTTGTAAGTAAATAAGGAATGAGGTAAAGGATCTAAGGATATAGAGTATAATTGAAAAAACGAATGTTTATACAATTGTCAATCATATTGATGGTAGTATTTTACCTAAACTAAAGCTAACTTTTGTTTTGCTGAGATTTTAACAATTAATTTCCGTAACTGTAGTATTTTCCCATAGTAATACGATATAATGTGAATAACCTTCTCATAAGTATTTTGTTCACACTGTATTTAGTATGATTCTTCAAAATTTGTAGTCAGCATAATGATTACGATGGTTAAAGGTATGTAAAGGTTTAGGTGCTCGATCTGCATAAGAAAAGGGGACGTTTTCGCTAATTAAACAATAAAAGAATACATAGTCTGTTAGTTACTAAATTTCTTTGAAATAAGTATCTGTTACAAGCTGTTACCTGGGTTAGTAGTCGCCAGGGATCCAGCGTTGATGGTTACCATGCTCCTATATTACTCCCGATCTGCTCCTGAGCATGCTCACATTATATGAACTTCTACGTAACCAAGCCACTCCTTATCACAAGCTCTATAGCAGCTCCTTAGTAGGGGTATTTTCTTCTTCTTTATCGAGGATTATAAATAGTATATGACTGTCTTAAGTGACAGATCTGACTCAGTTCCTATGCAATATCTTTATGCCACATCACTAGATTGAACTTTTCATTTTTATTGTTTGAAACATGATAATCTTTAGAGTTTGTAACACGGTTTAACTAATCAGTTTCTAACGTAACATAGTATTGAGTGTAAAAATTCACCTTCTATTTGTAATTATTCGCTGCTAAGTAACAACATAGTAAATAATCGAACTTATTAAAAATCCAATAACTCTTACCACTCCCACGATGATAATTATTATAGTTTCAATTATTATATCTGCTTAATTCTTGGTTATATTACTATCAACAGTATAGCGTTTAGTCCAGAGGATTTAGACTAAATCTTAAGCGTAATGATCTTTTATATTTACAGTTGATGTAATACTTAATGATAAGGTCTTCGTTATTCTAGTTGCGAAAATCATTGGCTTAAGGATATGTACGAACCGAGTTTAAAGTATATACCATTACAGTCTTAAGAGAAGACAATAGATAGCCAAAAAAAAAGCCTTTACAAGTAGCATTTAGGCGTTATAAGGCGTATGAAAACTCGTTTACACCTGTAATAACTGCCTGTAACTAGTCTCAAAATATGATCTCGTTAACTTGTGTATGTTGAATTGTTTACTAGCACAATATCAACTTTTATTTTATTCTACTACCGCTAAGCAGTGGCTTCAGTGACGTGGAACACTTACTACTACAAAATAATCCATAAGATACCGGTTGGAGGGATTATAATCCGAGTTCTCCTATGATCAATACAGTCTATGGGCCTCTAAGCTATCCTTCCAATCAATACCTTAGGGTGCCTCATAGTTTAGAGACCGGTAAACGTGTAAATTGTTACCTTTGTTCAGCCGAAAAGCGCGACTGAGTGAGTCTCCGCCGGGCACCTCCTTACGCCGTTGATACGACTGTATGTGTCTTCAAGAAAGGTTGCTTTTGGAGTTCATATAAAAACATATCTGGTGAAAAAGGGAGAGGGTGAATCGCATCGCGGACGCGTATGTTATAAAGCCCTATAAAGTGTTGTTAGGGAGGCTTATACGCTGAGTAGCCCATACATCACGGATTAAAGATAAAATATAATGAAACCTTATTAACGAATTTCCCTTTAATACCATACTAAATTAGAAATTTAATTACTAAGTAACCCCTACAGCTTATGATTTGGTAATAAGTGTTTTTATACTGATATAAGTCGTATCTCTATTAAGAAAGATCTTATACACACCTTGTGCTACCACTTCCGAACCCTTACGGTAGGCTGAAAGGTATTGAGAAAGGGGAAAAAAAGCGTACACCTACAGTCTCACCTCTTTCAAATTAGCTCCTTCGCTTTTTTCTCCTTTTCTACCTCTTTTAATAAGGCTCTTTTTTTCTTCGTTTTGAAATTCGGTGCCGAACTTTATACAGGTTATATTATATTTTTTCAATGTCATCGAATAATGGGGTAAATATAAAATGGAGTGTACCCAGAGTAAAATACGTTTGTTGCATTTGTGAAAGCCCTTACAAGTTTCGTATAAAGGAGATTTTATATGATAAATGGTAGTAACAAAACCTACAGGCGGGTATATTCCTGTTGCCGCCGTTGCTACAAGGTTTCTGATTGTTCATCTCGTTAGCATCGCCATGTAAACGCCGGCTCATTGCCTCTTCGCCCTTTGGTGACCCTTCCGCACTATTGTTAAGGTATCGGAGGGCGGTGTTATACAGCCTACAGCTGCGACACTGTTAGCTGGACAACGCATAAAGCTGGCGCGCCTAACATCGATCACCAGTAGAAGTGGTATGGACGACAACGACAACGATAATGGTGACAACAGCAATGGGTACGAAACGGGTTTAATTAAAACTAAACCTGCTAAAATTACTCCTAATACTATCCCTACCATCTCTATATATACCGGGATCTCTTCCTCCTCCCTTCCTCCTTCGAGCCTTGTTATCTCCCAATAATAATAATGGACGTGGTAGGCGGTGGCTATTTAGGATTCTAAAGTCTTTATAATAAAGTTAGAAGGTAAGTAAAGGCCTATAATTTGTAATAAGCCGACGTTAATATTGATTTGGAGATGTTTGCGTTCATAACAATGTAAGTAATCATAATATATTAACGTTTCTTAAATTACCGGGTGTAAAACTCATATGTCGATAATGAATGTAGAGCTTTATTGTTATTGGAGGGACAAAAAACGTAAAATCATTCAAACCTTAATTTAACCACTTTTTGTTGAAGGAATAATTTGTAACGCGAATCAAAATTCGGAAATTTCTAGAATCCAAAAAGTACTTACGTAGGTGTTAAAATAGCAGTCAAATTCAATACATTCAAGCCAACTATACTTAAAGTTAGTTGATTGTGCTGACGGCAAATTGACTGCAGTTTATAGGATTGACCACAAGTCTAGTGCAATAGGTGACCACTTCAAAGTAGGGCATGGACCAAAGCAGTTGGCTATATAAATTAGTGTGCAGACCGGCGAGCGGTCTGACAAACTTAGAACTTACAACTCAATCAGTTTTAATGCAGCACCAATTACTTCGACCACCGTAATTTGAATCGACTACGTGGTAATGATAAAGGCTTACCAACACTAATTATTTCTTATTGGGTAAAGAATTGGAAATCTAGGTAGAAGAAAAAGTCATTTTTCGATTGTTATACTTTGTTTCAGCAAGGTGGAGGAAAGATTTTTACGAAGGGTCCCCTTTTACTGTATCTGCAGTTTACAGTTTAAAAAAAAAGAACTCTTTTCAATTACATCTTCTGTTTACAGCTACTTGAAAGTGACGATGGTATCGTCATTAGTATAAATACCAAAAATTTTTAGTGAAACAGTCTTAAAATAATTGAGATTTATAAAAGTCTTAAAGATAGTTAAGTTAACAAACGTCGAAGTCAATAATATTGCGGCTACTACTATTGCAGGTACTACTATTACAAATTTCAAATTGTAAAAACAACTAAGTCGTAAGACCTTCAATTACAAACGCCAACTTTAACGAAAAACCTACTGCCCACCCCTTTACACCACTATTTTCCCCCTAATACCCTTTCATCTTCGTTACGATAAATTTAAAACACGCGGCAATTTCAACCGTCACTAATCTGGACAGGAACGAAATAATTACGGCCCTTAGCGCCACCTTAGTAAATAATTACGATAAAGACATTGAGTTTACTAAAGTTAATGAAAACTCCTTAATTAGGCACTTATAAATGTAATAATCTCCTATACTCTCGAATCAAACACTAACGGAACCGTTTGAAACGCAAAAACGTTAGATATATTTGAAAAATGATATATAAATTGGAATATATACATGGGAAAATGGTAAACAAATAGGTAAAGATCAGGCTAAATATTAAACTCGTAAACCTAGGCGTCAACCCATTTATAAAAAATGGGAAAGAGGGTAATCTGCAAAACGTACTTTACTAATGAATTATTGAGAAAACCCCTTGATGCATTTTTAAAGACAAGGGAAAAGGTTGAGAAATCTCTGGCGACAACATCTTTCAACGCTCTTATACGCGTTGGGAAAACATACACCTAAACCTAGATAAGTTTCTCCAACCCAATTGCCTCAAATTAACAAACTAATAATATTAGCCGAAAATCATCCATCAATATACACGCCGCAAGGCTCCAAATCCATTAGTTGATTGATTAGAAACCTTGATAAGCCTTTTAACACCAAAAGGAATAATTCCAAATCCACCGCAAAAATCCTCAAATTCGTTTTCCCCAAGCCCTTGAACACGTGTATTTTCAATAGGAAAATTATGAAAAGAGACGCCCTATACGTAATCTTATATAAGTACGACTACTATTTTGTTCCCCCAAAACTCAACCAAAGATAACTATCCTTCCTATCAACACCTTGCCCAACACAGGCCAAGGAATCCAGAAGGTTCTAATGATTAGTTTATCACTCTTCCCCTACGAAATATTCCCATAATAGAAACGGATTATGTAATAATTATTATATTCTTCAAAATCTGGAAAAAGAAAGGAGAAATATAAAAGTGAGCCATTTAACCTCTTCGACATCAAGTTAGGCCCGTTATTCAATATTTACCGCCAAATAAGGGTTTAACTACCTGTCTTTTACTCGTTATTTCCCAGAATCTTCACTGGTTAAGCCGAAAATTACTACCTTCGGTATTGAACAAATTGCTCGATCTTCCGAAAAATCTATTACAGTCTTAAAGATTACTTCAAACACAATATTAACCTCGCCCAATATCACACAAAATCAGATATTATCAATTGTTTCTACATATTAAATCACAAAACAAAGAAGAAAATTAAAATAGACCTCTTTAACCAAATTATTAATAAGCTGATGCTTTGCCAAAAAGTGTCAGGGAGGAAACTAATGAAATTACACTCAGACAACAAGTTCAGTGGGCTTTTAAAGGCCACAAAGAAGTCTAATACGCCCTAAAATACGCTAACACAACTTACGAAGGGTTTTTCAATCAGTTATGGTTCTTGTTTACAACTATCCCAATACGGGTCCCGAATTTAACTGGTATATAACTCCAAAATTCACATTCAAACAAAGACCATAAAAAGCCTTCCTAAGTATAATATATCGACCGAAACTACGGTAAAACCAACTAATATATTAAACAAAAAGAGCGTACCTAGGGGAATGATTAATTAGCAACATACAAAAAAAGATACACTATTTCGTTGAATTTTTTTAATTAGCTATTTAAATACATTTCAAACACAAAAATTCAATTTACGACAAACATGGAAGCTGATTCATACACCACATTCCTGCGAGAATTAAATCAAAACAGGTAATATATCATATATAATTCCCTTCAAACTTTAATTGAAATTAAGTTCTACGCGTAACATATTTTGAAGGCAAGGAGATAATTAATAATAAAAATACACCCAAGGCTATCGGTTGGTATAAAAATACTAACACTGGTTCGAAATCATCGCAATAATTCGTCAACCCCATCTCCTTAGACCTACTAACAATTAACAACCCTTATCGCCGATATAACGATAAAAACAATAACCTTAAATACGTGTTCACTATTTGCTACCATGACGAAGAGCAAATCTTTTGAGGTATTACGCTTGACACAAGTGCAACATGGTACTTAACAAGAGCTATTTATAATATATCCCCTTATGAAGGGATATTAATATTATTACGGAACTTAATTATTCTTATCTATGTCAAACCAAAGTTAACTTTATCAATAGACAAAAAAATTAACAACATCTACAATTATTATTACCATTGTTGATCCCATTTTTTTCCATATTTTGAAATCCCCGATCTTATTTCTCTTTTTCCTTAAAAATACAAAACACTTCGCCGTTAATATTAATGTTCAAATGAATTAATTTGTTGAGTTTAAGTTCAGCAAAATGTTCCCACTTAATTTTAAATAGGGCTACTTCTGGATTTAGTTGCAAAGGCTAAACATAGTAATATTAAACCTTACGAAGTTAAAGCTTCGTCGACTGTATTTCCGATTTCATTACCCAGAGACTAACATGATATAAAATTTTTTAAAGGTTGCTGGTTACGACAATTTGAACTTACCAACTTCAAAGCCAATTAATCAAATTTGTCATCACTGCTAAATATACTTCTAAACCCCCCTAAAATTCAAGTTTAAAGTAGAAAATTCAAGATTTCAACTTCAAGGTCTTTGTAAACGTGTTTTATCCTAACGGAAAACCGGTACATTATATTATTCACTTTCTTACAGCGTTTCACGACACCAAGTTCCTTAAAACGATCGTGACAAAGAAAACCATAAAATATATTACGTATTTTGTAAATTAACACGTACCCAGGACTACAAATCATATTAGTCCACGATACCCATAACAAGTTGACCACGATTAAACTTCAAACTAATACTAAGTCAATATGGATTGAATATGAACAAATTCCCGTTAACACATACTAGTGTATTGATAAGGTTATAAAGTCTAACAGTTTTGGAAATGTGGCTTAGGATATTCTTAACTTAGAGATTAAAAGTTATACCAATTAAAAAACACGGCTTAGAATATTTATGAAGGGCCTTAACGATATTATTAACTTTAATGGTCGTATAACAACTCTGTTGGTAATTGAAACCTACTTATATATAATAACTGAATCTCCACTATTACTAAACACTTAAAAGCCTATTATAATATGTAGTAAAACCTTAAAAACATAAAGAAGCAATCAGTACGAAATGAAATTAATAACGCCTTTAATAACAGGAACGGACTATTGATAACTTATATATTTTCCTTACCCTTTGAAAGTGAAATCCTTATATAACAAGAGCCAGGGAAATTTGATAATCCTTATAATATATTAAATGTCGCCAACCTAAATGTAGTGATTAAAACCGTTAACGGCTCTATCACTTTTAGAATCATAAAAGTTAAACCGTACAAATAACTCATCAAATCTAATGAAAATTCAAACGTTAAAAAATATTAATCCAAACAGATTATCTAAGATAATCCTTTTGAACTAATCGTTAATAAATCGATTAAACGTTAAAGACGTGAAAAAATACCAAAAAGAAGGATACACATTAAGAATTACGATGGTAACTATAATTACCAGCCTGTAAGTATATACATAACAACGTAGGTATCTGAAAAACAAAATTGACGAAAAATATGCCCTTGAGTTACGTATTAAGGGAATTATCAATACACCGGCTAGAACTTTTGAAGAAGGAGATCGGGTAAAGATGAACGGTTTTTTTTAAATAATATGTTATTTCATTTGTACTAAAAACGCAATTGAAAAGGTAAAACACATCAAATTTGAAATCGAAAATAGTTTATAAAGTAAAAAGAAAAACTATAAACTGGTTGTACAAAAAGTTACGGCTGATCTTTTGAGGATACAGGGATGAAGATCACGACTGAACTCCTAGTTAATCACCTAAAATCTAAAATCTTAGCTAGCATTCAATAGTCGTAATTACTAACAGTTTAATTATTAGCGTGAACGGTGAGTTTAAATTTAATATACGTGATATAAAGCAGGTATATATGTAATCTGCCACCTATAGTGAGGAGATTATACTATTAAAATTGCCGAAAAACCTAAGGGAAAAGTTTTCGATCAACAAAGTAATACGTTATATCAAACCTTTATACAGACAGTCAAAAACCGGTATCCATTTGTTTTTAACGCACCAAACGCACTTTAAAAACTAACTAGGTATAAAAACTACAAAGTTCGGTTTTGGTTTGTTAATTACGAAGGGAAAACACTTCGGAATGATAGGTTTACAAATTAAAGATACCATTTTCCCAAAAAACATTGGATTAATAGCAATAAAACGACGTGTTATCGAAAGGATAGGCTTCTAAAAGTGTAGGTCAATTAAAACGGTAGCTAATGGGATAAAACTTTACTTTAATAAATCATTAATCCGCATCTGTAGTATTAAGGCGAGCGATGATATGCGTGACAAGTATATCAGCTTACTCCAAAAATAGAAATTCATGAGCCTAACGATGATTAATAAAACTGATAGTGCAAGATTACAATAATACTTGGAGAAAAGAGCTCGTACGGCCTATATTGCCACTATATACCAACCGTAGATATCGTAGAACCTGTCAAATGCGATACAAATACAGAATCTACAAAACGAAGGTTTAAATAATTTAAACAAAAGTTTCGATAACCAATAAACAATTTTAAAAGCGGTATTAATATGGTACCGGTAAACTTAACGAAGGCGAAGGTAATAATTTTTATGGGTAGCTCTTCTATGAAAAAAACTAACTTCATATCGTAAATTTGTGTTCTTATAATACTTGTCAACGAATGAAGGTTCAATAGACAGTTTTCGATAACCGGAAATCTTGTAAACTAAATATTTGTTAAGAGTAAACGTATAATACAAAGCGTATTAGCTTTTAATATCAATAGTATAATAATGCACTTTAACATGATTATGGTGACTAACGGTACGATAAAATTATTATAAAATAGATAGAATAGCCTTCAATACTTGTAGTTGTATATATAAACTCCCGGAGCCATTAAGAGTACCTATTAAAGCTAGTTATAACAAAAGAAAAAAGTCTAGTAATAAATAAATAGCTCGAAAAGAGGCATATGAAGCCTATGAAATCCATAAGTTCCAGAGAATAAATTATAAATATTGCCCCACTAACTCCATAACTAATGTTACGCGTAATAACATCTTCAACCGGTTTTAGATAGCAATATGCTAACCGTACGAATCGAAGGTTATGTGGATTTCCTAGAAAACAACTTTAAAGAACAAGGATACCCTAGTAAACTCGAAGAGTACCAGGGTGATGATAATATTAGCAATAGGTAAAATTATTGTAAAAAGGTATGAAATTGGTAAAATACATAATTTTTGCAAGTTTGTGGTAAGAGAACTATGTACGGAAATTAAGGAACAGAGGACTCAGAGATGTGGAGTAAAGGCACGTAATTAATGTCAGTTTCAATGTGAATTGACTGGAATTAACAGGGGTTTGGCTTGTTGATAAAGGAGGGGTATCAAGGATTGCAACCAATTGTTGACCGGTCACGATGGCGTACTAGTACGAAATAAAAAGCCGCCAGTATTACAACAACACTTAAATATAATATATTCAAGTAAACTATTCTTACAATTAGTAGATTTTACTACTTGAAAATGAACTACAGTTTTTGCGAATGATTATCCAACTAGTAAAGTAGATGACCACTTCAAAGTTATACAGGGACCAAAGTAGATGGCCATACAAATTAGTATACAGGCCAGATAGCGGTCTGCCAAACTTAGAACTTAGAACTCAAACAATTTCAATGCAGCACCAGTTACTTCGACTACAGTGATTCGAATTGACTACATTGCAATGTTAAAAGCCTATCAATAGCAGGTAATTTTAGTTTACGCATTTATTGTGGAGCTTCCTGAGTAGTTGTAGGTTACGTTTTCAAACCTCGCAAAAAGCCGGGCAATATACCAAGTACATAACTCTTTACTCAACATAATGATTATCTGAGTAAAAGAGCTTAAATCGCTGGTAATATAATATAAAGTCTTTATATTTGTGTTTGATTATGTAAAATATAGATAGAAGAGGCCGTAATAATAGTAACAAAGATATGAGAAAACGATCTAAATAATGAGTTTTGCCTAATTTTAACAAGGATGTAGTTGAATACGTGAATTCCTAAACTTTACATAATGGGGATAATTTATTTTGGTTTTAAACATATTGATTTTACTCTACTACTTTTGACTTTGACTAATGTATAGATTAAATTTCATTGACCAATAGATAATCGTCATCGATGAAGGGATATATGTTCTAATATCATCGTTCGAAAATTTATTATCGATTTCGTTTCCGGCGTTACCTAGATACACAAATTTTCATTTTACCGCCAAAAGGTTTCAAAAGGTTTCGGAAACGTTATAAAATTTAATATGCTTCTATTAGAAAGAGGTTTCGGAATTACCATTTCAGTCTTAAATTATGAAAATATTATTGATATAAAAAGTAATCTTTCTTAAGAAAGGTATGTAGCTGTTTTTAAGTTTCGAGGCGTTTCGATAACCTTGATATTCAAAACGTATATGATGGGGTAAAACCCGTTGTACTTTTTATAATAACTTTGCCATTATGAAAAAATGACTACTTATATCCGACACACCTTTATTAATGATGATATTATTTCTATTTGTTGGAAATAATATTTTACGACCTTTTTAACATGATGTAGGCGTTTTCGATTTTATTAATATCATAGTATGAGTTAATAGGAATCTATTTATATTAAATTCCTATCGATTGAAGATTAAGTTGGAACTTCATTGCTCAAAATCTGATACATTTATCGGAAAATGATTCGCTAAATAATTCCAGGTACGTTTTCATCCTTAAAGTACGTAATGCCTTTCATATTTCTTTTGTCGTAATAATTTTAAGGAACTCAGAATTGCAAACCGCCGTAACGGATTAAATAACGTAAAGTACTGGCTTCTTATCCTAGTCAAATACATCTAAGAAAATCTTAAAGTTAAAGTTTTAATTTTTAACGTGAAATTTAATATTTTGAGGTTTTATGTGTATTTTGACTAGTGATAACAAAGCCGTACGATTGCTTCCGGTGTTGGTACATCCTAAATTTTGTTACTATCCGCTTTAAAGAATTTATATATTCTGTTAGCTACTGGGTAATTAAACCGGCGACGTAATGAGCGAAGATTGTACTCCGTTTGATTAAATACTAATATGTCTAGACTTGGGAAGTAAAACCAGAGGTACCCTCATTTCAAACTTAGCAGAAACCTTTGTCCGCCCTTAATTTTGAAGAGTTTATTAGTTTAAACGTTAATATTAACGCCGAAGTTCTTTATATATTAAAATTGAAGAAAAAAAGTAGTAATGATTTTTGAAATATCAAAAATGATAGTACAACCAAGATAGTAATAGTTATTGATCTCAATAAAGAAAGCACTTTCCTAGAATAAAAACCAAATTTAACTTTCTCGACATCGGTATAATTAAACTCTGTAACAGTATTAATATTCCTTTGTATCGCTAAGTATTATGAATAGCCTCATCTTAGGTATCGTATTGACCTGGTATTTTGTATAATACCTTGAAAGACTTGCTCCACGCAACAATTGCAAATGGTAAACAGGTATATAAAGTTAGTGTGTTTATATTTAAAACGTAAATAAGGGTATTTACCTATTTAATAGTATTGAAAAGCGTTGTCAGCGATTTATTACATTGATTCTGAACCAGTACCAGTATCTTTGTACTAGCCAATGGTTTTAGGATTTTTTTTTCTTTGAACTTATTACCTTTTAATTTTTCAATATGTTTAAGGTTTTTTCTTTTTGGAGTTGAGGAGAATTACATATATTATATTACTCGCTTTTCTTCATGTTCAGCAGCCGTGTAACGCATTAACCAACAATTTCATTTACTATAAATCCAGTTTCTTTGGTATTTGGTGACAAATATTTTATCTGGTTTAATAATCGTCCATCGTGTATAGCATATTAGCTATGATCTCAGATTCGAGCCTTTTATTAACCTTATTCGTTTGGTTTACCATTCTTAAGGTCTATATGATAAGTATAGGAGGGGTTTTAATATTATCGTTAAACTTTAAAATTTAGGGGTATATACCAGTCGAGACTAGAATCCATAATATCATGGTCGTAAGCGAGGACCATAATAAGCTAAAAAAAAACCATCACAAATATTTTTAGGGTATTGTAGAGCTTATTAGAACTCCTTGTAATCTGTAACGGCTTGCCAAAATTACTGGCGGAATGTCTTTTCGCCAGCTCTGACATTCCCTATTACTCATTGGCAAAGCATCAGACTGTCAAACATCTAATTAAAAGGTTGCATCTTATTTTCTGACTTTTTTTGTAATTAAATATGTAAAACCAATCAATAATATTCCAATTAATATGGTATTAGACAAGGTTAACATTGTATTCGAAGTAACTTTTAAGATTGTAGTAAATCTCTCGTCAATAGAAAAAAATTATCAAGTTCCAAAGATAATAATCCTCAGCTTAACCGGTAACTTTACTGGGAAACAACGAGTAAAATCCTGACAGTTTAATCCTTATTTAGAGTCAGATATTGAAGAACGGGCGCAATTTGACGATGGAGAGGTTGTATGGCTTACCGTTATACTTTTTATTTACGTACCAGATTTTAATAAACGTAGTAGTTACCACGCAATCCGTATAAACTATGGGAATATCTCGAGGGATAAAGGTACTATACTAGTTGTAAGAATGCTCTAAATCTATCTACCGGTACTAGAGAAAATACTAGTGTTAGTAGGCAAGATAATTACTTACAGCTAAGTTTACAGGGAAAAAGATAACTGATATACCAACAATCGACTCGCGCGTAAATCCGATCCTTCCTTAGTTTACCTACTAAAACTAGACGTGGAAAAGGGTTTGAGGGAAGGGAACTTAAGGGTTTTCGCGGAGAGCTTAGTGATATTCCTCTTAGTGTTAAGGAACACTTCATTGTTTTTTTTTTTTTTTTTTTTCAATGAACTAGTAGACTTAAGGTCTCGCTATGCGTGAATTACTTAATTTTCACGGATAGCGATTTGAATGAAAGGGTCTAAGAAACTTATCTTGGCTTGGGCGTTACCTTGGGAACTTTTCTAAGGGTGTTAAGGAATACTATTACCAGCGATCACTTAACTCTTTTCTTTTTGTCTTCATTGTGAATTTTTATTAGTGGTAGATTCGTAGAGTATTTCCATCAGGTTACCCTTTTTACAACATTTAAAGATAGGGAGATCCCTTGTTTACGTTGGTTAATCCTTAACTTTAGCTTTACTGACGTCTCAGTCCTCTTCCACATAACTAGGGTACAGTTTCTCAATTACTCGGTACAGTTAAACACGGCTTTTACGTTTAAATTTTAATCGTTGTAGTTGACATCGAAAATAAAGTGTCCGACGTGATTTATTAGATGCTTGGGGGTAAATTCTTCGTCAACTTTCTTGTTTTGGAGGTCGTCATTAAAGTCTTTGACACAGGTAGTTCCGAGGGCTTTAATTGCCTCTTTCCTAAATAGGTTCGCAAAGTTATCAATTCTGCCGTATTTTAAAGCGATATTGAACAATTTGAAAAGTGTAGGGAGTGAAAAGAGTAATGTAAAGGGGGGTGCTATAATTTTACTTTTGAAGTTGGTATTTGCAATTAACCGTCGTGAAAATTCTTCGTTTTTACCATTCAAAATATAAAGTAGTACAACCTGTAGTATTGGTAGCCGTAATTAACGCATTCGTTTACTAACTCAACGAAAGTTAAGAATTTCAAGCGGTCAATCTTAACGTTTTTTCTTTCTTTAAACTAATTTTATACTAGTTTCTTGATGTTTTCTACACTAATGATACCGTCGCCAATTCCAAGTACTTATAAACCGAAAACGTACTTAAAAGGTATTCCTTTTTACTACTTGCAAACAGTAGACGTGACAAAAGGGTTCTCTTCAAGAAAATATTCCCTCTACCTTGCGCAGTTGAAAAGTGTAACCGGAAAGTAGCTTTTTTCCTATCTATCTTATCAATGATTAAACTAATAAGCACTGATTAGTTTTGGTAGACCTTTCCTATAATAGGGCTTTATAGTTTTAATAGAGTCGATTCGAATCTTTATAGTTGAAGTAACCAGTGCTGTATTAAAAGTGGTGAATGTGTTACTTTTAAGTCGAGCTGATTGCTAGGCGGTCTACATGCTAATTTGTATGATCAACTGCTTTGGCCCATGCCACACTTTGAGGTAGACACCTTCTTCTTTTGACTCGCAGTCAAGGCAGTCAATCATACGAACTACAATCAATTTTCAGTCAGTACAATCAACTAACTATAAATATAGTTAACTTACCCGTACTGCAATTTAATTCTATTACAACAGAAATAAATTTTAAGTAGGTCCGATATATATATTATATCAAGTACTGGATGAAACGGGGATTTTGATTAGATTCTATGCTAAACTTCCGTAAACTCTGTAATCGTGATTTTATATGGAGCCTTTAGTACTCTTTCTAATGAAATAACTTTTTTTAGGGTATTTAATTTAAAATATAACCATAAACGTCGCAGCTATGATATAGGGAGGTTATATAAAAATGAATCAAAGGCTTCCTGTATATTACAACAGAAAATTAACACGGGTTTGACCTCCGTTAAGGCGGATTCCGTGTTGTATTTAACCGATGCCACGAGGTTAGCAGCAGAATGCCTCAGTATTTCACCGACGTATTGGTTTTTAATTGAATATCTGATGATTAACATTCACTATATCTTGCTGACTACAATACGTTTCCATCCTTTAAAGGAAACCGATATCAGGGCGATTAACCTCTACGAACGGAGTTATAAAAAATTCCGATTACCTTACTTCAATATTATCAATATTACCCATTATCATTAAACTTATAGGAAAACACTTAAGGGTAAACACTTATTGGAAGATATGAAAGAAGACCCTTTATAAATCCCTTACACGCTTTAAATGAATGAATTATCTTATCATTAGGCTTAATCCACGTATTCCATTAGCCGATGGTACTATAATTAACAGTTTTATCAATAATGTTAACATCCTCAAAAATACTATATTTGAACCAATTTCAGTCGTTCAAATATTTATGAACAATATCATGGGTTAAAAACTATTTATATAAAATATTATTTTATATAATTTCAACCTATTAACTAATGTCGAAGATACGGTGCCTATTGATTTCAAGTAAATAAGTATGGAATAAAAAGGGATATATAGATTAATTGTTTTTTCGTACCCATTTATTAGGTCGGGTACCAACTTAACTTTTGTCCTTCAAAATACGAGACGGGCTTATTATACTAATATAGAGAATATCCTGCATTGAATGAACCCAGGCGCTTCATAAGTATTCTGCGTTCATTTTCCCTATACAATATCGAGATTTACTTGACAATGGCAAAATTATTAAGTCAATCATCGTAAGACCGTTTCTGGTATTCATGGCATTATTAGGTTTCTTTCCTATTGATACCCTCTATGATCTTTTAAATTCTTATGATACGCCATATCTATTTTTGAGGTATTTGTTAAGAAGAGAGATTTAGTCTTGAAGCTAGGATATACTCTAACAACCAAAAGTTTCACTATCAAGCCGTTAGGTTTCAAGATTGCATTCCGAGGATTTGCCGCTATGTAAAAACATGCCTCCTAATTTGAAAAGCTTTAAATTTCTAGAGTAAAGATTTTATATGTCCTTTAAAATAACATGTACGATCTTTCAATATTTCGTATGATCTAGTAAGCGTTAAAAACACTTCTTTACAACAAACCCGAATTATCTTGATATTCACTTCAATCACTGCCATATAAGAAGTTAGTATCGATATCGTCGACAATAAACTTTAGAAGCTCTAGGTACATATCAATCAATAATAATCTTAATACTTTTCAAATATTCTTCCCCGATAGCAACTTAAGTAATTAGATTCCATACAAAATCTAACGTATTGAGACGTAAAAATAAATGAGTTATCCCAGTTAAAAACGGAAGCTAAAATTTCATAATTAAAGTTTTGATCGTTTTTAAAACTTAATTCAAGCCTATTGAGTATTTAATGTAAGTTTATCCCTAGTAGTAAAGATTATTTAATCATATTTAACTTCAAGTGATTAAAAAATTACCTTCCAAATTTAAGTAATTCATAAAGCTTAACTATGG
The DNA here is from genome assembly GCA_038502455.1 of Anisogramma anomala. Classification (NCBI taxonomy): domain Eukaryota; kingdom Fungi; phylum Ascomycota; class Sordariomycetes; order Diaporthales; family Gnomoniaceae; genus Anisogramma; species Anisogramma anomala. The sequence goes on along the minus strand of JASMMZ010000003.1, from coordinate 8,476,904 downwards.
TTAAGTAATCAAAGTATTTATATTACTAACGCATACAACAATCCATTAAATTCGCTATCATTTCCTCTAACCCTTGAACGTAAAATTACAAATGTATCTATTTTAAGACTCAAGGGAACTTATGGCTCTCTTTAACTAGCTTATTAACAATAATATTAACGTTTAATTAATCATTTTTATATTTTCTAAGCGCAAGGAACATGGCGCAGATACTTTCATGATATTATTTGTAATTGTTTCAGTAAAGGATGGCATAATCGTCAAATATAGGGATGATAATTGGTTACTTAAATTGAATCTAGCGTTGTTTTTGCTAATATTTTAACTATTAACGTTTGTAGGAATAGTGTTTTCTCGTTGTAGCGATATATACGACGAATATATCCTTAGTGAATATTTTACCACCCCCGTATCCGGCATAATTTCGTAAAACCAATAGTTTGCGAAAGGATCACCATAATTTATTTTATGTTTAAAGTTAGTGGCTTGTTTTTTTGGATATCCTAAGTGTTTACCCTAAACTAGGGGTATTAAATAGTGTGGTAGGTTCATTACTAGATTTGTTCTAAATGGTTTCTTTATGTTATTCAATTGGTTTTAACGCGTCATCTTCATCTTTCATCGAGTCTTCGCCAAAATCGTCTTTAATACGATGAAAATACTCTCTTCTAAAAGTAATAAGGTTTTGTATATAATATGTTTCATGTTTTTATGAAGTTTCACAACGTGGTAACCACCTAACCAATAATCTTATTTACTACTGATCTAATACCTATTATTGATATTACGACGATAGTGTGTATAATTACTGTATCCGCTTAAATATTATGAACGTTGTTATCATGAGTATAACTTTCAATTTAGAGGCTTTATTACAGATATTAACCGCGTAAATTTGTCGTATATACGATCCATATTATATGATATTAATAGGTTTTCATCGTCCTCATCATGTGAACTATTAACTTAAACGTATATACCAATTAAAATTGTAGTACTTACGATTGAAATTGTTAACAAATATCATAACTAATTGAGGAAACCTTAACAGATGGAATCTAAGCGTTATAAGGCGTATTTAAACTCATTAACGATAGTAACAGTCACTCCAACCTACTCGCGAATTTTGGATTTACTAACGGTTGCTTTTCATATCATCTATTGGCATAATATTAACTTGTTAGGTTATTAGTTAAAAATATATATTGTTATTTCTCGACTTTTCTGTTTAATTGATATTATCGTTTACAGTTTTATAATTATATTCTTTTAGTATTATGTAAAGCGTATATTGTATTCGAAGTAACTTTACAGTTCGTTATAAACTTTTCCAAAAAGTTTGTTTTGATTACAAAGGTTGGGTGATAGTATTTGATACAATCCTTACGGATTTTTCGGAATGAACAAATAGATTTTTTAAGGTTAAAGCTTCATTTATTTATATATGTTAAGGAATGGCATTATCTACGTATTATATAGGTTATAGAGTTTCAAGTTATACAATTTTACTTTACTTCAAATCCTAGCGAAGTTTTCAAGGAGTTTGTAGTTAATGTTGACTATTTAAACTAGTTTGGGAGGTAGGTCACGATATTGGTATTAATTCTCAATATTAATTCTTACGAACAACTCAGATCTTAGGACTTTAAAATTGTGATAATAAGGTTAATTACTCGTCATTTGGCTTAAGAAGCAAATTCTTATCGTAGGATTTATAGTGAGTTGACTTTTATAGGCGTATTCTTTTCGGTTTTCCACGGTTGCATCACAAAAAGCTTTACCTTGAAGAAAAACCTAAAGGTTTTATCGATTTTATCTCATAAAGCGTAATATATTGTTGACTTTCATTCCTCGTATCGCGTTAACAACCGTTTCTTTAAGTTTTTCCCTTTTGCCGAACGCGTATTTCGTACTATCATGGATAAGTAGTCGATTATACTGTAGATTATCAAGTTCCTCATTATTGGAATGTATAAAGTTGTTATCTAGGGAGTTCAAGTTTTATCTGGGAGTTATTATTCATTAGTAATGCCTTTTTTTTTCCCTTAGTGGTTTGAGATTAAGAATTTTAAAGGTATTATCCATTTATGTCAATGTAAAACAATCCTTTAATAATTTGTTTAAAGTTGGTTCTCACATGAAAACCCCACATTTAAAGACTTCAATCTGAAATTTGATCTTAATGATACGTTGAATCATTTTTGACGTATAAATCAACAAATAGTTTAAACCCTTATAGATGCTTTGAAAGGTGAGGGAAATACGGAAAGTCTATCCGACTGCTTTCGTATCGAAGATTTACTAACCGATGTAATTAATCAATTATTCTTTATTAAAGTCTTTGTTAAGATGTTTACCCCACAAATATTTGTTATTTTATATAATAGAAAAGGGTCCAAAAGCGTTAATTTATCTTGTTAGTACCTTATCATTTTCTATATTAACGTTTTAACAGGTAAGTTCATCCTAATTCAGGAGTATTCAGGATTGATTATAGATTTGAATGTGGTGTGATGTGGCTATTTGGCGAGGTAATGACTTGAAGACTTAACTATTGAGGCGTATAATCTTGTAACATAATTTGTTTATGATAACTTAAAGATTTTGGATATTATCGCTTGAGGTACCCACCTTCATGGATTAGGTCACGTATATAATGAAGGATCTTTTGTTCTTCGGGTAAAGATTGATTTGGAAAATAAGGCTTGATAATATAAGTTGAAGGCTGTTTGTTGTTTAAGTCATCATTTATTATTACAATAGTTTTGAGTTGAACGGTTTATAATTATAGTTCGAATTAAGCTTTTATAATTGGTTTACGAATTTAGCTATTATTTAACTGGAAAGGTTTTAGAAATTTTATCATCTTTTTTTAACGATTTATGACTTTAATAGTTAATCTTACCGTCCTTGAAAATTTGTTTAATGAAGGGTTTTTTTTTTTTTTTTTTTTTTTTTTTTTTTTTTTTTTTTTTTTTTTTTTCTTTTGCCATTTTCAATAGCGATACCGTTGGGACACCATTTCTTCGATAAATTACGAGGAAATCTCGTAGTCCCCTTCACTGATGACTGTAAAAGATGACGCGTTAAGTAGAAGCCTTGCGTAAAAATATTTCCTCTACCTTGTAATACAAAGCGTAACCGAAAAGTACCTTCTTCTTCTACCTAACTGATGAGTGTTGTTATGCACCTATCATTGTAACGTATTAGAATCGAATCTTGTTCGAAGTAAATAGTGTATTACATTGTAGGTGGTGGTGTTTATTCTAAGTTTTTCTGATCACTAACTAGTCTACACACTAAGTTGTATAGTCAATTGCCTAGCACATTGCCTAGTCTTAAGTAATTACCTACTATAAGTCAATATAGTTGCCTTGACTGTATACCTACTATAAGTCAATATATTTGCCTTGACTGTACTGTACTAGCTTGCTGTTCTAAAAACGTTATAAGCTAATTATCACGAGCTGGTGTCTGCCATTATTATTTCCAAAGGTCTAGTACTGGAGATTTTCACGCTTCTGCAATGCTCATTATCATACCTATACCATATGATCAGTAATATAAATAGGCCTCGTATCATAATCAATTAGCTCCATATTAGCTTTGTAGACAAGACTTCATTTTTTCCTTCTTTTCTATCAAGAATTATAGATTATATATAACCTCTTAAGTGACAGTTTTAGGCAAGTTACTTTATATATAATCCTCGATTTCTTTTTCTCCGACAGTATTTCAATTATTTCATAACATTTATCGTCTAATACGATATATTCAGTAAATAAAACCTTTGAAGTAATGGTTCAATAACACCTTATTACTAAGAGCATTCATTAGTAAAAATATTTTCTTTCTTAAGATATCAGCGAAAGATTTAACATTTGTTAAAATCATTTAACCGTGCTTCTGGGTAATATTATAATAACAGGACCAAGTTACTCAAAAATACATTGCAAAGCAAGCCTATATTCTACGGGTAGTAATAGCTACAATATAACGTATCGAATCTTGTTTTGAAATTCCTATCGGTTTGACAACGTTTGTTAAAGAAACTAAAAGGCTTTTAATAGAAAATATTTAAAAGAACCCTCTGACCATTACCAAGATTAGGAAAGTTATCACGATATAACATTTTAAAAGAGGAGTGGGGCCACTCAATAACGAGAAAGAGTTTTCGAATAAATTTCACGATCATAATTATATAATTAGCCCGGCTTATGGCTGTAACGACGTCCATTTCATATTGAAACATAAAATACTTGATTCGCTCGCAAGATTCAATGATTAAAAATCGCTATTTTACTCGTAGCAAAGTAATTATAAAATATGAACAGCATAAAAATATAACTTTTATTAAGATAAACGATCATATTTTTCTATTTTTCTTTTGAGTTCAAAAGAGTCATTTAAACGAGGGAAAAAAGGAACCACTTCCTAAGTAACACGGATACCCAACATAAACCCACCCAGTTTATAGATTTGATTCGTACATATTATCATTACTTTACCGTTAGCGAATAAACTTTGTAAAGGTTTTTTTGATTTTTGCAGTTCTACGTTTCCTACAGGCTAGGAATAATCTTTTTAAAGCACTATTAACAATACACGGCCCGCTGTAAACGGGCGTTTTGAACCTGCCTTTATATTTTCAAGTATTGGTTTGGACAAAGAATGAAGGATACAGTATACTTTAGAAGAATAAAGGTATTAAAGTGCACAATATGTTTATAATATTGCTAAACGACATTGGTTTATTTCACTAAACAATAATAAGAGAGTATAGAAAGAAAAATGTTGGAATAGTACTTCATGCAGTGCAGTAGGTCAATTTTACTTAAGTAAAGTTGACTATACTGAACTTCAAGTTGAGTGTATTGCTTTGTGTGGACTTACCCCATCGGTTGTAAGTCAAGTGCAGTACGCTGCACTTCACTCTAGGGCATGGACCTGTAAAGGGACTAAGGCCGGAGCTGTCGCTCAAGGTAGTCGGATTCTGTCTATAAACCTCGATAAAGAAGGAAAGGAGAAGTCCCTGCTAGGAAGCTGCTATGAAGCTAAGATGGTGCAAACCGGTTACGTGACGTGTGGAAGCGTGGTCTCATACGACTTCCTCCCTGCTTCAAAGTATCGTAAGATCGAATAAAACAACCAGGATTGGATCCCTGGTAATACTAGCTAGGTACTAGCCTATAACATCACCCATAAAGACACCCACCTCATTCCCCCCTTTTTTGGTTTATTTGTCCGCATTGTAGAAGGTACGACGGAAGGCAAGCGCGTCGTTTTAAAAGTCGTGGTGGTATATAGAAGGTGTTAAGCTGAAAAGTCACGTAGAAGGTTCTCCAACGCCCCTCTTTATAAATAGTCCGTAAACTTTAGTTTAAAAAAAAACCTTCAACACTTAACTTTTTAATACTACTAAAACTAAAGTACCAGGTATTACAGCTTTCTTTACAACATTATTATCTATTATCATATTAGGTATTATAGCCTTATAATGTTGTTAGTATTGTAAAACTATTTTAATTTAATAATTTTTTATTCCCGTTTTACAGTTTTATATAATGTATCCTTAACTAACTGTAAAGGTCGATATCGCCATTGAAGACGTAGCTTCTTCTTATTAAAGGTTGCTTGATCCCTGCTAACAAGTATCAAGTTCCCTGCCCAACGGACTATTGAGAATCGTAACGGAACTAGTAAGTAAATATATTTTAAGTCCGTTTACAGGATGGCGTATAATTCGTGGAAGTTTTGTTAGGAAAGCGAAGGTAAGTAATTTAAGTGACCGCGAGGAAGTTGTTAACGAACGGTTCGATGCTGTTATTCGGTTCCGTTTTTATTTCGTCGGGGATATAAACCGCAGTTCTGGTTATTAATACACGCCTTTCAATCCTAATCCCGACATAAAAAAGGCTGTAAACGAGCTATTCGAGGCGTATTTAGCATTCGACTCTTATGATCGGAGTATGTCGTTATTCTAATAAACCGCTTTATAAGTGTTAACGAACGGGTAAAAAGCGTATAAGTTTAAGTAATCATTACGAAAAAGACCATAAGAGTTCGTCATGCCACGTAACGGAAAGTGAATACCCGAGGCGAGGGGGGGGGGGGGGCTTTGCTACCGTCAATGCGTTTTGGTGGCCTGCTAACTATATAGCAGATAAATAAGGAACCTACTTCTAAAGTAGGTTTTTCGTAATAAGGCAAAGACGTGAAAAACGTGGTTAACGAGCGATTATGAAACATAGTTGGAAGCAACCTAAAAGCTTGTGAAAGTTTCGAAATGTATTAATGTAAAGTTAAATAAATTAGTTAATATAGGTAAAATGATTTTAGGCAACAATTAAAATTAGGAATTCGAGTATATATTCTAATAAACTTTATCGTTCTTCAGTTATCTTGGCAAAACTATGATATTTATTCATTACCTGTTTATTAGCAGTTTATACGCCGCTCTATTTTGTAAAGTAAGTTGAAAAGTATTAGACTCGTTTACGAGTTAGATATAAAGGCCTGTCGTTATATTAAGTTAATTCGTAACGCTATTAGCAAGTGTTCAGTGTTTCGATATTAAGAAGCTTAAGAATGGCTTTTATATTGGGTATATATAGCTTACTTACTGAACTAAAATCAGTAGTTTCGGTGGGTTATAAATTTGAATACGTTCGACTTGGGGTTTGTTACTGGTCCGTCATATACGTTCGATGCAATATTTCGATTTCATTTCGCCGTTATCGTCTAAAATATTTATGGTTTACGGTTAAAGATCGCGAGTTTATGAACTTAAAAACGTATTTAAAACGGCTTATGAGAGTTAATTTATATAAAATCGAAGATGATTCTCGTCAGGTACGTCGAATTTAATAATATGGGATTTGATTACACGCGCTATACGATACGTTTCGTAAAGCTAACTTAACGTTTTCAAAAATTTGTTTAACCTATAGTTTTTTCAAAAAAAAAACCAAATATCATCACCGATCCAAAAACGTTTTAAGGGGAAACGCCGCTTATTAACGGCACCTTTATACGCTATTACGTAACCTTTATTATGGCTTATACGAAATTTAGAACCTTACGGATACGTTGAATAAAATCATCGGCTTTCGCGCGTAATATTATAACTGGGATGAGGAAACATTATACCGGTTGTATAAGATCGATATAATAGCTTTAGGTTATAAAAAACGGATTAATACCAATAATAATCGTATCCTTTTTACTTACCGTTAATTGATAATTAGGTAATAAGCGGTTTTAGTCAAGTTAGGACTAAACAACGAAAAAATGTAAATAGGTTAAGATTTCCTGGTTCGCGCGTTCGGTTACACCGTCGGTTTCAGGATAAAAGGTAATGTTTACACGTTACTTTACAATAGTTAGTCTATAAAGTCGTTTTTAAAATCTATCGGTCTAATTTAAACCACGATTACTAATAAACGTACAGGGAAACCTATAAAATCGCTAATAATAGTTTAAAAACCGTTTCGCATAAGTTTCGGCATTTATAGTGGTTATAACCTAGAGGGTATCGGCTTTACCTAAACGGTTCGTAATAATTCCAAGGTAAAGTCGGTTACGAGTACGTTTTAAAGACAGGTTAACTATAAAGTCGATAAAAAAATCGGTTTAAAACCCTTTAAAATCCAAAAAAAGGTTTACATTTACCCTTTAAACTGTATTTTCAATAGTTTATATGCTTATAAACGTCGTAATTACGATATAAAAAGAGTATAGCAAAATATAAGCTGAGTTAAAAGTGTATTTTCAAAATAATAGCGAAGGTAACGTTACGGCCTGTGTAGCCGGTAAAGGATAAATTATAAATAATTTAACCCAACGCGATAGTAAGTTGTTTGTGAATAAATACCTCAATATAGTCGCGAAACCTTAAAACCTTATCGTCGTTTACCGAGTATTTTGAAATTGAAATCTTTAACATTTAGTCGTCGTCAGTACGAATATTTGTTAAAAAATATCGGTCGTTTATATATATTGCGCGTATCAGTTATGGATAAGGAGTATTGTATATAATAACGACGTTCGAATAACTTTAAATATCGATATGAGTAAAATGTCTATAACCTTTCGAAATAAATTCGCTGACGACGATTAACCGGAAAATATTTGTATGCATAAACGGCTCGGAAGCGAATTATTCAGGGTTTAATAATTGGAGTTTTTGACTTAAAAGACTTGGATCGGAAAGGCCTTTAAAAATATCTTGGTTTCTCTGTAATACGTATCGGTTCGCGTATATTTTGCCACCTCACTATAAACAAATCGAAAACGGAATTACGAAAGGCGTTTAAATTAGCGGATTTGTTGTTTAAAAAGCCGTCGTATGTTTAAAAACTATTCCAGGTTTTTATGGTTTATTAAAATCGTAAATGGACGTGTCGTACCTCAAAGCTCGGCGTTTTATGCTGTTAAATAGATTATAATATTTAGTAACTTTTTATCATGAATTTCGTAGTAATATTAGGCGGGAAACAAACAACGAGATTAATACGTTATTAGATGTTGGTTGTTGTAGTCGTACCATTAGCAAAGGTACTCTTTTAAGGTTTAACTGAAATAGTTAGCTTTTTAAAAGGTATCATGATTAAAGTTTTATTGGGAAAATATAGGTTTGAAAAAAAGCTAAGTTTAAATTATTGAAACATAGCTTTTTTTCGGGGACTTAAATGAAAAAGGATAATTTAACGGATGAATTAAAGTAATTATTTAATAATCGTCGAGTAATCGCAGATACAATGGCGGTAAAACTTCGCGAATTTTAAAAGCCTTTATATTTTTAAAACCGATGTAAAAGCTATATATCTCTGATAACGTGGAGATTTTTTAGGTTCATATGTACGCCAACGCCAGCTTAAATAAGTAATCCTAATTATTTGGTTTTTTAAACTTCGAATGCGTATTGGAAAATATTAAGGTTAAATTCTTCTGTGTTTAAGGCGTTCGAGATTTATTTAACCTTAACGATATAATTATTTAAAATATAGTTTAAATATGCGACAGCATAATTGAAGTAAATATAGTGAATAATATCGATAAAAAGACGAAACAAATTATTAATATACTATTACAAGGTAGCGAGGATATTAAAAAAGTCGGAAAAACTAATAAATTATTCGAAAAATCTGAAATCAGTACAAAATACAATTTTCCATTCGTTTCCTTTCTTAATAAAAAGTTTGTCAAAAGTGATCTAACATTGAGCTTAGTAAACCATTTAACTTAGGAGATATTCGTAAAAGTCTTTTTAATAAAAGGAAACAAGAAACTATCCGCTTTTATAATAACGTTAATCCGGTGTTAATCGATATAAAAACGTAACCTATCTTCGAGTTTTCTAACAAAAATTACGAGGGTACCAGTTAAAAAGTAACTTATTCGAATGTAACCTTAGTCGAATAACTAGGTTAATGTTTTACGTAATATAAGGGATTCTTTTTGCTATATACTATATAAAAGGCTTTATAGGACTGTAAAATGTTTTCTTTAATTATCGATATAAAAACCGATTTCGTAATTCGATTCGAAATAGTAAAGGGGTAATTTATCGTTAAGGACTTTATTGAATAAGAGGCAAAATTCCTTAAGGCCGTCGGAATATCATTCATAAACGAAGATAAATGGTTTTAGGGCGAATGTTTTAGCAATATTTTCAAACAAACCAAAAAAAAAAAAAAAAAAAAAAAAAAAAAAAAAAAAAAAAAAAAAAAAANAAAAAAAAAAAAAAAAAAAAAAAAAAAAAAAAAAAAAAAAAAAAAAAAAACGGTGGCTAAAGCGTAATAGCGGCTCGACTTTTACGGGCCTTTCATAAGATAGTGTGAAATGTGACGGCGTGGACCTATTTTAACGTTTTTTGAATGGGTGCCAATCCTCGCTTTGAAACGCAATAATTACCAGCGCCTCTTAAAAGATATATATAATTTAAAATATTGTAATTGATTTACATATAACTTGTTCAAAGTTTACCCAGGATAACATTATATTATGAAAAAAAGAACGATATAGGTTTATGTCCAGTAATAGTACTTATTAAGGTGGATATTAAAGAAAGTTATAGAGGAAATAAATCGTAGGTAAAATCTGGACACATAATACGTAGCTTTGTCGAGTTGTCGTAATCGAATAGGAAAACGCGGTAACTTAAAACAGGTAGTAAATCATTTACTCGTTATGCTATAGTATTTACGACCTATATTAAGTAAAACTTAATTAAAATAAATGAAATAAGGAAATGAAATTATTATAAACAGGGTGATATTTTAAAGCTAAAACGCAGTTACCGAGTCAAATTAAAGTCTTGACCATTTTTGTACGTGACTGTTTGTTGAAGTTACACTTTTCCTTTCTTAAGGTTAATAAGATTTTTGACTAAAGAAAAATAGATTCCTATAACAGCTTTGGCATTGAAAACGTTCGGACGTTACACCGAATCCTACGGGTAGATGCGGATACGATAATTATCGACATAGTAAAGTAAATATAACCCGAGGTTTTTATAACAGGAGAATTCTGAGTAATGAAATTAGGCGACGCGCTGCTTAGGAGCGACTCGAAAAGTGCTTACGCCACTTATAATAACATTGTTTTAGCTTTCTCTAGTGGTTACGTTATCTTTATTATTTTTTTCTTACGAAAAACGCTTTTGATAATAATAATACCAGTATCGCCGTAACGAGTACGGGAGTTATAAAGAAGTTAGTCGATAAATTGGGTGTGTGAGACCTATTCGTTATAGTTTGCGGGTATATCGAGGGGAAGTAACGTATTGAAAAGTATATCGTTAACATCTCCCTTTAAAATAACGTGTTTAGCGGTGGATTTCCAGGTTATACCATTAGCTTTGGCGAAGAAAGCCTTTTAAAATTTTTAAAAAACGTAAAATCGTTTACCAGATTATTATTTTCCATTCATAAATCTAGTGATAATTGCGTTTACCACATTAAGGTCGTAATAATACGCGCAGAATATAGTTATAAATGTGTTGAGGCCGTTAGTATCGCCGTCATCTTCGCGGGCGTAATAACTTTTTATAACAGTTTTTATAAAGCCTTTAAAATATTGAAAAATAATGTCATAGTAATTTTTTAATCTTGATGAAATTTCAATCTTTGGGTAATTTACGTTTTATGGTGAATTTTTATACCGTAAAGCCTAATTGAATACTGGAAACCATAATTAGTTAATTAAAAGGGGTGCTAGTATCGTAGTCAGAATTGAAAAAGTCTGAGTTTTCGTTGTTTATGGAATTGACACGGTCACCGGTTAAAAGTGGTATAATAGTTATATTATTAGTAGCGTACGTAAGGGGAACCTTTGAAAGGTGGTACTATTCCAAAGATGAAAACGTATTGGTAACCTCGAGTTACCAGATTATATTCGTTAACGTATTTAGTATTTCTGTATTTTGTTATTTTAAGTATAAAGGATTCTTTCGAATGGCTTACTACCATTTTATTATTTCCGTACGTAAAGCGTCGGTAAAAAGATCTTATTAACCTATAAAGTAATTTTACTAGGCTATTAAGACACTTTCAAGCTTCTTCTTAACGCGCGCGTCGAGGAATTATTTTAAGACCTAGGGGTTTAGATTCGGTGGGTGGGAAGATAATAATATAGGCTTAGCTAATAACCGCTAATAAATAACTAATATATATAAGAAAGGAATTAAGGTTTATATGTAAAAGAACTAAGGCCGAAGCTGTCGCATAAGGTAGTCGGATCTTATTTATAAACCTCGATAAAAAGGGAAAGGAAAAGTCACTAGTAGGGAGCTGCTATAAAGCTAAAATGGTGCAACCAGATCACGTAACGTGTGGAAACGTGTCACTATACGGCTTCTTCCCTGCTCCAGAACATCGTAAGAGTGTGTAGAGCTACCAGGGTTGGATCTCTGGCAATAATAGCCAGGCACTAGCCGGCAACAGGACCAAGTAATTGGCAATACGAATTACAGTTCAGACCGGCTAGCGGTCTGCCAAACTTAGAACAATACATTCACCGATTAATCAATAAAATACTATTGTTACTTCAACTACAAATTGAATCGACAACGTTGCATCGGTCTTAGGCCCTACTAACACTAATGAGTGCTTATTGCATTAATCACAGATTAGCTAAGTAAAATAAAAAGCGACTTTCTGGTTACGCTTCACATCAAACGACGGCTAAGGTAGAAGAATGATTTTTATGAAAGGCCTCTACTGCTACATCTGTTTTTACGACAGTAAGGAAAAAAGACTTTGAAGTTACGTCGGTTTTCACGTTAGATTGGAGTTAACGATGGTATCGTTATTAAAAACACTAATAAATCTTTACGAGGTCTTTCTAAAAGCCGTTAAGATTAACTGTCAAAAGTTTCAAAATTCGGCAAGTTGGTAAACGGCTAAGTTAGTTCCACTACAAGTGTTACTATTACAAAAACTATTAAATCCCACGGCCAAAAAAACACAACAATAATTTTCGACCTTACCCTTTATACCAAATCTTTGCTCTTTCTTTACTATTTTCACTTCTACCACGCTAATTTAATATTCAAGATCGTTATCTTAAGAAACAACTCCAGAAATCGTTAAGTCGCGTTAAAAAAAGGCACATTACGCGACCTAACGCCAAGTCGCTAAGTTTTCACGCAATTTTACACCAAAATACTAAATTTTCATACTCGAAGATTACCAAGTCCCTCGCTCTAAACGTCTTATACGTCTTATAGAAGTAATAAAATCATAATGACTAACTTTAGCGCGAAATTTAAAGCTATTACCGATCTCTTCAATAAAGAAGTAATTAAGATCCTCAGTTATCTTTTCGCCAAATATTATAACTACGACCTTTAAAGATACGATGTCGATAAAAACTTAACCGAAAGGTAATGAACCAACTTTGTCGGCTGCTTTATCTTGGAATATAACGGCGGTAAATCTCTAACCGCACTTTTCGTAAGTATTACGAGTTTTTCGACCATTGGATTATTAATATATGGAAAGTGACCTAAAAGACCGTTAAGTCTAAACTAAAGGCTAAACTTAAGCGCTAAGGGATTAACATACTAAAGAAAAAGCTCTAGTAAACTGGCGAAAACCCTCTACGAGTTGGATTAATTTGAAAAGGGCCTTTGAAACTAACAGACTAAAGGAAATGGTGTTAAAAAACCTTAACGCCCCCGTATGCAATTAAAAGGGCCTCCCTTTTACTCCTTGCTAAATTAAACATTTTTTTACGCCAGCTTTAAGAAACCTATTGACCTGTTCGGCAGCCCAACACCTCTACATAATAGTACATAGTACGCTCTTAACGGCGGTAGAGCGCGTAAGGTAAGGGCCGTCAACGCGGCCAGAAGTATCAACGTTAGCGCTTTACACTAATATATTAAATGGGATCGTTAGGCTTTCCAAAACTTTCAAATACACATGACCCCCCAGCAATTTAATCGAGAGGCCCTTTAAAAACCTTTCCCCTTCAGATTTATATCCATATGAAAGTCTACTACACGTCCTATTACAAGACTTTACCCTTTGGGCCAGGTGACAAGCAATTACCCTTAATACTGTACCTTGTAAGTCACAAAGCTTAAACTGCTAGAAAATACCAATTAATACTGGAATAATTATTACAATCTTCCCCTAATACTTGTCAAAATGGTCAACATTAATGAAATATTTGTCATGGACTTCGCCAAAATCTAAAACGACGTAATGAAATATAATGGAAAGCCTTACAACCTCTTAGATACTAAGATAATATCCTTTTTAAACATCTACAAGTAAATAAAGGGACCCCTTTCAGGTTTTCATTTACTATTCCCCGGAATCCTTATAAGTTACATTAAGGATTATTACCTTACTTTCTTTACTCGAACTACCACGTTTCGTGAAATTTATAATGGCATAAAGAGCTACTTCGAATAAGATGTCCAACTGACCTAATATTATATAAATTAGGCTACGATGAGGTAGATAATGACAATAGCTACAAAAAAAAGTGAATTAAATACCAATAAATATACTTAACCAGATAATCGATAAGTTAATGATATACTAGAAAGAGATAAGGAAAGCATACTTTAACGAAGCCAAACTTCGCGAGTAGATACAGGCAGCAGTTATAGGCGTTAACGAATTCGCATACGCCCTATAACGCCTAAATGCCACCTGTGAAGGCTTCTTTAGCCAATTACGTTTTTCGTTTACCACTGTAATAATACGTATACCAAAATCGCATAGTATATACCCCTAAGTCGACAACTTCCCTAATGTAAATAAAAAAAGCCCTACGGTGATGAATTACATCGACCGCAATTACGGCTACTTGCGCTCTCAACGCCCAAAATCTGGCCTACCAGCTATAAACTAGAGGTAACAACCACGTGAACGCCAATAAAACTAAAATTTAGGCGAAATTATGAACTGCAAGTACTATTATTATTATATTAGTAAAAAATGTAAATTTGTAGTAACTTTAGCTATTGGTCAACTCGTCATCCCCTCGCTAAACGAAACAATTAAAAAGTAATATACAATATGCAATACCCTACCACTTCTAAATATAACTACTTGGATTCAATCGCAGATTTCGAAGTCAAAGAACCAATTGACGGTAACAATAACTCCAAAATCATCAAGTGTTATAAATATACTATTCCTGGCGCGGCTTAATAACTAGCCAACCATGCGTTCTTATACCATTGAGGTGGTAAAAACCCTTACCTTTACCCTAACCAAGCTCCTAACTCTTTACATACCTTTAACCTTCACTATTATCACGTGGACCACACGTTCCAAAGTATTATGCCAAGTATAAGGGAAACAAAGTACTTAATAGAAGGTTATTCGTAATATGTGTAACAAGGAGGGGAAAGTATTACAACTATTAAAATTGACCTTTACGATATTAACAAGACCAAAAAAGGCTTGAAACTAGGCGAATAACTATCGTTAATAAAGACACCGGTAATTTAAACTGTTATAAAAATAATTTAGTTCCACATACTTAAGTCCCCTACCTCTTTCCTTTTTTTTCTCCAAGGATATAAAAACTCTCGATATTAAGGTCAATATTAACGCAGACGAAATGGTTAAAAACGGCCAAAGGTTTCCCCTCACCTTTAAATGGGAGTACTTATAATTTTATCTTCAAGATCCGGAAGCAGTGGTATTAAACCTAATGGAGCCGGATATAGGTTGAATACAACAGCGCTTTCACTACTCAGTCGTAAACAGGCTATACAAAATCCTAAAGTCCGCAAGGCATAAAGATATGAAATACTTTATCCTCAAAGACACTAAAAGACTTTGTTACAACTGCCAAATGTATAGCTCAGTCTCCCGCAGATTTAAGTTTATACTTATGGACGATAAGGACTTTAATTATGTAGTTTTCGTCGATATATATTACTTATATAATAAGCCTATCCTTCACGTCTTTAATTTCGTAACCTCTTTTTACGGGGCTAAATTTTTAAGTCCCTTTCTATAAAAGATACGTGGTAAACGCTCAGAAAGCTATATATTAACACTTACTCATGCTCACCCAACGTCATTATCCATGATATCATTACTAACTTTGCGATGGCAGAGTTTTAAAAAATGCTAATATATTAGTTATCTAATGTCAATATATACCTGTTGAAGCCTACTGGAATATTAGGAAGGTTAAAAGGGCATACGCCCTACTTCGCCGAACGTACAATATCTTTATGTTTGAAATTGGAAGCTTCATGAATCTGAAGGCACGCTTACAAATAGCGGTGAAAAGCCTGAAAGATACCATAGGCTTTAACGGCTTAATACCAACTATTCTAGCTTTTGAAGTATATCCTTGCTTAATAAGTGAATCTTCGTTACTAAAAAATACTTAAAAACGTATTACAACCTACGCCAAAGCTTTAAGGTAACTGCGAAAGAAATAAGTACGCCGCTAGGTTAATAATATTCTAAACACCGGGAACAGCCCTTTAATAATCTACTTGCTTCCTTTGCCGTTACAAAGTAACGTCTTCGTGAGGCAGAAGCTGGGTAAATGGGAGGGCTCGTACAAGATATTAAGTATTGTGAACTCCGAAGTAATTATTAAAACTGCTAACGGTCCTGTATCTTTCTGAGAAACTCAATTCAAGCCCTATATTAGGGCTATTAAGGTTAAAGACCCTTGAACCAAACGAACGAGCTAAGATGAACTTACTCTACTTGTTATCGACAAGTCTAATAAACGCTCCTAGCGCAAACGACCCTCGAAATAAAGAAACTTTAAAAAAGAAGTAATTCATACCTGGACTAATCTACAATACTTCTTAAATAATCAAAAAATAAAAGGATATCGAAAACTTGTTATTAAAGCTCCGAGGACAAAGTATCATTAAAACCTTTGGCAAACCTTTCGAAAAAAGTGATAAGGATAAGATTAACGGCTTGCTAAATCGAGGGGTTATATAATCCATGCCGAAAACCAATTTAACCTACAAAACCCAAACGTCATAATCTTTAAGTCGAGAATTATCCACGAGGTTAAAGGCAAATCTACGGGGCGGCTGTACGAAAAGTCACACCTAATCGATTAAAAATACAGCGATAAAAGCAAGGAATAAATCCTTATGTAATCACCAACGATTAAAAAGATTAGCTAACGTTTGGTAGGAACTTTAACAATAAGTTTACTAGCTAAGAATAAAATCAAGTTTCCGTTTAATAGCCGTAATATGGGGTAAAATTTTACGCAATGAGTAAGGAATGTACAGCGGATCGTACTACTAAAATTATCACAGGAACTAGGTACTATCTACCCATTAATGATGGTAATACTATTTATTAAGCCAATATACAGATTAGCTAAAGTAAAATTTCATTAGTTCCTGACCTACCAGTTCCACTTTAAACTATAGCTAATAATAAAGCTTTTAATATACGACCTATTCTTGTTAATAACATAAGAAAAGGACTTTGGCATAGTAGGTATGCAAACTAACGATACCATTTTTGTTGGAATGGCTGGCTTGGTGGCATTAAAACAGTAGGCGATTAAAGACTTTAAGTTCGGAAATTGCCACCCGATAACAAAGTTAATAGAAAATAGCTAACTTGACTTTAATAAATTGTTAATCCGCATATTTAATGTTAATGCCAGCTGTATCTTTCGCTAAAGGGTCTAGGGCACTACTTTTACTTCAATTAGTAAGACTTATGTGTTATGGACTCAGGCCATTGGCTATTGAGTCTATAGGTTACGTGACTGTACACATAACTGGATATGCAGTACTCGGTCCAGGTCCGTTCTAGGTGCGGACCGGGCGCGGTCCGTGTACGGCATATGTAAGGGCACGTAACGGGCTGATCACTGGCTAGGTTTATAGGTCTTGTACGATGGGTTACGGTAACCTTTTTTAGTCTTTCTCTGTACATTAATAGTAAACCCTACTTAGTATCTATTGGGCTTATTATAGTACGTCAGATTATTATATACTATTAAGGTTTTTTTCGTTTTTTTTTGTTCGAAAGAACGTTACTTATAATAGAGAAATCAATGGTAAATATTAATAATTTTACGTTATACTTGAGCATTATCGAGGAAAATGGTTCGTTAATGAATACCTAATTCTTTATCTATATAAATACAATATCTACCTTTTTAGGCTAATTTAAACCGATATTTTTCGTCTATAAGATATTATAGGTTATATAGCGTTTTTTATTAAATAAATATAACAACTGGCTTAATCGATTTTCACTATCGATTTTACGTTCGACTTCGTTCATTTCGTAATTAAGATTTATCAATTCGAGTCCGACTTAACGGTAACTCGTATTAGCTTTTTACTGTTGTAATATAGGTTAAAACGATACGAACAACCGTAATGAGACAGACCTGTTTTTACGCAGGTGGAGACGAGCTAAAAGATCGAATTTATATTAAAAGAGAAAAAAATGTAAATTAAAAGAGGTCGGTATACGTTCCTTTATATATAGATCTATTATACGGTGGCTGTTTAGCAAGTGATTATAACGTATTACAAAGCCAGTGGATACGAGGGTATATATGATTAGCAAGTTTTTCGATTATATTAAAGCTATTTTGAACGAATTTTACCGTGTAAGTAAAGACTTAGTTGAATTAAAGAGATTATTTATAAACGACAAAAACCTATAGGCACTACTAAGAATTATATTCGAGATATTACTAACTTAAGCGGGCGGATCGGATTGGCCTTTAGACATAAAGTATAATTATTTTATATTTTGGTATATCCTTATGTGTTCACGACAGATGTAATACGTCAGGCGTAAGCCGGGTAAATTATATCCTAGCCTTAGTGAAGTAACGAGAGCTCACCGACGAATTGAAGTTCTTAAACTTAAAACGAAGTTATAGTAGTTAACAAACGGGATCTATATTGGTATAATAATGAAATAAAAATAAAATTATAACGGGACTCTATGCCTTTTAAGTATTTTCGATAAGAAGTTGTAGTAATTAAGGCTTATTATTTCAACAAACCTATTCGATTCGCATTTAAGACTAAAGATATAGGGTAACGTAGATAACGGCAAAGAATCGCCGAATTGGGCTCGTTATAAAGCGTTGCCCATGTTATGGTTCGACGGACTATTACCAACGTGGTTACGAATTTCTCCCAGTACTACCTCCGACGCAGGTATATATGATAAAAGTCGAAAAGGTAAATAAAAGTTTTTTATCAAGGGCGACGGGAGAAACCTAACTTTTGGATATAGTTTCGTATAGGATTTACATAACGTTAACAGCATATTGATAAAATTGAGTTAGAAAGAGTTAATTTTAATTAAAATACGTAAACATAAGGATCCATTCCTTATTACTATTCTTTTTAATAACACCTACTTCTAACATATTGAAATCGATTTAAGTTATAATCATTATTATATTATAAGTCAGTCTTTAAATAGACGGATGGAAATAAAGCAAATTAGGCTCTTGTATACTTCAAATCTAAATACAATATTAAGGTTACGTCAAAATACGCGTATTGAATAAATAGCCAAGTTCCGCATAAATATTGATAAATAGTTGAGCTCGATATTAATACATATGATTCTCGAAATATTAAGGAATATTATTTTTGGGATACTTTGAATACTATATTAACAAGTAATATTTAACGATGACGATAGTCATTTAATAATTTATAGTTGAAAAGTATTAGTTATCAACGCGCTAAAGGTATGGTTTAGGTGTGGTATATACGAGGCGTTATAAAATTAATTTTTATCGATTTAACAAACTATTTATACCGGATAATATAACATGCGTGAGATAAGTCGTAATTAACTTTTGCTAATAGTTTCAAAAAAATAACGCTACAAGCGACGGCGTCGACTACTAATAAGGGGAAAAAAGGATTAGTTGCGTCTTTCACTAAAATTGGAAAATTACAAAACCTATTCGATCGATGTATGGCTATACTTTTACCTCTAAAGAAGAGGAAACTCGACTATTTCATTTATATAAAACTAAAAGAAAATAGATCTTGACTAAAACGACCATAAAGACGATTTAATTTAATATTACTAAATCAACTAATTGAATTTCGATGTAAGGTTACGAAATTGATGAATAAAGGCTAGGTTCGGGTAAGGTTTTTATCGATTACAGCGCCGGTATAATTAATTTCGAACTGGAGGGAGATAACGATTTTAAATAAACTACCGGGTATTAAATAACATTTCCGAGTAAGATCGTTTTTCTTTACCTTAAATTAAGGGGACCTTACGCGCGTTATAGAAGTCGACGTAATTTATGAAGTTGAATATTCAAACGGCTTTTTACCGTATTTAAGTTGTACCCGAATAGAAATATTTAAAGGCGTTTCGTATACGGTTCGGTTTATTTAAATTGCTAGGTACACATTTCAAGCTTGTAAAAGTGTAGGCGACCTTTTAACTATATATTAAATATTTAATAGTCGATATTTTTGATATTCTATTATTCTTCATTTAAACGTTCTTCTAGTCTTTTCCTTTTGAGATGAATAAGATTATATAGCGAAAGTTCGCATGGTTTTGGAACGTTTTCGTAATAAGGGGTTAAACTTAAATTTGAAAAAGTGTAAATTGGTAGTTAAGGAGGTAAAATACCTGAGTTTCATTATAACGGTTGGTATAGGTATCTGGGCCGACCCTGAAAAAGTCCGGGTAATATACGAAAAAGAGTTATTATATATTATTCGAAAGGTTCGTAGTTTCTTATATTTTACAATTCTTTATCTGAATTTTATTAATAACTTGTCCGAATCAGTTAATTCATTCATTTCACTAATGAAAGAAGACATTCGTTAAGCTTCAATAAAGCGGGGAAAACACGTATTCTAAACCTTAAAGGACATTTTTACTACGGCCTCGATTTTGATATATTATGACCTAAATAAGTTCACGGTATTTGAAACCGACTATTTGGCAACGATGTTAAAGGAGTAATTGTCGTAACAAGATAAAGATAATATTTTAAAGCTAATAACTTATTATTTTGTACTGTTAATAAATGCGGAACGTAATTATATTTTTTTTACGATAATTAGCTTCTCGCGGTAAAGTCCTTTTTAAATGCTTGGTTTTTAATATTACGTAGCGTCCGTACCCCGTTTATGATCCTAATGGATTGTAAATCATTAGAATATTTTTATTTTTTATTTTTTATTTCAGAAAATTAAGTTAAATAAATAGAAGTCCTTTCTCTTTTTTAATACCACTTGTAATATAAGCCCGTATATTAGATCGCCTATCAGGATATATTATCCCGTGAATTATAATACACACCGGAAGTTAAAGAGTGTCGAGAGCGAATATTTTAACCCATTTTTATTTCAATGCTAAACGTAATAATGATAGGCTTATATATTTTGAAAACGTATATTACGACGTGTAATATCAATAAATTGATTAAGACGAAGGTTTAGTTATGAGATCACAATGATATATACCATCAAGGAGAGTTAAATGTTATTAAAGGGTTAATATAAGTGGGATCGTTCTAGGGCAAACCCGCATCCAGGTGGTTATCCAGGATAATACGAGGGGATTTTCAGGCGTAATTTTTATAGGATTGACCCGCGCCCGAGTCGTTATCTGACATAATGCCGGGGGGGTACAAGATATTAATATGAGTAATGATATTATGGGTTCAGCCCGCGTTAAACCCGTTAACTTTATTAAACCAAGTAATCGCTTCATTTTTAAGTCGGGTACCTTTACAAAATCATGGGATTAAAGGGTAATAAACAACCCGTTATACGAGGTTCGCCTATTAACGTTTTCCGAAGTCTTTAGGTGTTTGCCGATTAAGGTAAGATAATCGGTGTAAATTAAGAATTATAAGATTAACCCGTTGTGTATATTAAGTTATCATAACTGATTATAATTACCTAATTAGGAATTTTTATCAACGAAAAATTCATAATACACCTAGGATTCGTTTATTATAGGCTATTCGGTTAAAAACGTTTTGTTAAGAGTTTTTCAACAAGATTATTATTAAAAAGGAATGGTCACAGATATTCGACGCCTATATCGAATATATACGTAATATAATAATACGAAACCTCGTTGTACATTAAGATAAAGCCTCTTTTAACTCCTCTTTATTACAAATCGGTATTAGGCATATATTTCTGTCAACTTTATAATCGATTTGCTACTTACCGATACCGGTTTTCGATATTCGTTAATTATTACGATCCGCCTTTTCAAGTTGATTTCGGCTGGGTTAATATGCTTTAGAATTGCCGATACGGATACGGAGCGTTTTTGAAATATATATTGAACATTTTATTGGTTTCCGGATTTTATTATTCATAACCGCAATTCGGAATAGGTAGTTAAACTTTAAACAACTATGTATTTTTTGCTAAAAGTTAAGTAACTTTTGTCCATGAAGTATTACCTATAAGTAAGTAACGGTACCGAATGTATAAATTAGGAAGTTTGGAAGTATTTACGAATCATAATTGCCTTTTTATAATATAATTGGGTATTATATTTACCCGTTTATTATTTAATATTTAATAAATGGAAGTCGATGGTTACCGTGTTTAACGTAAGCCGTTTGATAAATAGGTATAAAATATCCCCTGTTTCGAAGGTAAATATGGATACGAAGTCGTTAATTAGTTACACGGTACAAACCGTTACGTTTTTAATATATTTACGCAAGGGTACTAATTTAGCTTCAATGGTTATGGTATATATTTAATAATAAATAAATTTAATAGCGAATCGTCGACGACGTCCGCCGAAACGATAAAAATAGAACATTAAGTTTAGTTTAACTTTCGTAATATTAAAATTAACTGTGGTAGTAAAAAGATAAATAAACTTTATAATTAATATCTAGTAATTGATATTCAAAATTAGTTTAATATATTTTTAGATATTTTTAAGAAATACCTTGTATTTTTTATAGATTTGATAGGACGGGCGATTTCTGACCCCTTTCCATCTTAGGTCTTATCCAAAACTCGCCCGAAACTATTTTTTTGTCGTTAACTATATAGAAAAAGGGGTATACGAGGAATTTAAAATTTAAGAAATTGTTGCGGTAATAATGGAACGAGGTAGTATTCGCTTTTAATTAGTTAAATAGAAGGGTTGTAATAAATTTGAAAATAAATTGGTAGAAAACTTTCATTATATTACAATTCATGACATATTCGACACGAAATTAGGGGATATCTGGCTTATAGTAGCCCGTTATCTCAACGATGACATCGAATATATACTTAATAACTTACGTGAGGCGAACTGTTTTTACGTCGCAATTATTTAATAATATAAAAAAGTGGAATTTTATTACTATCATAATACATCACGATAAGTAGGGTTGGATATGTATTTCCCGAATTTTTCGAATAAGTATTTAATCGCGAGTCGACTTTTATTACGACCTATTAAACTTTTACTTATTAGTTATCATTTTTTTTATCTGGGTTTAGCGAATAATAATGTTATTAACGTTAGGTACCTTATTATAACTAACTTTAGATACCGGACAAGACCGGTAAGACTAGACGGCGAAAGGCATAATGGGTGTTAATAGGCGTCGATGAAAGGGGTTAGTAAAAGGTAAAACGGACATAAGGCGACGTTAGGAATAACGGGTAACGTTAGGTGGAACGAGCGTTAGAGAAAGCCGATGATAACGGTAAGTGAAAGACGAAGCGTGGAAAACAACCCTTTAACGGATTACTAAAGATTATAATACACTAGTTTAAACTCGGGGGACGCGGTTAGCCCAAGTACGATCCTCTACCCGTTTACAATCAACCTGATTCAATCACTTTTAGCTAAAGGTAATAGATAAAATACAGGTTAAAATGAGGTTCGTATGGTTAGATTCTAAATAACGTTCGCTACACTTTGTAAGATGTAGCCTATATTAGCTATAAAGTATATAACTTACGTAACTATATCATTTTAATTACTTGAGCTAAACCTATGGGAGGGTATACTAAGAAATGTCAAAAGCTCCAGCGTAAAAATATTAAGCGTTAATATACGGTTAGTCGAAGGAATCTTATTACAATCAATAGGCTAAACCGTAAAAGGCAATGAAGAAGTTTTAGAGGACGGACTTGGAAGAAGGGGGTAACGGAGACAGATAAAGAAAGAGGTAATAGTTTATACTACCTGAACGGTAAGGATTACTTATACTCGAGTAATATTTCGAAGTCGAGTAAATTAATTGATTAATTCAGAAAATACGAGGGCGAAAACGGGCTGGTAACCCGGAACATTTTTTAACTGCGTTTTAATAAGACATAAAATGTAACCTACGTTTTTCTTTATTATAACTAATTAGCGTGCAAAGGTACGAAAACCGAGCGAAATCGTAAGTAAGTTTATCTTTTAAATATATTACGAAAAGGGGTAATATTACGGTCAGGTTTCCTATAAAGTTAATATATAAACTTACTTTACTATAAACCTTTCGATACGTAGAACAACTTTACGTAAGAAAAACTCGAATATAAATAAAAGGAACTCCGGGTTTTAAAAGAAGATTGATATACGATATAGAAACTTTTTTTACCTATAAGGGGGGAAGCTTACTTCTATCCTCATTATTACCGAGAATGAGCAGGTCGTCTATAACGCGAGGAACTTATAAAATATAGGTAATGATAAGATGTTTATATATGATAAGGTAACGTATTTTATAAATCGATTAATTACTTTTATCAAAAGCGTTTACGGTGGTATAACCTAAGTTAGGTTCATTATATATATTATCTTTAAGAATGTAAAGGAGGTAAAGAGTCTGCGAAATATCGACAAGTAATGTCAATTTGTATAAAAAAAGTAATAGTAAAGTTATTATAGAAAGTCACAAAATGTAAAGGAATAACGAAATAATGTCGATAATGTAAAAAGAAAAGGAGGGAAGCTTTAAAGGTTACTTTAAAGTCTGTATTTATAGGTATTAATGGAACGGATTCGATAAGGGTTACATATTATACGGGGCGCGTTATACGGTATCGGAGGTAAAAGCGATGCATTATACGGCTCGTTAAAAGGTATATTATACGGTATTAACGGTAAAAATCATACGTTATACTGTATATAACGGGGCGCATTATACGACGCCAGCGTTCTAGGATTTAACCGGAAAATACGTTATACAATACGTTAAAAATGGCGCGTTATACGTCGTCGACGGCCTAAAGGTAAATCGGCCGTTACGTTATACAGAGTGTTAAACGCCATGTTACTGGTTAACGCCTAGCCCGTATACTAGACGGGTGAAGCCCGTGTTTCATGTTTAATTAGCGGGACACCGCAGCCCTTATATCGTTCGAGAACAAAGGGAGTATGTTATGAACTTAGGCTATTGGCCATTAAATCTATAGGTTACGTAATTATACACGTAATGGGATATATAGTACCCGGTTTTGATTTAGACTGGGCGCGAAACGGGCGCGGTCCGTGCACAACACGTATAAGGGCACGTAACGGGTTAGGCACTGGCCGGGCCCATAATTCTAGCACGATGGGCCACAGTAGCCTCTTCTAGCCTTCCGCTGTACATTAATAATAAACCCCATTTAACACCTACTTGACTTACCATCGTAAGTTGAAACTTAAAATAATATGGCTGAGGCTTAACGGTATTTGAAATAACGTACCCTTGGCAGCTATATTGCTATATTATGCCAACCTAAAGCCTTTTTCGATCTCTTCATCGTAACACAAGAATTATACCCGGCAGATAAATACTTTGACCGGCTAAATAAAAGGGTTGAATAGTAAATGCGAAATCTAGACCAAGGGATTAATATGATTCCAATCAAGTTTTCGAAAGCTAAGTTGATAATATTTACGGAAAAGTCTTTTATAAATAACACCGAATGATCTTTAAAGATCGGCTTTCTAATGACCCTCGTTAACTAAGACAGGCAAAAAAAAAACAGTTTAGAATTATTCGCAACCTATTTCACTGAACCTTCATCAAGTGTAAAAGGATCACACGAAATGTACTAACTTCGGAGGTTTGCGGCATAATGGTGAGCTTTAACGTAGGCATGGCACTTGGGGAAACCCCTCAATTTATTACCAAATAGCTAAAAATTTCCCTTATTCCAGTGGTAATCTATACTAACTCGAAAAGCCTTTTCAAATACATCTTGAAGCTCGGAACTACCAGCGAAAAAATCTTGATGATTAACGTGATAGCACTCCGTAAAGCCTAAAAAGGGAGTGAGATTAAGGAATTCCGGCAGATTAACAGAAAAGATAATCCCGTAAATGCTATAACGAAGGTAGTGCTAAACAAAGCCTAGGAAATGTCTGTAAATAGCAATAGACTGACCATACGTATCGAGAGCTACGTTAATCTGCCGTCTAGAAAGCCCTGATCACGTGACGGCGGTCAGAGATATAGTGGAATACTGAAAAACTGATAGGGAATTAATGATATAGACTTGTTTAATTAGTACGGTTAAAATGGAGGCCTACAAAAGCTTGTATCGGAAGAACTTTTTGTGGGAGTTAATAAACTCGTACCTCGAAGAAAAGGAGTACCTAAGGTCGAATAGGGTTCATTTACATGCAATTGAGTGTAATTTAGTGTGAAAGTTATTTGGAATAAATAGGGGTCGAGATAGTAAACTAGGAGGTAATTTAATAGTAACCGGAAAAGATTGGTTAGCTATACTGGCGTGCGCGTATAAACTAAAAAGCCGCCAGTATTAGAATAGTACTACATTCAGTGCAGTAGGTTTACTTTACTTTAGTAAAGTTGACTATACTGAATTGAAAATTGAGTATATTACTTTGTGTGCACTTACTCCATTGGGTGTAAGTTGAGTGCAGTACGCTTCACTTCACTCTAGGGCACGGACCAAAAAATTGGCCATACAAATTACAGTTCAGACTGCCTAGCGGTCAGCTAAACCTAGAATGATACATCCACCTCTTGACCAATGCAATACTACTGTTTCTTCGACCACGAATCGAATCGACAACGTTGCAACGATCTAAGGCCCTACTAACAGAAAAAGTAAATCATAAAACCCCGAGAACATTATCCGTCGAATATTTTGAACCGGGCCAATTCTACATTAACCTGGATAGTCTTTCACCAAAATATATGTACCCTCTGAATACTCCTTTACAACCTTCTCCATATTATCAAAACAAATACTATATATAAACTTCACCGGCACCACACCAATGAAAGCGTTCGCTAAGTTTAAAAAATAAAAAGCACTATTAAAACTTTGTTACGAATTCCTCTATTCCGCAAAAAATATATCAAAACAGTAAGATATGTATAAAGCTTCATCGTAAGGGCGTTATTACCGCCTCAAGTAGCTCTATTAAGGTTTTTACACATATGAAAATTTTGTTTTCATCAAATAAGGCGTTATTTGCTTTCAAAGGTTTGATTTAACAATTCACAACGACCATATGATGTTTCTTATCTTATTATTCCACGAGGTAAAATATAAAACCAAAAAGCCCTATAAAAAAGCCGTTTTACGGTTAAGAGGTACGATAATACGAGGGGGGGGGGGAATAACAACTTAATCACCTAATTTACAACAAACGAATCACCTTTGAATTTTAGCGCTTGCCACTTCCTTACAAACTCAATATAACATTTATCTTAAACTTCGAAATAATGCGAAAATTGACATAAAATTAGAAAAACACATTAAACAACGGATTTACACTAATATACTTGTAAATCTTTGAAAATTCTACCTACAAAAAACAAATTTACGCATACTAAAACCACTTTATGGCTTCTTAAAGACTGGTATATATTAGTTGAATACCTATTACAACTATTGTAAGGAACATTTTAAAATAGCCAATTCAACCTTCTATCTTTTCCTGTTTATTTAAACACCACATTTAAAAGGCTTTGAGCTAATTGAAATTCAAATGAACGATACAATTATATTGTATAATACGATGTTTCATATCCCAGAAAAAGGAATTTTTGAAAGGAAAATTCAAAAGAGCATCTAAAGGTTTATCTAGGAAATGATCGCTTAATCAACTTTAACAATGCACGAAGAACACTTTAAAAAAACGTTTTAAAGTTTGTACAAAATTAATAATTAGCAAAAGTTACCCTTTTTAATTTCATAATCGTGAATTGGACTGACGAATGCAAATGATAACGTGTACGAGGTATTTAGGTTGTATCGGTTGTATAATCGGAAACGGAGTTTACCCTTTTTGTCGTTAAGTAATATCAGATGGACCCGTCAGATAATGCATACAAAGTATTAAACAAGTGCCTTAAGTGGAAAATCAGTAATCTGCAACGCGGCAGTTTCTTTATATTACTCGATATATTGGTAACGAATATTTTTATCTTCAATAACAATTTTTTTACAAATAACGACGATCATAACTTACAAATATAGTTTATACTCATAATCGACAACGAAATATCGACCCGGAACGGACTTACCCTTCATTGAAACTTTATTTATTAAAGTCTCATTAAATACAAATGGGTTTCACAGAGTTTTTTCGCCCACAAAATCTATATTATGATTGAAGAATTCGATTACAGTATTGATATAGCGTTAAAAGTACGTATAATTATTTCGAACCTGAGTTTGAAACACCTATCTTTAATAACTTACACTTATTCTTTTTAGTCTACAAATACGCTGTTAAGCTCGGCATTACAAACGAGAAACACCTTATAATCGATAATATAGGCTTGCGAGAATCTAAGGAACGGCGCGAAATTGGAAAGACAAAATAAATCGCCAGAAAATAGAACCATGTAGATATAATAACTAAGGGCGCTCCAAATAGGGTATTAACAGTACTTGTATTTACAAACACCCTTTTTTTTAACATTACTATAAAGATTTTACAACCTAACTCAGATTAGCGTATTACTTTTCATATCTTTGTGTATTTTACTCCTTGTACTTGTTGTTTCCATTTTCAATAGGTTATTTATCACTCTTCTAACATATTATTACTATTGGAATTTTTATTTTCCGCTCTTTTGATATGTTATAACTCTTTGAATCCGTTGTTTATCGCTTTTATGATATAATGACACTCTCTAATTTTGTTCTTTTCCACTATTTGGATATATTAACACGTTTTGAATTTACCGTTTTCTGTTTTCTTAATATATTATTACTTCTTCAATTTGTTATTTACCTCTTTCCAAACATATTATTACCCTTGACATTTGCCATTTGCCGCTTTACTAGTTTATTATCCGTTTTTATGTTTATTATTTACTATTTACCCTTCAATTGGCTTGTTAAATACATTTTCATCTTATAGCAACAATCTATATTAAGGCTTGGGAAAGTAAGCAAATATAAAAAATTGTAATTACCTAAAGCTAAAAGGGGAAAGGAAAGCAGTGGTTACTTAGTCGTTCTCTTCGTTCTCATACTTGCTGTTTCCGTCATCGCCGTCGTTATCGACACTGCTAACGCCATCACTTCCGTCGAAACCGCTATTGGCGTCGTCGCTAAAAGTAGAGTTAGATACCTCCCACTATTTGGGTTACATACCTTTAGGCAGGGAGCGAGGAACGATTTCACCTTTTTTACGACACCGCGTAATAATGTCGTCAAATTCACTGACATAGTATATGCGTAAGCTTGCCCATTAGACGGTAATAACTATTACCGTCTCTTTCAACCGCTGGTTAACGATTAATAATAATTATTCTCGTTTTATTTTAGGTATTTAAATATTGGTTATTTTCTGGAAACCGACTAACTATTGATTTTAAAAAGTGAAAAGCAAATAGTCGATCCTAGGATTACGTATTAAAAAGTTGGTAATTTACCATGAAGATGGCGAACGCATAATAGGGTTTTGTTTTACGGCCCTATTACTACCAAAACGGGAACGTATATATTACCTGTTTGTTTTTAACGGTAAGAGCGAAACGAGCGCCCCAAGATTTAATGATAATCGTTAATAGACTTACCCATAGGGGCGGATATAATGTAGGCTACGCAGGGAGTATTTATTAGCGGCTGGAAAACGCGAGCTCGGGTGTATCTCTTTATCTCTTTACGCGTCAAAAAGGTTTCTTCACATACCTTTACAAACTGCGCCTCAAGGTGGCAGGCTCGCTCCGCTATTTCAGTTTCGTCTAATAAATATTAGTATAATACGATTTAAAAAGATATTTATTTCATATCACGTTATAACTTCACGATCTTATTTTACGACGGCAGAGGGTCGTTACGTGTAAAGAGTTTCTTACTCATATAGAAAGCTTAAGATTTATAACCTTTAAATACCCCTGTTTCTGCCCTTAGAGAGTGGGGGAAGGAGGAGGAAGGGGAAGGAAAGAGGAAAGGGGGGGGTTATGGCTTTAACGGCAGCGGGTAGCGAATGAATGAAGTTGTAGATCGAGCATATAGTCGAAGTGCTAGGGATAATGCTAGTTCTGGTATTGGAGGTGGCACGGCATATAACGGCTGTTGCAGCCTTAGATCGACGCTACTGTTGCGCCAAATAGCGCCTTTGAGCCCTGTTTTTACGCGGCATCTATTGGAAAAAAATGTTAGCATATGGTATTTATTTAGTGATTGATCCATATGAGAGCTCCAAATGTCTGATTAGAAACTAGCGGTTCAGGCGTGTGAGCTCCGAATATCTAATTAGAGGCGTATCTTAAAGGTACAAGTATGTCGGTAAAGGAAGAATAAAGAGAAGTTTTACCTGTACCGATAAAGAAATACATTTTTATACTAACTCTAAAATACGTAATATTAACAATCACACTTTTATAATTACACATTTATAGAGATTACTAAACATTTCGAATAACTCTTCCGACCCTATACACCTATTATTATTAAATAACTGATTAGAAACTTGAATGGGTTATACCATTATTATTGACCGATTGTTGAATGGCTGAAAAAATTGTACTTTTATTACTAGATTATAAATACCAATCGTCTTAAAGAAGAAAATATTGCCTTTGTGGATATTATTATGCGTTACTATTGTTAGGTTTCGTAGGGAATTACGTTTACAGTGTATATGGTAGTGTATTATGCTATAGGGTACACTTTTATAGAGTGCACGATCACGTATTACTCTGCTACATGCACTTTTTCAGAGTATATGATAACGTGTTACGCCTTAGGAGTGACGTTGACAGAGTTTATGGTAAAGTTCTACGCTCTGGATGAGAGCTTATAAGATCTCACCTAAGGCGTGCACTCTCCAGATACCTCTTCTCCCTCTTGACTATTTATCAACAATATTACAAATCTTACTATTCTGAAACCTTTCTTCTTCTTACGTTAAATTACAGATACCGTAAAGACAGTTTTAGAGACTGAGGGTAATTGTAAAAGCGTCGCAAAATTTATTTTCACCGCTTCCAAAATATATGTAAGCGGTTTGAATGCTTCGTTTTGGCCGGATAGGTCCCAATTAAGGGTTCCTAGACGTAATAACTTACGTAGCTGATACTTAATATGAGACTTTTTAAAAAGTACCTAGATATGTCTAGAGCGTCAACCAAATTAACGAGTAGTGTAACGATGTTTTTCGTAATTAAAGGGTACCAACCGCATTAAAATATCGTATTAAAGTTTTCTTTTTCAAGTCACTCCGGGTTTTAATATCATTCTATTCTCCCGTATATTATATATGAATTGTAATATTAAAATACAAAACAATTAAAACCGCTACAATATCTCATTATAAGTACTCAACTAAGATTCGTATTTTCCCTAAGCTATTTGAAATCGAACGGGTCAACTGCTAATTAATATCGATGAAGCCTCCATACTTCAACGTAAAAAGAAAACAATATATTATTCAAGTAGTAAGGTAAGTGAAGTTGGATGTAAGAGGGAGAAAAGGCAGCCGGAAAGTGCACGCCTCAGGTGAGAGCTTATAAGCTCTTACCCGGAACGTAGCACTCTACCATGAACTCTGTCAACGTTCCTCCTAGGGTATGACACGCTATCATGCACTCCGAAAACGTATCCCGATACGCTTGCTAACTATGGTCATATCTAGTACTATCTACAAAGCTCTACTAACTTGAACTTAATTTTCAAGCTAGAAATGTTACGAGTTGCCCCAATCTGCTTTTCAATAATATTCGCATAGTTAACTATAAAATAACTAAATCAGCATACTTCATCACTAATAAAAGTTTTAATACCGCGGAAAATCTAGTACATAACGTTGAACAAAAAAAATCAATAATCACAATATATTAAAAAAAGAAAATGATATGGAAAGACCTTTATGTCGTATCTATGTAAATCTCTCATAATGCTAATTGAATTAATGGAAACAAAACCGTTCTATGAATAAATAGATGAATGAAAAAAAATTTAACCAAATTATTAAATAATAACACCAATTTTTACGTAACCACTTAGCAAATGATTGAGCTCAACTTTGAGTATTGATAAAGTCCGTGCATAATAATACTCTCATATTTAAAATGTAAAAATTTATATTTTATGTGAATTGGGAATACAGATTGAAGTTCATGATGAATAAATACTTGGATTTAATACCACTAAGGTGAATTAAAAAACTTAAAAAATGATTAAAATTCAAATATTAATTCAATTCATTCGAACATGAATAGCCCAGTACCAATATGCTAAAAACATCGAAGAATTAACACAAAAAGGAAAGGTAAAGTTTATTTTCCTGATAAGATATCAAATCCGAAAGAATCTACAATAAACTAAATTTCAAGGAATTTAAATTATTCAAAATTACATAGAATATTTTTACAGCAACTTAAAATCATCGTTATCTCTAATAATAAACCTAAATGTTAGAACATTAGTAAATTTTAGTGGCTTCAAAGCAACTGTAGTATGCCCAATAAACATTGTGAACAAGTTGAGTATTAGTTTATACAACTTCAGATGCAGTTTGCCTCGCAGCATATTTAAATTGAAACTTTTAATAAACTTTGGTTAACGTAATACACCAGTTATTTCTAAAATAATAATATGTATAGAATATAGTTAGGACGATTATAATCTGTCCAATACCAATTCATGCTTAACTACATTGAATAAAAATAGGCCAAGTAAAACAAAAAGTAACCTTCCTATAATAACTCTGCAGAAATGGAAGAATACTTATGAAATTCATTTAAGGAATTGCGAGGTTTGAAGGGCAGATAATATTAAAGACCACGGGATTACACCGCATCTTACGATAGATGGAAAGTTATAATGATGTTGACAAACTATTTAAATATATTTAATAATCACGTTTCGAAACTGAAACGTTGAGGTTATCCGTTCAAAGTCTCGAAATGCCACTTTTCTAATCATAATAATCTTCCCATAGCTAGCGATAAAACACCAAATTTACAATTTCCGTAATCGTTAAACAGCTTACCAAAATCTTTACCAAAATTTACAAATAATACCATGTCACTAAGAACTATCTAGTTTTCTTAAAATAAAGCTAAAAATCCTCTGTTTTCAGGTCAAAGATACTCAAGTACCTATTCACCAAAGACTCCATCGAAAATATATGATACAAAGGAACCGGCGGCTTCTTAACTATCAACCATCTAATAACTTAAACTAAGTGTTATATATCCAACTCAAACTTTTATAAATAAACTGATACTGACGAAACCTATGAAGAATTTAGGGATTTCTATATAAAATGAGACCTAGAAATATAGATAAATACTAACAATATTATTAGGATAAAATTAAGAATTAAAGTTAGTAAACGAGGAATTTACGTTCTTAAAAACGAAGTCTTTTTTACCGAAGTCTTCCTCAATTATACCACCATGGAAAAATCACCCAAGTAGTCTATGCAAAAGAGAAAAAACATCTCCAATAATATTAATTAAGCTAAAGTTCACAACATTTCAATTCCAGTTCATGGATAAGCCGCGAGTAAAAGTCTTAAAGAAGTGATTACGCAATATAAACCACAAAAGTCCTTAAAACATCTGACAAAACCTACAAAACCTAGAAACCTACGAAAATCCTCAAAATATTAACCTCAAAACCAAGCTCTCAAAGACACTACTAACAACCTTCAAGACTTACTCCCCGAAAACCATCCTGATAACATTAAAAAATAAGCTTATAAAGATAATAAAGAGGATGAAAAAACTAAAGATCCTCCTAAATACCTTCAAAACCCAGCCCGCAAAACCCTCCTAATATCTAGGAAGAGTGCGCTGCATAAAACCCTAAAAAAGCAAAATAGTAATTTAAAAAAACGGCTGGATAAGAGAATGGAAAATATTCTAAGAAGAAAACGTAACAAACACAATAAGCCCTATGTGTGTAACAAACATCAAAGCTACAACGTATCACTTAATCGATAACTACTTGTTAAAGGTGAAATATAAAAAACATTAAAATGTAAGCTAATTAAAACATTATAGTAACCAAAGCTACTGGATGCAATTATATCTCAGCACGTAATGCTGACAAAGAGAGATATTATAGCAAACTTAAAAACAGCTATAATGATTTCAATATGCAACCAAAATGTTAATTTTACTTGTAAAGTTAAAAATGTTTTTTTACGCATAAGTTTGTAACTAATCTCTGTGTTCAATATGAGGCATAATAAACGAGTTGAGTTTTGGTTTGGACACCTACAATTAAAGATTTAATTGGGTACCTAACAGGCAGAGATAGACGGAATAATACTGGCTAAACTCAAATGGAATTACTATTATTTCTAGAACTTTGTAAAACAACATACTGGCACATAAAAAAAAACATTGTTATTATTAAAACAAAAATTCATGGCAATTAATGGCAAAAGCTGTAGAAAAATTATGGTATGCCTATTCAACCTAAGGTATGAACTAAGCTTTAGTCCATATAAAATGGGGTATAAGTTATCTAGCGACAAGTTTAGTTTAGAATTTGCACACTACTTTTATCAACATAATACCACTAGTTACTTAGACTGCAGGGAGTTCAATCGACTATTATTCAAACGACTAAAGGCAGGTCGGTAGTATACCCTATTTTCCACATGAAATTTTCAAAGATAATAACATCCAATATGAAATTGAATAAAAATATTATATAAAAAGACCAAGAACAAAGGCATAAATTCAACCGAATTATAAACTTAAATCACAATAATACGGAATGCCATATTGAATTTAAAAACTATAATTGTAGTGAAAATAAATGGAAACCAATAAGTCACCTGAAAAATTGCTAGTAAACATTATGTTAATGTTATTAATATATTTTAAGAAATAAGAACAACTAGTTACAGTGTTTTTCATGTTAACTGTATTCAATTTCAAAAATCAAGGAATGATTTACGGTTACCTTAACAACGTCTTTAATACAACAAGCTAGTCGGTAATAAATATACTGGTATATTCGAATCTCAGACTCCTTAGCCTCCACTTGTTTCAGATTTTCCGTATCATCAATCTCATGATACACTACAAGCATCATCTTTTCAAGCTATATCTTTCTCTATTCTCGAAATGAAAAAGCCTTTTGTTGGCAATCTACAATTCGTTTTTTTAATTATAATAATAAGAGGAAATATTTCGTCATTATAAAAAAAATTAATTCTGTAAACATTAAAACAATAACGACTAAAATGAATGAATTCGATATAACAAGACGAGTCGGATTTAAATATAATTGAAAGTATTAGAATAGCATGAAAATTCAGTACTGTAAAAGTTGATTGAACCACTGAAATTAAATTGCTATAAAGTTCACCATTCAATGTAGGGAATGTTCCAAGAAATGACTCATACAAATTAGTACAAAACCCGGCTAGTAGTTTTCTAAATTGAAGAGTAAAAACAATCTACCACCTTACTATTGTAATACTACTATTACTTCAATCAATCTTCGAATAGATTACTTTATAAAGTCTAAAAACCCGTCTATAGTAATTAATAATTATTAGGTAAAGTGCGGATAAGAAAGATAGAAAATATCTTTTCCGATTATGTTGTATTGAAAGATGTTTTCGAAAAGCTTATACAAATCGCGGCGGTTTTTAGGGAAATAGGTAAGGGAAATCTCGAAATTTCGGGGATTTTGACGGAAACTTATAAGTGGAGATAGTATCTATAATGAGAAATACCAGAGAATTCTGTATTGAAACCTTGTGAACAATGTTGAAATTAATTGTTGAAAATCTCAAATCGTTAAAAGGAGATTACAAAGTTATCATGAACCTTATAATTGGCAAACGGCTAAGTTTCTATTACTGATACTATAAATCGCAATTATAAACCACTGAGTCTAAATCCTTCTACACCAAACAACGAATCTAGCGACAAACAACTGACAACCTACAATACCAAATCTCACATCATACTCCAATATTTATCCTCTACATAATAAGATCATCAATTAAGCACGTCAGTAACCACATCAAGATCGCTACACCGAACGAAAACACTAAGATCGTTTAGTTGCAGTGAACAAACACGTTCAATCGCTCCAAAATCGACAATTACAAAGTTCATGTCCTATCAAAACTTAATTGATGTTAACCTACAAGTGAAAACCCTGAAATAATATCGAAAATTTTGAAAATGAAGACTGACAAGGAATATAAATCCTTTTATCTACAATTTCACAATAAAAACATTTGGTTTAAAAACTTCGATGTCAGCTAAACAAAGAAACACTTAATTAACTTCATTGGCAAATTCATACTCGACTTGAATCCCAACAAAATGAATTAAGGAATATAGGGTTTTGAAGATTTCTGAAAAGACTTCAGTCGCTAGATGATTAAAATATGTAATTAAACATTCTAAATAGTTAAAAGAAAGCCAATGATATACTTCGCAACTGTAGGATTTTCATTCCAATTGGTTTGAAAATAAGTTGAATCCTTACATTGATCTACAGTTTCTAGTCTGAGTTTGAAGTTTTTACTACCTGTTTGGTTAGGTTACACAATTGTATAATATAAGGCGTAGTAATGTTAATAATTAACTTTGAAACGATTGGATATTAAGAATTGAACATGAATAATCGACTTTGAGGTAAGTTAATATAATCTAATAGAATTTGAATAGTCTGTTGAGTCAGTATTATTACTGGAAAAAGAATTTTCACTTTGTAAATTATTAACTTGGAGGCTATTTTATACATAATAATTGGGATATCGAATTTGTTATCGCGGAATAAGATGATATTTTGCGATATAATAATATTCTCCTTACATCAGTTTAGCTAATTATTAATAAGGAGAGTGTTAGTATCGAGTTTGTCTATAATCTAGTCTTCTACCATTTTATATTATCATTCAATTAAGCTGCTGGTATTATCGTTGTGGACATAAAAGGTTCATTTAGCTTTTTTCATAGTTAAGTTGAGGGTATCATAACGTTTATAACCGTTTCGTATTTCTGGACAGGTACTTGGAACATGATAAAATCGAAAGTTAATTTTCGAAAAATCGGCATTTTACGATGTTTATATTTATACGGATATAGAAATACATAGTAATCTTTTAGTTTTTATTTGCAATGTATTTACGATCGCATACCTATATTTTCAAGTATTCGTAGCTACCTATTACTGAAATAGTGTCATTATCGAAAATACATGTTATAGTAACTTTGACCCTTTGAAAATGATTAAAAATCTCGTTCAATGTAAATTCATTCATTTAGCGTAAATATCAGCGCATAATATATATTCTATCCATGCCACTAGTAAAATAGATTTTCAGGTAAGTAAATAACTGATCATGTTACAGGCTAGTGCCTGGGCTAGTGGTTATCAGGGATATAGCCCTAGTAGTTGTTATGTTCCTATGGCGCTTTAGAGCCGCTCAGATGCTATATGAGAGCATATCATTGCACTTCAAGTACCCGAGTTGCTCCTTTTTTTACAGCTACGTAGAAAATCCTTAACAGGGGTTTATCTTCTCTTTTCCATCGAGGTTTATAAACAGAATCTGACTAATTTAAACGATAGATCCAACCTTAATCCCTTTACATATAAACCTTGATTTTTTTCCCCATATTATTTTTACTTTTTGTCAACGGTTATAACTTTTGGTTATCTTCTTTTTTTTCTGACTCTTCGAATTTGAACCCCTTAGATTTAGAGTATTTTTTAAACGCAAGCCATAATGCACAGTTTCAAGCGCCTTAATAATTTGGTATAATTATTTCACTACCCAATACAAAAGTTTTACCAACATATTATACGTAAAGCTTGTTAAGCGAAACCAAGCCATTCACGAATGCCATTCACAGTTAAAACAACTAAATAATGACGTATTAAACGCGTTAACGAATATGATCCGGTAATTCGTGGTTATCGATACGCCTACATCTTCGAAACGAAATCCCTCTTAGGGAGTTTTTACCAAATTACTTATAAACGATATAGCTTTACGTCGCTTACTACTGGAAACCACTTTAACTCTTTTGACGACGATAACTCAAACTTTTTTTTTAAATTTCGAGTAGAATATCGGTACCCTACTCAATGAAAGTTAATTATTTAAATGTTAACCCCTTAACTAACCGGATATATTTTTTGGTATTAAGTTATTATTTTCGCCAAAAAAAACTACTATATCAAGTAATTTACGTAAAACCCGGAAATTTATTCGTATTACAAAATCACTTTTAATCTATTTCCCATTAATTACATGGTTTTACAAGAACCGTTACGAAACGTTACTACGTTCATAATAGCGACAGCAATACTAACAACCAAAATACCTTTAAAACTATTGCTTTCGCCTATTACTATAATTTGAACGCGGCTAAAGTCGTTATCGCTTAGTATACAAATATAAAACAAAAAACCCGCGAACGGTTTTAAGTTTTTAAAAGTTTAAAAGGCTTTGATCGTAATGGTTGGAGATATAGCTTAGGAATTAGCCTCCAAATTTTCTATTTCAAAGAGAGTTTTTTAACAATACGCTAATTCATACGTTAATCCCCTTTTATATACCTACGAATTATTATAAAGAGGTTGTTTATATACAACATATTAATAAGCGACTTCAGAACTTCCGTACCCGATACAGTAAAGTTAGTGACGTTAACGATACTGAAAATATTTCAAATCACGAGATTAATAGCGGTAACGTACCTACCCACGATAACCAGAAATATATTATTATAATTGGTATAAACGCTTTTCGAATCGCTTTGAAGCGGCGCGTTACCTAGGTTAACTATTTGGAAATCTCTTATTAGAAAGATTTTCGGTTATTCATTAACTTTTCAACGAGAATAGCGTAATTTTTATGTATAGTTACGTCAAGGAGTTAATGAAACTTTAATTCGACCAGGTAACTACCACTTAACTATGAAATAGCTTTTCCTTTATAGTAAATCAACTTCTCAATTTCATGCAATTTATATACATTTTAGTAAATATAGGTTATAAATATCATTATGTTACGGGTAAATAATTTATCAGTAGTTCAAATTTACCACGTATCCCTATTCCAATTCAACAACTCAATTAAATTACGTATTATATACTCAGTTCTGTCCTACGACTGATTTCTTTATAATCTTTTAAAACTTCAACCTAAATACATACCGATACCGAATATAAACCCATAATATTCCTTACTAATAATATAACTTTATTTTGATAAATCCTAAATAAAATACTAACAGGTGACTTACACCGCTTTAAAACACGTTTTATTTCTAGGATAAACAGGTAATTAACGCGTTTGGAAACGAGGGTTTACGCTGACATGAAAGGTATACATAGGAGTTAACGTTGCTACCATTCACGATATCATACGAAAAGCCCGAAAAAGCCAAATCGTTACTTCGCGACTTTTCGTCTTTTCCTTTGAAGATATTGATAAAGTAATTACCCCGAAATTATTTATTCTTTTTAATAACAAACTTTCCGACGCCTTTAAACACCCCCCCCCCCCCTAATTCAACAAGGTCTTTACAAACATGCTACCCCTTTACCTCTTCAACTCCGACCACGAAATCGTTTTTTAAATCCATAACTCCAGCCAATTGTTAAAGGTTCCGTAAAGCCCGTTATACGGCGTATTATAGGACGAACTTTTTATATTGAAGAAGACATTAATAGAGTTATTTAACCAAAGTAATATTTATGCGAATAGCTTTTAAAAGGTTCATCCCGTACTTTTTTTTAAAAAAAAACTCAAAGATAACTTGCGTTTTTATATTAATTACTGTAGACATAACACTATTGCGAAACCGAATCGTTTCCTCTGTCTATTTATTAACGAAACGGTTACAAATGTCTTCTAAATTAAGTAATTTACCAAGTTCAATATCCAACCGTTTTTTACAAACTTCGTATGAGGGAAAGAGACTAATAAAAGAGTATGTTCCGCAAACTCTTCGAACTTCTCAAATCACTCGTTATTTTGTGGGTCTTTTTAATATACCAGCTACTTTTGAATGATATGTTAATAATTTATTACGCATTTTTTTATATTTTATATTTACCTTGCTTCGACAATATTCTGGTATATTCAATCTTTATCTTTAATAATTACAATGCTAAAATAAATTAGATATTAAACGCATTAAATGGTACGAGCTTAAACCTCAATACATTGAAATATAAATTTGGTATTGAAAACCTCAAATACCTATATTCGTCATAAAAACAAACATCAATATACGTATAAAATTCAAGAAGATATCCGTTATTCGTAAATGAACGACTTTTATATTTACATTAAAAGTAAAACGTTTTTTCCAATTGATTAACATTTACCGATATTTTTTTCCGCGATTTCTTCACGATTATTAGGCCTTTTATCCGGCTCATCCGACGAAGTATCCGTTTCTGTTAAGAACCCAAACAAAAAGCCGTTTTCGAGAGACCTCAGTTTAATTTCCTCTTAAAATATATTTCTACTGAGTGGGATTGCAACCGTAACAGCTTTTTAGAAGTTAATTAATTAAGCTAGTCCTTAGGTGACTATTTGCTTTAACGAGATAATTATGGTAACTTACGACCGATAACATACTACTTTTGCTGTTTATCACCTACCGAATAAAATTACTAAATCTTCGACAAATAATTACTTCGAATTATAAGCTATTTGGAAACGTGGAATGCAGAGCTCCAGAGCATGGCACGCAAGTTTACTATCTTCAGGAACCATAAAAACTTGAATACTTTATAATTACACGATGATTTTTCGAACGATGAGTTTATCAGTTGAAATATCTTTTTTTAATATGTTTTTGAATTAGTGTATAATGAAAGAACCAATTATATATTACCTAATATATCATACTGATGAAAAATAGGTTCTTTTGAGGTTTTTCTTGGACCTACGCTTTTTAGGCCGGAAACTTCAATTCTTATGCTCCAAGTAAGCTGCTTTGAAATAGCCTTTGTACACGTATATCTCCTAGTCTACCATCGTTAACAAAATCATTCCAAAAGGTAATAAACTGTTTACCAACATCGATCTCTAAAGAAATTAGGATGCCGCCATCACCCGTAATATTACTTACTCCCGATTAATTCGTACGACACATATAAACGACTGGAGTTTTCCCGTTCATATTTGTATTAATAAAGACCAGGTGTTTAAAGTTATAATTTCTGGATTTTCAATAAGCAACGATAGTATTTTACGGTTTCTAAACCTTATTTATGTACCCGCTTAATAACCGTTTACTACCGCGTTAATACAAATTACTTACGATTTGCATTCTATTAACTACTCGGCTCTCGACGTTATTATCGCTATCCTTTTAAAGTACTTTTATCTCAGGTTACACTGTACCATCCGGCGTTTTTGCCTGAATTACAACATTTATAAGCGTATAACCTGTTAAAAATATTGTTGAAAGGAGTTTTGTAAACCCTTGCCAGTTTTAAAATGATTTCAAAACGAATTCTTTTATAGATTTTATAATATATTTCCATGATAAACATACTGAAAATACACGTAACTTCAAAATTATAACAAAATGTTGAAATAAATCTATTACCCTACATTCCTAAATTATTATAAATTCCGAAGCTTATAAAAAATATTTTTTAAACTGTTATTAACAGTTTTGCAAATTTTTCTGTGTAATTATTAGCAACCGAGGTTTAAATTAAACTAGTAGATTTCAAAAAGATCTTTACGACTTAAAGGGGGTATTATAACGTTTAAATACCGCCTTTCACGCGAAAACTGACGATTTCAATGAATGTACAAATTAATAAATTTTAACATACCTATTTTCATTTGTCATTGAAACTTGAACTAATTAAAGCCTCCCATAACTGGGTTACTAATCAACGCTCAAAAATGAAAATACGATTATTATCTATATTAATCCGTTCTTTATAATTCACGATTACTCTATCAACCCTATATAATCCGTATAACGCTTACTTATGGGAGCTATGAAGTTGTGCATAAAGACCAAGGATTTCATTCAACATATCCGTGATATTACGAAGTTTACGTAAGATATAATAACGGCTAAGTAATAACGTATAACAAAGACGCTAACAAATAAAGTCCCACCTCAAAACGATTTCGGATCAGCGATAACGCTTGGCTTCTTTTTAAAAACAATAATATAAATAAATTTCAAAACGTTAAATCCACTTTATGACAAGTATTATATAATACGTGTTATCAATTTTCACGTTATGGAATTTAACGTTTAGAAAGGGAAATATCCGTAATTCTATATATAGTACCTTATTCGAGCTGTTTTGGACCCACTTCCAAGTTGACAAACCCATGATTTTTGAACCACCAACTATCGATATTAGAAGTAACGACAGGGAAACGATATTAATGTATTAAGTAAAAAGTATTTTATAACCACGGAAAAAACCCTAGGCAAATCACTCTCAACGTAAAGACTCCTTAGAGAAACAAGAATTAGTTAAATATATAAGTTATGTATACTTCATTTAACAGCTGTTTTTAAACTTTTTATATACTACAACCCTCTGAATTTTCGCCTTACGCTATAATTCGGCTCAATATAATAATGGGGCCTGTTTTCAAACACGTCAACAAGCTGAAAATATTATATTTTATATTACTAAACAGCGTAAAAACCGCTATTTCCCGGATACCAAACATAAACGTAACGTATATAAACGAAACTACTCTCATTACTTAATTATATACTTGTACTCGCCATCTTCGAGACTCTAGCTCAACAACTTTTTACCAATTTTCATTAGCTTACCTAACTTAGCTTCAATACGACCTAACTTGCAATTAATACATTTCGAAACTTTGATAAACTGCTTAGTTGCCTTGATTTACACTTCCTACCTATTCGTTAGTCACGATACCTACGATAACCTTTAAAATACTTACTTACTTGAAAACCTCGCTCCTTACTAAAGAGCTGAACAGCTCGTAGGTTATCCAGATAGACAGGAATAATATTATAGATTCAGGTTATTGGCTATTGAGTCTATAGGTTACATGACTATACACGTAACGGTATATGCAGTACCCGGCCTACGTGCGGTTGAGGTGCGGTTCGCAGACATCATGTACAAGGGTACGTGACAGGCCATATACGGACCATATATATAAGTCCTATACGAAGGATCTTTTGTAACTTTTTTTAATTTTCCATAATACCTATATTATTAATTACATTTATCATCTACTTAGTATACCTTTATAGGTCGTAATATGGTATATAATTGAGGGTTTTTTCATGATTTTATATATATATTCCTTTTAATAAATCAATCGAGAATAGATATCAATAGTTTTACGTTATATTTTAACGTTAGAGAAAAAGATAGGCCGTTGGCGAATACCAAGTTCTTTCTCCTCTATAAATATACCTTTTACATATTCGAAACCAACATCAGACGATATATGTTTCTTATAAGATATTATAAGTTATATCTTATTTATTTGAAAGCAATTGTAAGAATCCGTTTACTTGATTTCTACGTTCAACCTTACGTATAAAT
The DNA here is from genome assembly GCA_038502455.1 of Anisogramma anomala. Classification (NCBI taxonomy): domain Eukaryota; kingdom Fungi; phylum Ascomycota; class Sordariomycetes; order Diaporthales; family Gnomoniaceae; genus Anisogramma; species Anisogramma anomala. The sequence continues at coordinate 8,433,478 of JASMMZ010000003.1, read as the reverse complement.
TTGCCTGAATCATTGTCATAATTCAATAATTTAGAACTGAGTTAATGGTTATTCGGGTTAGTTTTAAAACGGTGATTTATAGCAAAAAACTATACGATTCACTGCAATTTGATAGATTTTCTGTGACTTTCATGACTACGCTTGAAACGATCGAATTTCTATTAAAATCGAATAAAATGTAAATTCAAAATCGTCTATATGCGTTTATTTACGTGTAGGCCTATTATACGCCGGTTATAAAGTAAGCTATTACGGAATAATACCAGGTTGGTAGATATAAAGAGATATACGTTATGAGTAAGTTTTTCAACTATATTAAAGTTTATTTTAACAATCTTTTCGGCATGAATGAATCTTTCGTCGAGTTGAAAGGATTATTTATTAAGGATGAAAACCTATGAGTATTATTTATCATTAAGTTCGAAATAGTATTTACTTGAGCGGGTGGTTTCAATTGACTTTGAGCCGTTAAATGTAATTACCTTTGTTTTTGTAATTCCCTACGTATTCGATAGAAATTTATTACGATAAGCGTTAATCTTATCGATTATATCGCGGCTTCCCCGAAATATTGTGAGTTCGCAAACTAATTGGAATCTTGAGACTTAAAGCGACGTTTTAATCGATATTTTTCGAGCCCCGTATAAGTACCTAGACCGGATGGAAAGAAAGTTATAGTAGGGGTATATATCGTTCAAGTATCGTCGTTAAATGGACGCGGTAATTCCGGTCGGCAATTTCAATATACCCGATCGAAATAAACCTAAAACTAAAAACTCCGGGCGATGTGGATAACAGCGGAAATGCAAGGGGCTAGGCAATTTACTAAATGTTACCTAAGTAATAACTTTTCGGATTATGATTGACGGGGCGATAAACTCCGCCAGGATTTTTCTTCCATATCAATATACATTATTTAAGTCGAAAATGTAAATATAAATTTCTTATTATCAGCGACAGGAGAGACCTCAATTCTAAATAGAGTTTAGTTCAAAGGTTGAATATCTTTTTTGGCGGAATTGCAAAATAAAGTAAAAAGGAGTTTAATTCAAGTAAAATACCTATAAATGAAGATTTATATTTCATTCTCATACTTTGAAATAATACTTATTTTCTAAATATACAGGTAGATCTTAGCTGTAACGATTATTATATTATAAGCGAAGTTTTAGTATAACGGATAAGGAAAAAAAAATGGTCATTATATTATTTAAATTTGGATATAATATAAGGTTTATGGAGAGATACACCTATCATCTTTAAAACTAGGTTTTGGATCAATATTCATAGATACTCGAAGTCAATATAAATATATATTGTTTCTGGAATTAATTGTGATATTATTTTCAATATATTATAGATATAATATTTAAAAGTAATTTTAAGGTTGGCGAAAGTTCTTTGATAATGAATTTTTTAGAAGAATTAGTCGTCAATACGGTGGTATTATATTATAGGTCGAGAGATATTCGGGATATTATAAAGTCGGATTTTATTAGTTTAATAACCCAGTTTCAACGGGCGATATAACTTATGGATAACTAGTCGTAATGAACCTTCGGTGTAAATTTTTACTAAATAACGTGTTTTTTACAGTTGATGTCGCCAATGGTCGCAAATGAAGAAAAAGACCAATCCCATTTTTCGCATGAGCTAGCGATGTTTCGCAATCTATTGAATAAGGACAAGGTAACAGTTTTACTCCTGTATAAAGGGTAGCTTAACTATTATATATATATTGAACCAAATAAAGTTTGATTGTTATGGAATGATTTTGAAGAGCTGTTTTATTGAATATTAACAAAATAAACTCTTAATTTCCGACGTTCGGTTACCGAGATAATGAATATTCGTTAAGTTTGAATAAGCTTTTTATTAGCTACGACGCTAGTATTACTAATATTTAAACGAGGGGGGGGGGGGTACGGTTGTACATCAACTACTAGGCCTCAAATGAAATTATTGAATAAAATCTTCTTCCTTCACCTTCAATGCAAAAAATCTTATACGTATTATTTGAGTCGAGGTAACTTATAAAGCTTAATATTCGAACAGATTTTTACCATATTCGGTTTATATCTGAATAGAAGGAATTAACGGTTGTTTGTACTCGTTTCGATTTGTTTGAATAATCAACTAACTACTTTAAGATAACGAAAGCGCTAGCTATATTTTAACATAATATTGTTCATAAAATAGGGAATAGTTTAAATAATCTTGGTACAACCGATTTGAATGATCTCCTAATATTTTTTTCTGGTATTAAACAGAACTATATGGCGAAAATTCGCGTAGTTTAAAACGCCTTAACTATATTAGGTTTAGGTTAGACGTAAATAAATGTAACTTCGTAATAAAGTAAGTGAAATACCTTATTTTTATTGTAATGGTTGGCGTAGAAATTGAGACCGACCCCGAAAAAGTCCGGGCTGTTCGCGAATAAAAGTCTCGACGTATTATTCGAAATATTCGAAGTTTCTTAGTATTTGTCAACTTTTATCGAAACTTTATTAGTAAATTTTCCGAATTAGTCTATTGCCTGATTCGACTTGAGAAATAAGAAACTCGATAAGTTTCAACGAATCGGAAAAAAACATATATTTCAAACGTTAATATATATATTCTTTACCGTTTCGATTTCCCTACCTTCAAAGTAAAATCAAATAATAATACAGAAACTGATTACCTAAGGATAGCTTTAAAAGAGTGCAATACATAAAGATATCAATATGTTATTTGAAAGCCGGTAATGAATTTTTCTGTTCAATTATCGAACGTAAAATAGAATTACATTCTTTAAGATAAAGAACCTTCTGTAATAATATCCTATTTAAAAGTATCATCATCAAAATTACGTAGTATTCTTACCTCTTCTACTTTTTTAACGAACTATAAGAAATTAGATTTTTTTAGTACGTTTAATTTCGAAACTTCAGGTTTGATATGCCAAAATTTTGACGTTATTTTATATGATTTACGTTGGCGGCCGACGATATGAGTCCTCGATCGAATATATTTACCCGTAGATTATACTATAAACTCGAGGTTAAGAATCGGCGCGCGCTAGTTTTTCAACACATTTCCATAATTTCATCAAATATAGAAACGATAAATTCGTATATCGTAGAGAATTCTATTACAAAAAGGTATACATATAAAATTGTCAAAATATGAACCTGATTATTTAATCACAATAATATACGTTGAAAGGAAATATCGTAAAACACCGAAACATTAACGATTACGGTATCGTTTCGGGTCCAGCCCGCGTTAATACCGTCGACTTCGGTAACGTCGAAAGATACTGAGGCGTCGATGTTTACGGCACCTCTTCAGGCTTAACACTAATTAATACTGCCGATTTCGTTAACGCTGGGCGGTATTTTATTTTCGGATCGGGTATCTTGGCTAAGGTGTTAAACTAGAGTATAATAAATGAACCATTATATGCGGTTCGATTATTAATAATGAATTAGAGCGTTAAACGCTTTCCGGTTAAAAAGATAAACTTAGTACAAATTAAAGATGATAATATTAACCCGAAAGAAACGTTAGGTTACCATAAATATCGAAATTTATCGAATTATAAATTATTAACAACGAAGATCTTATAACCAATTTACGAGTTACCCGTCGTAAGTTATCCGGATACAAACATCTTATTTCGTGGTTTTCAACAGAATTACTGTGGAAAGATGATTATGGTAAATATTCGACGTTTATATCGAATATATATGTAATATAACGTTTCGAAACCTCGTCTTACCTTATAATACAGCGTTTTTAACTCTTTTTATTTTAAATTGTTATTAGCTCCATATTTTTATCAACTTCAAATAAATTTAGTGGTTAGTAATTACTAATTATAGTATTTGTTCATTTTTATAGCCCGATTATTCTAGCGTTGGAAACTGGAGGTAATATATATTATGTTTGTAGAAGAGTATACGAAACTTCTTCAGATTATATAATGGCAATTTCATTGATTTCCTTTATATATTATTCACGATCGCGGCTCGAATTCGGTAATTAATTTTTAAAAAAACATATTATTTTCATAGTAATTAAAAATCTTTTATCAACGGTATACCATTTATCTACGGATCACGATATTAAACGTATAAACTTAATGGTTTACAAGTATTGATGAATTCTCGTATCCTTTCTGTAATTTAATTGGGTTTTATATCTCTCAACATATTAAATAGTATTTAATAGTTAAAAGTTAATATTCATCACATTTAATATAAATGGACTGATCAATAAATACGAAATATCCTTAATTCATGGAATAAACTAAGAAATGAAGTAAATAATTAATTCAGCGTGACGAGAATATATATTTTAAACGTATTTATATAAAGATATAAAATAAATTTAGGCTGCTATAGTATATATTGAGGATTAAGTGAAGATATAAGTAAACCATTGACGTTACCCGGTGAAACTAAATGAAATATACGATGAGATTTAACATAATTCAAATAATAGTAAAACTTATTCCCAAAGTAAAAAGTTTGTTTAATCATGTAATTCATACCGTATCGTCGGCGTTTCGAATCCGTCGAATATTATTTTCAACAGGTCTAGTAAATACCTTATATTTTACGTGGATTTGATTAAACATGCCGTTACGGATTCCTTTCATTGTTAGGTTTCATCTGATGTACGTCTGGGATTAGCTTTTGTCGTGGATAATATGGAGAAAGATATATATAAGGAATTTGAAATTTAGGATATTTTGGCCATACAACCGGAGAAATTAGGTATTCGTTTTATATTGATTGAGGAGAAATATTATGATAAGCCAGAGACAGAATGATTGGACAATTGTTAATATATTGTTACTTTTGATAAATTTACCATGAACTAGAGTGACATACGGTTTTAGAATAACCTAGCGTTTCGACGTCACCTTGAAGTACGCCTTCAAAGTTCTTTATTTGATAAGTCGCCTTAATATCATAAAGAATATATTATTAATAAAGAAGAATTGAAATCTATCGTCATTGTATTAATATACGATATATAGTGCTGGTGTTGGTAGGCTTTAAACCTTGCAACGTTGTCGATTCAATTGGTCGAAGTAACAGTAGTATTACATAGTTAGATGGTAAAAGTATTGTTTTAGGTTCGGCAGACCGCTAGCCGGTTTATATTGTAATTTTTATAGCCAATTGCTTGGCCCGTTCCCTTGAGTGAAGTGTAGAGTACTGCAATCAACTTATACCCAATGCGGTAAGTCTCCACAAAGCAATACACTCAACTTGCAGTTCAGTACAGTCAACTTTACTGTAAGTAAAGTTGACCTACTGCACTGTATGTAATATTATTCTAACAGCTGGGTATACATAACCCGACTTTTTCGAATAAATATCTAACTGTAAAATCACTTTTATCCAAAACCTATTAAGCTTTATTTATAAGGTATTATTATCGTCGGTTTCATCCTTGAAACGAGGAAGTCGATGAATTTAAAACCTTTATTAGACCTAGCCACAGACATTAAGGAAGGCCGACGAGGGCGGGCCACGAAAAGTAGGGCTGGTGTTAAATAAAGTTACGAGGGAGATTAAAGTAACGCGAGGTGGGTATTAGACTAAACTGATAAGTTAAAATGACTCTAGACAGTGCGGGAATTAAAATGAATCCACGAAAGCGGATAGCGTGAGGCGAGACAGAAAAAAGGGGTTTTTAAACAAAATATAACGGACTATAACACGTTAATTTATATCCAGATAATACGGTTGATATGGGTATGGTTATGAACCTGCTTATAATCGGTTCTATTAACACATTTTTATATAATATCAATCAATAAAACGCGAACATATGAAGGATTTTCACGCTTCAACCTTAAATATCATTCGCTATATTTTACGAGCTGTAATAAATATTAATTATGAAAATATAGTTTATATAGTTATATTATTTGAATCATTTGTAGTGAAATTATAAGAAGCTTTACGACGGATACCGGCAGAGACCTGATTAAATATATTTCAAATTAAGATACAATTAGTAAACGAAGTACGATTGCGGTAAACGGAAAACATAATAAAAGGGAACGAAGGCGTTTTTAAAAACAACGAAACTGGAAACAAGGTAGAACGTATGTGTATGGTTCAAGGCGTAATAGCTCATATAGCCGGAACATTTAGGACGCACTGTGCGCGAGAAATATTACGAAACCGAATGAATTGAATAATTAATTCGAAAAATATAAAAGCCAAAACAGGTATCTAACCTGAACCGGTACTTCAATATTTATCGGAAAACAATGTAATATAAACTTTATTTCAAGAAGATACCATAAATTTCTATAATAATAAACGTAGGTTAGTTAAAGTTATCAATAGGTTAACTCTTTAAATACATTGTAAAAATTGTTAATATATAACCAGGTTTCCTTTATAAATTCATTTTTAAACTTACCTTATTATATACCTCACGGTGAATTGATATCCTTAGGCGTGGCCAATACGAATATGAATTCAAGATTTTTGGTAATTTAATGTACAACTTATATGAAATATATCAATATTCTTTACTTATAAAATAGAAGTTTAACCTCGATTCTACTATCTTTCAATAGGAAAAAGTTACTTATAATACCGGGGTTAACGTAATATAATTGACACCATAATGATTAAGATATAAAAGGATAATATATAGAATGAGGGAAATTTATCGTCGTTATCAAGTACTCCAGTAAATATACAATTTATATACGAACCATTAAACATATCGGTAATGATAACGGGAAAAGGTATTGATAGAAAACAATAACGAGAGAATGAAGGTTATAATAAGGACTAAAAAAATTTGATTTGGGTTATTATAAAATGACTTAATGAAAATAAGCGAGAAAGGGTGAATCAACGAAAGAAAAAGAAAAAAGAGGGAATTTTTAAGGATTAAGATAAAGGTTGTTTTTAAAAGCGTAGACGGATTGGAATCGGCGAAATCTATATGTTATACTATTTGTTCAAAGAAGCGTTCTACAAAATAAGCGGCCCGGAATTAACAAAGTTTATACGTTATACGAGGTATTAGGAAACTCGTTATACGGCATACTAAAAACCTCGTTAAACAACGTAGTTGGTACGGGATTAATAAGGCTTATACGTTATACGGCGCATTAAAAGACGCGTTATATGGCTTACGACCAGCTTGTATCAAACACGCGCCTTATAAGAATATAACCCGTATTTATTATTTAGCTGGCAGGATACCGTAATTTTGATGGTTTTTGTAATCAAAGGTAGGGGAGGTCATATTATAAACTTAAGCTATTGGCTATTAAATTTGTAGTTTATGTAACTGTATACATAACGGGATGTATAGTACCCAACCAGAACGCAGTCTGGACGCGGTCCGTAAGCATTATGTACTAGGGTATTAAACGGGTCGTACACGGACCATACACATAAGTCCTATACGAAGGACCTCTGTAGCCTTTTCTAGTCTTTCTTAGTACCTCAATTGTTAACTCTATTTGGCACCTACATGACATACCTTCGTAGGTCGGATAATAACAAGTGGCAGGTACTAAGCTTGCTCTGCCATGCGTATTGACTTTCCGCTACATAAATTAACGAACTTTAATAGCTTTCTTAGTTTTAATGACCTACGTTTACACGTTTTCTAAACGCTCTTTAGCGCCTAGTAAACGGTTTACAAATGAACAACTTACCTTAATCCTAAATATCGAAGTTTATTTGATTTAAACAGTTTCTCCACGACTTTATTTATATCTGGATTCAAGTTTAGTAACGTATATTTATTACTAAAATTGAGACTTGTAGCGTTAAGGAAACAAAGACGACAACGAGCACCGGAATCTAACCGTTCTTTTGTAGTTTCCTACCTATTTCATAGGTTTAACTTACCCTTAATTTCCTGAAAAAACTTCCTTAAATCTTATGCTATCCAATAAATATATTTGAAACATATCTACTCACGTGTCATATTAGGTTTCATGTTCATGGCACGTAGGGAAGAGCATTATACATTCGTGAACAAGGACGAAACAGCTTCTAATCAGGTATATCCACGTTTCTAATAGCTATGTCAACGGCTACAATCAACTGCGGGTTTATTTTAAAAACTATGAATAATGGTGATAATACTAATAAAAAAGAGAAGGGACATTTTGATTTTTTACTGGGGTAAAACGTAAAGTAGAAGCACTACTAGGCACTGATACAATATTGGAGGATAGTTATAGGAAATAAAGAAAAAATTTAAGGGGGGGGGAGGGCTAAGGAGCTATTTATAGGGAGGGTAAAGGCGGTGGCTTTTATACAGTACTCAATCGTTCGATAGCCTGAAACCTTTTATGCGATACTATAACGTTTTAAGCCGCTTCGAAACGATTGTTTCTCACCTGATATACCCCTTTAATTCGTCAACACCTTTTATCACCTTTTACAATATGCCGCGAAAAAAAAAGGAGGGGGGGGGGTAAACTGAGAGGTAATATCATAGGCTAATACCTAGGCTAATGGCTACGAGGGATTTAGCCTTAGTAGATGTCATATTTTACAGCGCTTCGAAGCGGCTTCAAAACCATATAGGAATATATATTTACAAGTCACGTGACTGGGTCATTCCTTTTTCTACAGTTCCATAGTAGCTCCCTAAGAGGGGTTTCTCCTCTCTCTCTATTAAGGTTTATAGACAGAATCCGACCACCTTGCGCGACAGTTCCAGCCTCATTACCTTTACAGATTATATAAGTTAATGGACTCGCGATAATAGATATAAGGTCTTGTGTCGAGTTTGGGTATTTCGGTTATATTACTCATGATACTCTTGTCTGTGTGCAGAAAGGAAAAACTTGAGGAGGTTTTTAACAAATGTAAGGTATAGTTATCGTTAGTATCTAAATAAACATTGTGAATAATACGGTTGCGGTTACTATTATCGCTACGTTTACGGTTTCTACAATGGCGTTCACGGCTACTACGACGTTTATACTTATTCTGTTTTCACTATTATTTATCTCGTTTTCGTTACTGTTCGTCTCGTTCTCGGTGCCGTTTTTTTAATTATTACTATTTAGTACGTTCTTTACGATAAGAACAATCCTTACAGCGTTGTTAATCCTTTTTACAGTCTTAGTAAAGATTATATAAATAATTGTATCCTTGACTTTGAGTTTCGTAATAATTACTGAGGTAACAAGTATTTTTGTACCTTTTGCGAGAATTCTCGTAGCGAGAATCGTATCATTCCCTGGTGTTACCCTTTAGAATAACGCGATAATAGGTAAATTTGTATTATTCTATCGTAAGTACCATAATATTATTTTCCTTATCATTAGTTATATATTAGCGTATTTATTATCCTCAACAAGGAGGAGGGAAGTATTACTGAATGGCTACATCCAATGAAAAACCAATGTTCATTATAATTTCCCGGTTATTATTATTATACGTGTCTTATGTTTCAGTAGCTTTTATATACCATATCTTTGTTTGAATTTACTTTAACTCGTATTCGTTATTTAATAAGTTTCTGAAACGGAGAGAATATTCTCGATATTTGGTAGTAGTGCGGCTAATATCTTTCTCGAATATGGTTACGAGAGTATCCATGATTTTGGCGAGGCTTCAAAAGAACAGCTTGCGACGGTTAAATGAAATCAGCTTTAAATTTCACCAATATACTGCTGATCCTTATAGTTTTGCTGAAAAGATTTTGACCAATTAACTTTCGGCTCCAGGGTTAACGTTTGCAAATAATTATACCCGATATTTTTTTTGAAAAAACAGATATTTGTAAATATAACGTTTTTTTCTATAGTTATAATGCCAAGATTCAAAGGATCGGAGTATTATATATTAAAAAACCCTATTTTTTTTCTTTTTAAACGCATTCATAACGTATAATATTAAGAGAAAGACTATAAATCCTCTTATCTAATCTTTTTTTCGCGTTCTCATAATTCGTGTTCGTATTTTCAGAGGCGGTCGCGTATTCGAGGGTCGGATTTATAGCGGTCGGACTCGCAGCGGTCAGTGTTATGACGATCGAACTTACAGCGGTTTGCAGTTTGCTCGAGAGCTTAACGATTGATTTCGCGAGAGCGATAATTGTTTTTACGAGGATCAAGGTCCTCTGTACGAACATAGGAGACTGAATGGGGATATTAAAGCGATGTACGGGAAGATTGAAGTTAATTATAAGGAGCATCTCGTCGTATACGAACCAAAATAATAGTTACTTCCTTAATAACTTCTGCCTTAACTTGATTTTCCACTTAATTTCTCATCTTACAAATTTTATAATCCAAACCATTAAAAGATTTATTCATTATCATAAAATTTTGGTTCATTCGTCGATTAATAAAATCGTGAATACAAGTTGTAAGGAGTTCGCCGTTGTCGTTGTTGCCGTTACTGCTGCCTAAATAGGCAGTGTTTCAGGTAAACCCAGGCACGAAGCTTCTAAATATTATGCTTATTAACGTTTAAAAGAGAATTATGGCTAGTGATAAGTAAGTAAGGGGAATATGAGATGGTTATTGCATTTTGATAAAGGTTGGGCTGGTAGTTAAGGTTTGCTGGCTCCGAGTTCGTGGTAACGGTATAAAAGGAACTTTTGACTGATCGGATAACAACGTTTTCATTTATCTTCTCGTTATAGAAACTAATGGAAGATAGAGCATACTAGTGCGAGAAAGAAATTAAGTACATGAAATAACTTAGGAGACAGGTAATTAATGGCTTATGGTAGTTCGTGCCGTACGTTGTAAATCTTTCGTATTGTAGAATTTTAAGTGGAAATAAATCCTGGTGGTAACAAAAAAAGCCTGGTGGTAATCAGGTTTGGTGTTAACTCAATTATTTGTTTATAGTTACCATTTTTTAGAAATGGTTGGTGGTGGTGGTTTGCAGTGTATTGAAAGATGAATAAATTGAGGCTAAGACTAAGTTTCAGGGTTTGCAGCAGTAGGTAGGTAAATATGTACAATAAAAAAAGGGTAGGTAAGGTAACCACTCCACCTAGATACATGATTAGGTAGAAAAGGATCGTCATTAACATTAAAGATTTTATAAACAATTATTAAATAGATTTACTTTTATATCTTTAAGTCATTTACGCTGTTCCTCTTTTACTTGAAATATGTGAACATCCTCGGTGTAAACTTTAATATTAGCATTAATAAGTTGGTTAAAAGTTGCCGGAGCTTTTTGTCGCCTTGAAATGGAGACACTTATGGTGTTACATTTGCAAACTAGAGGTAACGGTAATAAATTTGCCGAAGTGGAAGATGATTTGGTTACACAAGTGATTTCATTATCTAGTAGTTGACAGGTTATATCAAGTCTTTCAATATGCAGTGGAAAAAATATAAAATACTCCGTATTAAATATTATTCAAAAGTTTTGCTATTATTACCATATTTTACACCGAAGTATCTAAAGAGTTTACGTTTATATGTAATAACAATTATTATTTCAATTGTACTATTTTGGCCAAAGTAATTTACTTGAATAAGAAACATGTTTGTTAAGATGTAAATTTAACTTTTACGGCGTTAAATTTACTTAGTCGCTATCGACAAATGATATCTGAAAACTTTAAGAATGTTGTAAATTAATATTGATCTTCAGTCATCACATATTACTGTTGAAATAATGGGCATTCAATATAAATAGGTATATTAAGAACTTTTAAAGTATCAAAAAGAGTAAAGGGTTGCACACGTTACTTCGTAAAACATATAATATTCTCACGTTCTAAATCGGAAGTTTTGCAAATTGAAAGACAAGTTTTCAAATAGCGGTAAAACGCCTGAATTATAGTGTGGGTTTTAACGGCTTCGCATTACCATTCCAGGTATTTAAAGTATATTATTATCTAACAATGGAGTTTTATCCATTAGGAAGTACGTAAAAAAAACTACGTTGTACCATAAAGTTTTAAAAAAATTACCGAGGTAGTTTGCCAGGCATTCAGTTATTAATACCTTTACTACCAGAAACGGCCCTTCGATAATAATTGTAATAGTTTTGCTATTGCAAATCGAAATACTTATGTAGCGAAAGTTAGGTAATTGTGATAGGTCATATAGGATTCTAAGTATGGATAACTTAAAATAAGCTGTAAAAACTATTAATACTTCTACGATATTTTTTATATACCAAGATGAACCTTATATTAATTCGAATTCCGATAAAAATCCTTAATATAACCGAGTAAAATAATATAAACCTTCATAGTTCGTGATTCAAAGGGTGATAAACCGATGGCGCCGCGGCCTATTATCAAGGAGGTAGAACACTAAGGATAAGTACAAAGAACATGGATCAAAACGTCAATAAAAATATCTGAATTAGCAGGAGATAGAAATATAACCAAAACTTAGCACGTAAATCCGTCAATAAGATATTATAAAAACCCCGGGAAAATTGTTCAAAGAAAACGATAAGGTCAAAGTAAACGAACTTTTTATACGATAAGTTATATAATTCGTGTTTAAATTCGATATTAACCTGAATGAACCAAATATTACGGTTGTCAATTCGAAAATTATCGACAAAATTGAGCCAAAGACCAAGAATAAACTCTACGAAAAGCTACGTTGAATATTTTAAGGATTCGATGATAAAATCAAAAGCTGAATCCTTATATAATCGCCAACAATTCAAAAGATCTATTAAAACTTGGTAATTTTATTAGTTGAAAATTTGTTAATAAGTGATAATAGAACATTTATCTTTCATAATTGTGATATTACTCCAACTTTCACGTGATTGGTTGCTTATTTAAAAATAATTATCATGTTAAAGTTCATTTGGAATATTTTAGATGAATAAGGATTGGAAATACTCATTCGATACCTGAAAATATTACACAAAATAGCGAAGTGACTATTCATTGGTTTTGCATTTACCAGTCGTCTTTCAAATTTAAAATATATTATAAGTCTTGACTTTACGAGTGACAACGTCTAATTACATAAAAATTGAAGATTTTATTATAATGGGAATATAAATTGACTATATATCTTTCGTCGAAACCGTGGGTTTTATGGAAACAGTTCGATTCAGGACTAGAAGTTATGAAATTATACGCCGATTGTCAAAAGCTGGTGCCTGGACTTGTTGTCACCAGGGATCTAGCCCTAGCGGTTGCCATGCTCCTAAGACGCTTTGGAGCCGCTTATTAGTATGCATTTACACTTGTTACGTAAATGGGCTACCCTTTTCGTGTAGCTTTGTAACAGCTTATTAATAGGGGTTTCTCACTCCTTCTTTTTATCGAAGATTATAATTAGTATCCAAACGCCTTAAGAAAAATCTTTAATTTCATCTCTGTACATATAATTCTGGATAGCATTTTTGACGTTATTTTCATTATTTAACAACCATAATAACTTAGGGTTATATCTTTCTGCCTTTTGAATTTGAACCTTCAATTTCTTTTTTGAAAAAAATCAACGCGCGTATAAATAAACAACTTTAAAACGCTTTAATAATGTAATACGGAAATTTAATTACCTAATGCAAACGATTTACGAAAACCTTACGTGCAGAGTTTATTAAGCGAAATCAAGCTGTTTACGAATATGTTTTACTTTTCAAATAACTTAATACTGACGTACTAGTTACCTTCATAAATACAATATGGTGATTTCAAGTTATTACCTGTACTTTGATAATTTAGGAGTAACAGCCCCTTAAAAAGGTACTGTTTTGATGTTACCTACAAACTACATAGTTACTATATCGTTTTTTACCGGAAAACGCGTCGATTTCCTAGATGATAATGACGACCTAAACTCCTCTGACTTCGATTACGATGTTGAGGGCTTACCCAATAACATTAATAGTCAACAAATTCAACATAAACCTTCGGACTAACCAGTTAAGGTTCTCGTCGTTGAATTACACCTATTGATATAAAAGGTTAAATATTATATAAATTACATAGAAAACAGAACCTTGTCAACAGAAAAAAAAATACTTTTATACTATTTTTTGAATAATCGAAAAACCTTGCGAAAACCGTTATGAAAAGATATTATGTTCGTGGTAACAACGGCGGTAATAATAAAAGTACCGTTTTTATAAGAATACTTCATACGTATTATTACGAATTGAAGGCGGTCAAAGTCTTGATCGTTTGGTATACGAACTTTAAATACAGTGGTTCGTAAAATGTTTTCCATTTTTCAACGTTTCGAAAGACTCATTTACGAAAGCTAGCGGGAAAACTTAAAAATATACCATTAAACTCTCTATTTCAAAAAAAAAAGTTCTTAATGATAGATTAACTAGCGTGTTACTATCACTCAATATACACGTACATTACAAGAAATGAGTTATCTGTGTTTAACTTATTGATAAGCGACTTTACAACCTTTGCATTCGATACAATAACGACAACCATTCTAATAATATTGATATCGACAATGTTACTGGTAACGGGAATTCATAACGACGACTTATCCGCTCGCGATAATTAAGGAAATGTTATTATAAATGGCGTAAACACCTTGTGAACCAATACCAAACAGCACGGTACCTAAGTTAATTATTCGGAACTTGTCCATCGTAAAGGCCTGAGTTTATACCGAAAATAAAACGCGAATAATTATCGTATTCGTATCTACCTACTACATCCCGAAAGATGTCTAAATAACACCGATATCAATGTGAATATAAGTATTTAATTTACCTTAACCGACAATTTTATCTAATTTTAAAATAGAAAAGCGTAACTTTTATACATAATAATCTATAAAACTTCGAGGGATTTTAATTCGACCCGGTCACTTACCCACAGTTATTAAATAGCATTTCATTTTTAACAAATGAAATTTATCAATTCATTAAAGTTTTACTCAATATAAGTTATAAATATGTTAATGTTACAAAACAATAGTTCATCCGCTGATCAAAATCACCGCGTATTTCTATTTCACATTAACAACTTAATGAAACCACATATTACGTACCTAAAACCGATTTACATCTTATTTCTTTTCTAATTTCTTTAAACCTTCATTTCGATAAATATTGGTACTTATTTTAAACCTGTATTATTTCTTAGGTATAATACGAAATTGTTTCAAACAAATCTTGAATAAAATAAAAAAGATTATTTATGTTGTTCCGAAATATATATTACTTATAAAACGAACAGAAGATTACTGCGTATATGAACAGGGTTCTACGCGTGTATGAAATGAATTTAAAGGTATTAATACCGTTAATGGTCACATTATACTTTGTAAAACTCAAAATAACCAAGCCGTTACTACGTAACTCGCTGCTTTCTCCCTAAAGAAATATCAATAAAACGTTAATTTCAAAATGACCTGTTTTCGTCAACGATAAATATCGCAATGGTTTTCCAAAGTTGGAATATGGAATGGAAACCTGAAAGACAAACTATATCCTTACCGTTCCCAAACAAATCACAAACTTATCTTTGAGAACAATAACTAAGACTAACCTTTCAAAGTTTTTAAGGCTCATAATACAACATATTACGGGAAAAGTTTCTAATATTATATATAACGTCACCCAAATGATTAAATTGAAGCTATATCCATACGAATTATGTTTTATGGGATACCACCGTGGTTTCTCTTTTTTCAACAATCTCAAGATAGCTCGCGCTTTAATATCTTATACTGTAAACTTAACGTCGTTATAATAACCGACAGTTACCCTTTTCCACTCAATGAAAAAACATTCTAAAATATTCTACGAGTTAAATAATTTACCAGTCTACGTTAAAGCCGCTTTTTACAAATTTTGTATTAAATAGAACAAAGAGTCAAAAACTATGTTTTTCATAAGTTTTAGATTTTTCGAATGATTAATCAATCTTTCGACTATTCTGGTGTATCAGATGCATTTTACCGATATATTGATAATTTATTACTTTTATTACTTCATATATTTTTTGAAGTTATTTCGACAATATTTTATAAATTTCAGTAGTATTTTTATCGATTGTAATCTTAGAACTGAGACGGTTTTAAATGTTTTCGACGTCGTAAATTGAAACTTTAACATGTTCGAATATCAACTTAACGTTTAAAAGATAAAATATTTAAGGTTTATTATCAAAGACAAATTCTAAGTATATTCCAATCCAGAGAAATTACATATTTTCCGGTAGTAAGCAGTTTCTACATTTATATCAGGGGTAAGAATTTTTCTTAACTTTATGAACTGTTATTAATAATTTATTGGGAATTAATTTATAATAGCCGGCTTTTCAATTTAATCAATTCAAAAAAGATATCTCTTTCTGTTAAAAATCCAAGGACAAAGTTGCTTTTGAAAAGATTGAAATTTCCTCCCTTTTTAAACCAATTTTCGCTGAGAGAAATCCTAACCGGAAATCTTTCTTGAAGGCAGACTATTTTAGTTAAGCCTCAAAAACAACTATGGATTTTAACAAGAGGATTACCGTACTATACGCCTAATAATGAATTACTTTTGTTCTGTATCGCCAACTGAATATAGTTACGAGTTTTACGATGAAAATTACTAAAGATTATAAGTTATTTGCAATTATTAGACGTGGAGTTCCGGGGTATGGCCCACAAACTTTTCAATTTTACGAATTATATAAATTTAAAACATTGTATAATTAGCTATCGACTTTCCGACAAACAGATTTGTTAATCTAAACGCCTTTTCTGATTCCGTTACAAATCGATTTATAATAAATGAGTAATCCATATATATTCCGATACATTGGTTTAATGAAATTAAGAAAATTTTAATAACCTTTCTAAATCAAAACTCTTAGGCTAGGAATGAGAACTCTGACGCCCCACATAAGTCTCTTTTAAACCACTCACACGCTTATACATATCCCAGTTAATTATTACTAGCAAATTTATTCCGACAACTTATAAAAAACTAACATATATCTTTAGGGTATCTACGATTCAGTTATTACTCAGAACATCACTTAATTTCGTTTAGTTTAAATAATAGATATAGTCCACTAGAATATTCCTAACGATATTCGTATTAACGACGACCAAAATTCAAGGTTTTTATCCAATAATATTTCATAAACGATGATAATATTCTACTGTTCCGTAACCGTATTGAAATTTTTATTTGAAAATTGTTTACTGTAAAGGGACTGAAGACGGAGCTGTCGCTCAAGGTGGTCAGATTCTTTCTATAAATCTCGATGAAGAAGAGAAGAGAAACCTCTACTAGGGAGTTTCTACAGAGATTTAGAAAGAAAAGGGGGGGTGACCTGGTCATGTGACGTGTAAGGGCATGCTCTCGTGCGGCTTCAAAGCGGCTCTTGAGTGCTGTAAGAACATGACAACTACTAGGGCCAGATCTATAGTAACCACTAGCCCAGGTATTAGCCTATAACGCTTAATACTGCATTCATTCATATTGAATTCAAGTTACCTTTTACCGGCTATCCAAACCATAACGTTAATATCGCTATTTTCTTTTAATCGTATCTTTAAACTAGTTTATACCATATTATCCAACACTTTTCTTATAATTTCAATATCTGTAAATAAAAGCATTATTTGTAACACCATTAGAGAAAAGACTTATCAAGTCCTTACCAGCTTCCGCATAGCTTGAAAAGAAGCTTTTAATTGATTTCATAATCGATTTATCATGAAAACAAGCTGGTAATTTATATTATTTTATCGTTATAACGGATTTTTCAATGGAAGCTATTACTCCCAAAAATAATAAATGTTATAAATACCGAGGCTTATGTGGATCGATTTTGGAACTGTTATTAGAAATTTTACGGGTTTATTTACTTTATTATCAGCGATCGAAATATAATTAAACCTGTATATTTTGAAAATACTTTTACGACTTAATAAGGGCAGAGTACTACTTAAATACTGTATTTCCCTTCGAAACAGAGTTACTGCATGCACCAATTTAAAAGTCTTAAAATATTTACGTTTTTTTTTTTGTTATTTGTACCCGATTCGATCACAATCGCATATTAACTGATTTCACATAAGTATTAAATAATGAGAATATTATTATTATTAATTTTAAACCGTTTTTTATAAGATATGACCACCAAGTCAATCTTATACAACTTATCTAATATTTACTTATTCCAACCATGAAACTACATATAAGGATCTAAATTTCCGTCCATCGTATTCGCGACGTTAAGGAATTTGCATTAATTTCAATAGTGGTTATATAATACGGTATTGAATAAGCTACTAATGAATAAAGCTTTTGCTCGAAACAATTTCGAGTCGACGATAATTTTTAAAAAAAAAAAGATTATAAGAAGAATTTTTTTATAAAAACTAGGCTTCTTTCATCAATAATATCGTATTATACATGTCATCAATTTTCGCGTCGTCGAACTTAATATTTAGGATGAAAAACACCCTCTATTTTACCTCGATTAACTTATTCGAGTCATTTCCAACCCGCTTCCCAATTAGCAGGTCCGCGACAACTAACTACTCACTATCAACATTATTAACAATGATAGTAAAATGAAACCTAAATTCTACGTTGAAAGCATTTTAAAGCCTAAATATGCCTTAGGTAAACCGATCCTATATTAACAACTCCCCATAACAATATGTTTTAGTTTAATGGTTGGGTAATATGCACCCAATTTGGAAATCATTACTAAGTTTTTTAAATATCGCGGCCTTTAACGTTTTTAGATGACGTTATAATTCGTCTGAGGAAAACAATGAGTCTTCTAGTCTAATCCGCTAACGGTTTTTACCTAATTTCATTTTTTATCAATTATCAAATCATTTTAAAATTGTTATTTTAAGAATACTTAATACAATAATAAACTTATATTACTATTAGAACTACCCATTTATGCCTTGATACTCGTCATTATCCTAATTCCTGTCAAGGCTTTTGGTAGCATACATTTTTTTGTTTATATTGAAAAATCTATACAGCTTATCATTAATACTTTTAACAATCTTTACTATCTTTTCAATAAGTTTTAGTATTATTTTTACCCGTTTATTGACCGCGATATCCACGCTCATTACCATAATACTCTTCTTCTTACCTGATCATCACTTTCTTTATTTAGAATTTACATAATGTGAAATCTATCGGAATAGGCAGACATGAACGTTACCAAGCTACCGTCATTATGCGTGTCGACTTTACGCTAAGAAATATAATGGACTTTCATAATCTTCTTGATTGAAGTCACTTAGGTCTATACATTGTTTAACCGCTTATTAATCCTTACAAAGTAACTCGAAATCAGAGTTATTTATATGAGTTAGTAGTTAATATATGTAAGTTAACTCACGTGTTTTATTAATAATAATGAGTAATTTTATGTATATAAGTTGAAGTGGTTACCTACACATATGTTAACAAATGTGTATTGGTGGTGTCAATAAGTAAATTAACTTATATGGTTTGAAGTGATAGCAGTAGAAAGTTTAACTTACATTGTTTAAGATACCTAACAGATTCATATACGTAAAATGAAAAATGAAATAACTTACCCCCAAAAAATTAGGTAATTTGGGTTAATAGTACGCATAGCTGAGAGAAAGTGTGTATGGAACTATTGGTTGAGAGAGAAATGGTTATTAAGGGAGGAAAGTTTTCACATTCTGGGGGGGCTGATAGGGATCATCTATAAGAAGGGCGGCAGCAGAGCTAATATCGGTGCCTTCTACGTTATGTCAAAACGATCGATTATGAAAACCTTCCACTAGTTACCACAACGTTTCGAACCGCTTTTAAGTGGTTTTCACGCACCTTTTGGAATGGTTTACGGCAGCAAAGCACCTTTCACTACCTTTTATGTTTCGCCAACGCCTTTTACCATTTTCTACAAAACGCCAAAACTTAAAGGAGTAAACTGGAGGTACTATTATAGGTTATTACCTGTGCTAGAAGTTACTATAGATTTAGCCCTGACGATTGCTTTGTTCCTATAACGTTTTAAAGTTATTTAGAAGTTTACCTTTATACTTGTCACGTAACTAGGCTACCCCTTTCCTTTAGTTTCATAGCAGCTCCTTAATAGGATTCTTTTCCTTTTTCTCTTCATTGAAGATTATAGACAATATCCGACCGCTTTAAGCGATAGCTCTGGCTTAGTCCCTTTATACCAATCACAATTTTGACCAAGAAAAGATATTTGAACTTTAATAAATTGTTAATACGTATCCATAATATTATCAAAGTTAACATTCAATTCCTTAGTTTCTTTTAGGAGAGTAACGGCATTATTTTTTCTTAAATTAACGAAATAAACGTTGAAAATGTTGAATAGTATTTGGAATAACGCGCTTATAGCAAATACATCGCAAATTTATTCCAATGAAGAATATCGAACAACTTGTCAGTTGCGACATCAATTTACAACACGGTTAATGAAAATTAAGATCAATTAAATGAGCGATTGGCATAGAAAATCAATATTTTGGACCTAGAGATTAATATGAGTTTTTTTAACCTATCGTTGGCTAAGTTAACCAACTTCACAGACGGCTTCTTTTCAAATAGCACCAACTTGTCATTACAAATGGAATTTATGTTAATAATCATCGACGAAGATAAATTATAAAATAGCCAGCTCATCATTACCGGAAACCTGATCCAGTAGGCATCTGTTAAATGTATACAGATTATATGAGATGTACTTACCTCCAAAGTTTATTGTATAATAGCTAGCTTTAATATAGGCATATTCACGTGGAAAAAAAATCAACATCGTCACCAAATAGTTTAGTATTCAATCCGTTCAAGTCTTTATTTATACCGATTGAAAAAGCTTATTGAAATGTTTTTCTGAGATAGAAATAACTAATCAAAATATTTGATAATTAACATAATAGCTTCGCAAAGCTTACGAAATCATAGAAATTAAATTGCTCCGATGAATCGATAACAAGGATAACCCGGCTGATACCATATCATAATTATACCAAATAGGGCTTTAGAAAGGTTGGTTGATAGTAATGAGCTAAATATATGAATTGGGGGCTATGTCGAGAGGCTATCTGGTAAAGTATTGCATAATGGAGGATATGAGAGAAAGCAAAGGTACCCTAGCATATTAGAAAATTACTAGGTTGTTAAAGATATGGACTTAATTAATTAGTATGTTTAAGTTGTGCATGTATTGTAGGATTGAAGCGCGAAAATAGTGTAGCACTTGTTCCATAAATTACAAGTGATAAGAAGTGAAATATTCATACAAATAGCAGTAAGAAAGATATAAAGAAGCACTTATGCTACCGAAAACTCCTCCTATAAGATATCCTGAGATTATAAAATAAAAAAGATAGTGTTGGAATAGCATTTAAATGTAGTGAAATTAAAGTTAACTGCACTACTGCAAGTAAATTGCAATGAACTACCAATTCACTATACTGCATTTACCAAACAATTTACCATGCAAAATAGTATATAAATCAGCTAACGATTTGCTAAACTTAAAAGTAACAACAATCTACTACCTTACTATTACAATACTACTGTTACTTCAACCTCATTTAGAATCGACAACATAATAACGTCTAAATATCTATCCACAAAAAGGGGATAATAATGAACTTTCAAAGGATAAAAGATAATGGTTTAATATGTTGTAAAGATTTTTGAAGATGTGGACAAAATGATTCAATGTTGCAAAATATAACGAATTGAGTAGATAAAATTTAGGGAAATAAATGAGTGGAATAAGATAAAAAATATCTATAGATCTTTTGGACCTGAAAATTCAAAAGATAGATAATATTATAACTTGAATAACGATCGGATTGAAAAACGAGCAAACGAGTTAATTAATCTACTTAAAACTCCAAATTCAATATATTTTTCAGTAGATCATCTTTATTTAGGATAGTATAAATTGGCAAGTTATATAGTGAAGTAAATAATAGAATCGATAACTTCGTATCGATTTAAACGATCTAAGATTATAGGACTTATGAACAATTCTAAGAATACAAAACGAAACCGGTTAATATATAAGGAGATATTTATTACCCTTTGAATAAACTAGTAGAAAAGTCTTTAGTTGTCAATCTACGTATTCACTTTTAATAACATTACAGTTTCTAATTATTCTATACAAAGTCTTGGTTTTGTTCATCTTTTTTATTTTTACTATCTTTGATCGCATAAATAGTACGTCTTCATATCTCATTTAATAGATATATTCTTCAATATACAACGGTTGAACAGCTTATAAGATCTATCACTACAATATTAGGAATTTATGACTCTTGGCTATGAACTAATATAAACCCATGGATTTTCTGAAGCTAGGAAAAACACATCATATACACAGTATCTATTAGCCATCCTTGTTACCCCCACATAAAGCCCCCTTAAAAATAGTATCATAAACCACCAGATACGTATAAAAAGAACACGTATTATTCATTCCAGCTAGATGATTTTGCTACCTCAAAAGTCTTTGAAAAAACTCGAACTCTTTATCTATATAAAAAAGCGTTTATCTGATATTTACAAAACTTAAATTCTTTTCTACTTGTATTACGTTATTTAAGCCTATACTATAAATATTTCAACAGAAAACTAATACATCTTTAAATGTTTGATTTTCATTTTAATACAAGTAACTAGTTTCAAGTTTTGAATTGATAAGTAGAAACAATAACATATATGTTCAAAAGCTAAGTTTTAATCAAAAACGGTGTAGAGTTTTTTTTTCCTTTTTGTGGGTGGAGAGATTTACATTATGCCTAGGCTGATTAATTTAACGTCGTTTAGGAAGTTGTATTTTGTTAAGTAAAGAGAAGTATAGTTATCCCCGTTTGTAGTGATTCGTTCAAAGCGATTTGTTTAAGTCGCGTTGTTTTCGTGTTTATGTCTTTCCTAGGTACAGTGAAGTGACATTCGTGCCAGCGGCGAGGAAAATGAAGCATTAGTCTCTCTAAAAGGTATGCGAAAGGCGTTAAAAGACTTTGGAAATCGGGTTTTCTGAGGATTCCAATGAAGTAGGGCTAGAGGTGCCATCCAGATAATGACGTTGACAGGACCAAACAGACTTACCGAGGCCGGGAAGAATACACTATATACCCGATATCCGCCGGCCGTCCCTTCCACCACCACACACTGGCACATAACAGGTGGCAATAAGCAATATGTAGCTAGTAAGCAACAAACACCGAGTAGTCAAATTTAGTGCCTGCATCCGAATAGGTGCAAGGCCCATATCTTAGCCCGTGCACGGTATGTACCTGCCAGGATAGCAGCAGACAGGGTGTACCAATTCCCGCTCCTGACATGACAATAGTGTAGCCCGAAACCAACGGTAATCGGGCCCAACACGTGGCATGGGATAATAATAAATGCTCTGTGAATAGGCGCACGAATCGTTGCTCTTCGTGTGGCAGCTTCTCGCGAGCTTCTGGTGTGGGCGATATCGGCTGATGCTGGCAAAGTTAGGCGCTAAGCACTAATTGGGCTTAACATGATCCAACAGTTCACCGCCTGGACCACTGGGATATCTTGTTAGAGTGTGCTGGTCTCAACCTTCGCAGCGCTTGGGTGAAGAGTTCGCAGGTTCGTCCGGCGGAGGCCCACACGAGGGGTCTGCTCCCACAGGATACTTCCGGCAAAGTACCTCGGGGTCGAGTACTTCACGACCACCTGCATCCTTGAAAACGGCTGCGTCTCACGGCCCGACTCACGGGAGAATACCAGTTTGTCGAACCACTTTCGACAACAAGCTTTGCGCCCGGCTAGTGTATACCGAAGGGATTGCTTGACATGCTGGCTTTGTCAGCAAGGTCGTCCGTCGTATCGACAACGCCCGGCCACAGTCGCCATGTTTGATCCGCTTGCGACCGAGGGCGTTAGTCCACGTCGAAGCCAGGCCGCCAAGGCAAAGACGACCGCGAATGGACGACGACATGCTGCATGCTACCGGCTACTGGCAACATCCACACCGAGTGACCAGAAAGCCTGTCATCGAATACAAATCTATGGTCACATGTGGTCATCGTGCTGATCGTCCAAGCAGGTAGGACATAGGCTTGACGCGATGAGGGGTCACGTCGGCGTCAGCTCCTTTAGCCTAGTGTGAAGCCTGACTGGGTGCTTTCAGAAGATCACGTTAACGGAGGACAAAGCCCGGGCGACCTTACTCTGTGCTCGATCATGGATCATGGGTGGACTTGGCGATGACGACGGTGATGGCGGTGTGTACTACGGTATCGTACTAATTAGAAACTATCCCAGCCAGGTACCGGCAGGGATGGAACGCATGCCTGTTAAGGTGACTGCACGGACCATGTGCACATGACATGGACGGATGCTATTACCCATACCATCAAAGAACAGGAGTCGTTGCATTTTCTTGGAGCATCAAGGGTCTCACCTGGCAAGGGTGCCTGGAAGGTGGGGCGGGCTTGCAGACCGGGGGCGCTTGTGCCGCAACCCGGCTATGTCAGCATAGGCGCCCTTTGACCGGTTGTTTGCAACACGCGATGAGTCAGGAATGACGCCGCATAGACTCCGGCCACACGACGCCATCCGAAAACCATCGACCCATAAGCCTTTATATGTCCGAGAGTTTGCTGAATTTACCCATGTATATTATTCCATACAGCTGTAGCACCTTGCATGTTAGGTTATGCTCTCTACATATTGCAGTGTACTTCAAAATAAGGTAGGAAACCTACATTGCAATTATATATAGCTATACTGTTGTGACTATATTGCATAGGCAGTACAGTCAGAGCAGTTGGCATGCCAACTGCACTAGCCAACTGCCTATACAATGAGGGGAAATGAGCATGCCCTTACTACAAGGGATACGTGTCAGCCCCGTTAAAAAGACTAATAAGTGGGAGCCGGTTAGCCGGCTCCCGTATTCGAAAGAAATCTATTATTGACTTCATGAATACTAAACTTGCGTTGTAACTACAGTGTCGATTCGATTGTCGAAATAATAGTAGTATAACATTGATAAAATTGATAATAAATTGCAATTTTTTACTTACATAAACCGATTCACAGTTCCCATGCACTGCGTCATAAGACAACGTTAATTCGTACCCGTTATGTAAATAGACAATCACTATTAACACATATAACTTTCAACAATTAGTATTACATTAGCTGATGTAAAGAATGAGCATATATAATAAATATTAATAATAATCTAAAAATTAACAATGGTTTATTTTTACGTATATACTATTACTAATATTGATATAAAAAATATAAAAAAAGATCGAAAACTGAGTTAAACCAGTATCATTGTAACCTTTTAAATAAAAAGTTACCTGTTTCATAAACATGTATCTATGGTACTTAACCGAGTAATAAAGCCGTTTTCGTTATATATATTTCTGTTGGAATAGTACTACGTGCAGTGCAGTAGGTCGATTTTACTGTATATAAATTTGACCATGCTGACTGCAATTTGAGCGTATTGTTTGTGTGGACTTACTGCATTGAGTGTAAGTCGAGTGCAGTATGCTGCACTTCATCCTAGGGCACGGGCCAAGCAATTGGCCATAGAAATTACAATGTAGACCGGCTAGCGGTCTGCTAAACTTAGAATAATACATCTACTACTTAACTAATATAATACTAATATTATTTCGACTAATCGAATCGACAACGTTGTAACGATCTAAGGCTCTACTAACACTATTTAGTGTTTATTAGATTAAGTATAAATTGGTTAAATAGAAGAAAAAGCTACTTTTTAGTCACGCTTTACAGCTACAATAGCGGCTAGGGTAAAGGAAAGATTTTTACAATATGCATTTATTCGTACTACTTCAGTTTATAACGACAGGAAAATAAAAAAGACTTTTATGTTACCTTAGTTTATCACACCAATTGAGAGGTAAGCGATGGTATCATTATTAAAATACTAAGAAATCTTTACAATTTTTTTTCGAAAACGTTGAAATTAAATGTTAGAAGTCTTAAAGTTCGGTATGTTGGTAAACAGTTAAGTTAGTATTACTATAAGTATTATTACCATAAGAAAAACGACTAAATCCATGCGTCGAATAACTTATAATAATAAACAACCTTCGAATTTACCTTTTACATTAAACTTTTGCCCCTATTTCACTTTTTTCACTTCCCTTAAGCCAATTTAATCATTAAATTCGTTACTTTGAGCAAAAACACCAAAAATCGCTAAGTCGCGTTAAGAAAGACACATCGCGTGATTAAACGTCAAATCGTTAAGTCTTCACGCAACTTTACGTTAAAATATCAAGTTTATTGTTTTATACACCCACTAAGTCACATTTAGGTTAATACATTAAGATATTTACCGTTAACGCTTATTTGAAAGCTATTACCAACTCTGTTGGGGAAAAAGCAATTAAAGTTTTCGAAATTACTTTTACCAAGTACTACGACAAAGATCTTTGAGCGTAAAATGTCGATAAAAACTTAATGGAAAAACACCTTACTAACTTGGTCGGCTATTATATCGTTAAGTAAAATAATATTAATAATCCTAACCATGTCTTCAATAACTTTCATAACCTCTTTAATAACTAGATTATTAATATGTGGATTTTATTCCAAAACAAGGTTAAGTTCAAAATTAAGGTAAAACTAAAGCGGTAAAGAGTTAATATATATATAAGGCAATATAAAATTGGTATAAAAGCTTTTCAACCTAAATTAGCTGAAGGAATACCCTTAGGACCTATACTCTAAGGGGAAGGGTATTAAGGAACCTTACCCCCTTTATACGTGATTTAAGGGACTTCCTCTTTACCTTTAATTAAGTTAAGTTTTTTTAATCGCTAGCGATAAAAAACCCGTTAACCTGCTCAGCAATCTAACACTCCTACGTAATAATGCGGAGTATACCTTCAGCGAAAGCAAAACGCACAAAGTAATAGTTACTAATACGGAAAAGAATATTAACGTTAACGCCCTTTACTAGTTAATTAAGTAGGATCATTAAGTTTTCCAAAACCTTTCAGTACCTATTACCCCTTAATAACTTAATCGATAAGCTCGTTAAAAACCCTATTACAGCAGGTTTGCCTATACGCGAAAGCCCATTATAAGTTGTACTACAAGAGTTTACCTTTTGGACCAGCTGATTAGTAATTACCTTTAATATCATATCTCAGAAGTTTCAAAAATTAAATTGCTAGGAAATACTAAAGAAAATTAGGATAATTATCGCGATCTGTCCGTAAAACCTGTCAAAATAGTTAATATTAATTGTAAGCTTTTTACGGATTTCGTTGAGATTTAAAACGATATGGAGAAGTATGATGGAAAGCTATACAACCTCTTCCATACGAAAATAATACCTTTTTAAATATTTGTAAATGAATGGAGATTCCTTCTTCAAGTTTTTATTTACTATTTCCCGGAATCCTTATAAGGTATACCAGGAATTATTACCTAAACTTTCTAACTTAAGTTATTACGTTTCGTGAAATTTATAATAGTATAAAGAGTTATTTTACGTATTATATTTATATCTCCCAATATTATATAAACTGAGCTATTATGTAGTAGACTATAATAAGAGCAAAAAAAGAAGAGAAGGAAATACTAATAGATACATTAAACCAGATATTTGATAAGTTAATATTTCGTTCATAAGTAATAGGAAAAACTTATATTGGTGTAGCCACACTTTGCGAGTAGGTACGGATAACAGTTACGGGCGGTAACAAGTTTAAATACGCCTTATAACGCTCCGATATCACCTACGACGGCTTTTTTAGTCAGTTACGTTCTTCATTTACCAATATAATAACGCGTACACCAAACTCACTTAATATATACCCTTAAGCTGGAAACTTCCCTAACGTGAATAAAGAAGACCTTACGGTAGTTAACTATATTGACTGTAAATAGAGTTATAGACGCTTTTAACGCCTAAGATCTAGTCTATTAACCATAAACTAGAGGTAATAACTACGTTAATGCTAATTAGGCTAAGATTTAGGCGGACCTGATAACCGCAAATACTATCGTTAGAATAGTGGCCAAAAATATTGGATTTGTGGCAAGTCTCACTATTAGTTAACTCGTTATCCCCCGACTGAGTGAAATAACAAAAAAGTAATATACTATATATCATACCCTATTGCATTTAAACAGGATTATTTAAATTAAATCGTAAACTTCGAAGGCGATAAACTAATTGACATCGATAATACACCTAATCAGATCAAGTAGTATAAACATACTATTTTTAACGCGGCCCAGTAATTAGCCGATTATGCCTTCCTATACCGTTTAGATGGTAAATACCTTTACCTTTACATTAATTAAGCCTCTAACCCCTGATATACATTGAATTTTTGTTATCATTACGTGTACTATACGTTTTAAGGTATTATGCCAAACATAGGAGTAGCAAGGCACTTGATAAAAGGCTATTTGTAATACATAATACTACTGAAAGAAAATATTACAATTATTAAGATTAATTGTTACGATATTGATAAAACTAAAATTAAACTTAAACCAGGCGAATAATTATAGTTAATAAAGATAACGGCAGTTTAAACTATTGTAGGAGTAATTAGGTTTTACATCCTTAAGTCCATTACATCTTTCCTTCTTTATTTAAAGGATATAAAAATCCTTGGCATTAATATCGATGTTAACGTAAACGAACTAGTTAAAAACGGCCAAAGGTTCCCTCTCGCCTTTAAGTAGGGGTATTTATGGTTTTATCTTTAAAACCCTAAAGTAGTGGTATTAAACTTGACAGAGCCGTAAATGTGTTAACTATACCAGCGTTTTAACTATCTAGCGTTAATAGACTATATCAAATCCTAAAGTCCGTAGGGTAAAAATATGTGATATATTTTACCCTGAAAGCTATTGAAAGACTTTACTTTCTTTATTAAACGTATATTAAAACCCCGCGGAAATTTAAGCTTATACTAAAATACGATAATAACTTTCATTATAAAGTCTTTATTAACGTGTTTTACTTCGATAACAAGCCTATTTTTTACGTCGTGAATTCCCTTACCTTTTTTCACGGGTTTAAGTTTTTAAAATCCTTTTCGATAAAAGTTACGTCAGAAATACTATATATATTATGGATTGATACGTACCTGCACCCGCTTAACATCGTTGTTTACGATACCTCCATTAACTTTACGGCGACAGAGTTTTAAAAAGATATCAAAATAATAGGTATTTAGTGTAAACAAGTACTTGTAAAAGACTAATAAAGAATTAGAAAGGATAAAAGGGCGTACGCACTACTTTGCCGAACGTATAATATCTTGACGTAGGAAATTAAAAGCTTTACAGATCCGGAAACACGCTTTTAAAAAGCGGTAAAGAGATTAAACAATATTGTAGGCCCTGACGGTCTAGTGTTAACACTATTGGTTTTTGGAGCGTACCCACGCCTGATGATTGAATCTCCGCTATCGGTAAATATTCAAAAACGAGTTCCGGTTTACGGAAAAGCTTTGGAGAAACTATAAAGGAAATTGGCATATCGATAAGTTAATAATACCCTTAATACCAAAAACAGCCCTAAAAAAATCGACGTACTTACTTTGTTGCTGTAAAGTGAAGTCCTTGTGTGGCGGAAGCTAGGCAAATAAGAGGAACCATATAAAATTTTAAGTATCGCGAACTCTAAAGTGGTTATTAAAACTGCTAACGATTTTATATCTTTTTGAACTACTTATATTAAGCCTTATATTATGGTTATTTATGATAAAGACCCTTAAGTTAAACAACCAAGCGAATACGAGCCTCATTTATCCATTATCGATAAGCTGATGGAAAGCTGTCAGCGCGAACGACTACTCGAAAATAAAAACATTAAAAAGGCGGAATATACACCGGGTTGTATTTATAATACTACTTACGTAAGTAGGAACGAAAATGATAACGAAGACTTAATACTAAAGCCTTGAGTGGAAAAAAGTATTAAGACCTTCGGCAAACTTTTTAAAGAAAGCAATAAAGTTGAAATAAATGGTTTATTAACTTAAGCAGTTGTATAATTCGTGTTTAAACCCGATTTTAACCTCCAAGACCTAAACGTTACGATTTTTAAGTCGAGGATTATTTACGAGGTTAAGGGTAAGACCACGAAGAAGCTATACGAAAAGTTACGTTTAATTATTTGAAAGTAGGACGATAAAGGTGAAGACTAAATCCTTACGTAATCGCCAAGAATTAAAAAATTAGATAACGCTCAATAGTCACTTGAGCAACAAGTTTGCTGGCCAAAAATAAAGGAAAATCTAGCCTGAATAACCGTAATATAATATAAACTTACATATAATTAGTAATAAATTTACAACGGATTGTAATACTAAAGTCGTTACAAGAATTACATATTATTTACTCTTTAGGAACGATAATACTATATATTAAACTACTATACGGGTTGGTTAAAACTGACCCTTATTAGTTTTTAATCTATCAATTACATTTTAAATTATAGCTGGCGATAAAGTTTTAAATATACGACTAGTACTTACCGGTAACGTAGGAAAAACTTAACGGTACTTCATGTAGCGTGCTTACGGTAGCTATATTGATACCTTATATCAACCGGAAGCCTTGTACAATATTTTTATCGCGGCACAAACATAGGATCCGACAAATAAAGACTTTGACCGGCTAAATAGAAAGCTTAAATAGAAAATCCGAAACCTAAACCGCGAAATCAATATAATTCCAATCGACCTATCGAAGGCTAAGTTAATAATATTTACAAATGAGTTCTTTGTAAATAATAACGACCTGTCTTTATAAATAGGACTCCTAATAACACTCGTTAACAAAGATAGGATAGAAAACCAGTTTAGCATTATCGGTAACCTAATTCACTAGACCACTGTTAAGTGTTAGAGGATTATACGAAGCACTCTAACTTCGGAGGTCTATAAGATAATAGAAGGTTTTAATGTAGGTATAATACAATGTGAAACCCTTAACCATATTAATAAATAGCTGAAGATTCTTTTTATCCCTGTGGTAATCTATACCGATTCGAAAAGCTTATTCGAATTCCTTTTAAATTTCGGAGCCCAAAGTGAAAAACGCTTAGTAATCTACATAATAGCACTCCATCAAGCAAAAAAAGAGATTAAAATTAAGTAATTCCGATAGATTAACGATAAAGATAGTCCTTCTAATCCTATTACGAAAATAGTGCCGAACAAGGCTCTAAAAAGGTTTTTAAATAGTAATATGTGAATAATACGTATCGAGGGCTACATTAATAAACTATCTGATAAGCCTAAACTACGTGCCGGCGACTAGGAATATACTGGAAAACTAAAAGATTGCCAGGAAGTTAATGATGTAAATCTATTTAATTAACACGACTAAAATGAAGGTTTACAAAAACTTGTGGCGGATAAACTTTCTATAAGAATTAATAAACTCGGACCTCGAGGCCATAAGGTTATTAACGGAAAACAGGGTAAATTTTCATACAATTAGGTGTAATTCGGTAGGAAGTTTAATTGGAATTAACAGGAGGTTAATAAGTTGACAAGGTTGCTATTTAACGCTGACCGAAAAAAAATAATTAATAGCGTACAGATACAAACTAAAAAGCCGACAGTATTGTAATGGTAATATGTTCAGTGTAATAGGTCAAATTTACTGTAAATAAAGTTAACTACACTAATTGCAAGTTGAGCATATTATTTATATAAACTTACTGCATTGTGTGTAAGTTGAGTACAGTACATTACACTTTACCCTAAGGTACGTGCCAATTAATTAGCTATATAAATTATAGTGTAAACTCGCTTGCGGTTTGCCAAACCTAAAACAATACATCTATCACTTAACCAATGTAATATTACTATTACTTCGATCAATCAAATCAATAATGTTGCAACGATCTAAGGCCCTACCAATAATTTCAACATTTTCACGTTTTACCATTTCACCTCTTTTTATATTGCTTGCAACCTTACTGTATTTATAGTTTTTTTCGGCTCTATTGATAATGTAATCATCTGATTTCGGTCGGGTTAAGTAAAAAAAGTATAGTAGAAATATGTAGAATGTAGAAAATTATCTATTATATAAGACAAATAGAAAATAGGTTTTGAAGTAGATTATTGTAATTGTGTAAGGTTTTATATACTTATGATGCAATTTCCGAGAGTTTTGGTAGAGCTTTATCTACAAGGTAGGTAAGTCCTAATAATTTTCCTTTCTAGTAGGATGATATACTATGCCAAAATGCAATTCAAAGTTGATGATACTAAAATAGAACTAAATTGGGCTACTGCTAGTTAATATCCCATATATTTATACTTCTAAACAGTTACAAAGACCACTTTTTATATGAGTAGGCATTTTGTCAGCAAATGGTACAAGTTACAAATAGTTGGCTTTTACTTGGATGTACTTGTTAAACGGCTAATAAAGCGGCTAGTTTTGGCTTAGACAGTGAAGGCTGTGTATGATTTTTGTAAGTTACAACTGAAATATTTGTTGGTTGCAAGCGGTTGTACTGAATTGAATTGGTAACGTTGTAGTACATTTAATTGATTTATGCTTTGGTTTATATGTTAGTCTGTACGTTGGTTTAGCTATTATTTCAATACTGAAGACTTTTCATTTTTATACCGTTAACATCAAACTCACCAATTCCTTCAAAGAGTTTGACCCTTTATTGAATAAAGTCTTCAATGAAAAACTACCCCCTTAACGCTTCCAAACTGATTATGAAATCTTGTTTTAAAACTAAAATGAAGGCCAGCCTTTTAAATTCTTATAAAGCCTACTATAAGGCATATCACCGAAGTCATCCCTTAAATTAAGAAGGACGTGAATTAATTTACTCGATGAAAGCTATATTATAACTATGAACTTATGAGAGAATACCTTCGTACATTTCATTCAAAAAATTCGAAAAATAAAACTTACATTTTTATATTAACAACTATTGACTAAGCGCTATTACAAAGACAAATCACCACCCGCATCAATTG
The DNA here is from genome assembly GCA_038502455.1 of Anisogramma anomala. NCBI lineage: Eukaryota > Fungi > Ascomycota > Sordariomycetes > Diaporthales > Gnomoniaceae > Anisogramma > Anisogramma anomala. The sequence goes on along the minus strand of JASMMZ010000003.1, from coordinate 8,400,537 downwards.
ATTAAAAAAAAAATTACAAATATATTCCAAGCCAAAAATTTCACCAAATTAAATATTAAAGCCGCTTTACACAAATTCTACATCAAAAAGGGAAACGAATGCAAAACGGCGTTTCGTGGACGTTTTAAAAGTTTCGAATAATTGATTACCACTTTTAGCCATTTTTATATACTGCTTCCCTTTTAACGATATATTGATAATTTGGTACAACCTTTTTTTAATTCTTTGCTTTATCTACTTTGACAATATTTTAGTATATTCGAAAAACAACATCGACGATCACGAAGTTAAGGTTTAATATGTATTAAACACCTTAAATATCACATGCTTTAACCTCGATATTTTAAAATATAAATTAGAATTTGGAAAAACCAAATACCTGTGATTTATGATAAACTCTATCGTGGATATCCGTATAAATCTGGAAAAGTTACACGTTATACAGAAATAAGCGGCTTATATATTTATTCTTCAGGTAACAGTTTTTTTTTCGGATTCACGAACTTTTACCGACATTTTATTCGCGATTCTTTCACGATAATTAAGTCTTTGATCGTTAACATAAAATATATATTTTTCCGTTAGGAGCCCGAATAAAAAGTCATTTTCGAACGGCTTAAATTTCGCTTTCTCTTCAAACTTATATACATTTAATAAGATCCCAACCGCGATAGTTTTTCATAAGCTGATTAATTGAACTAGGCCTTAGGCAGATGTTTACTTTACAGCTATAACTACAGTAATCTACGCCCGGTAACATGTAATTCTGGTCATTTATATTCCACCTAATATAATGACGAAACTCAAGATATGAAATTACTCGGCATTTTAACCTATTTAAAAATATTAACCGCAAAGGTTGGAAGTATAGCACGCCTGTTTACTGTTCTTACAGATTATAAAAACTTAGAATACTTTATAACTATACGACGGCTTTCGAGACTACAATTACATCAATCCGGAATCCTTTTTCTGTTTCGTTTTAAACTAGTTTACAATAAGGGAGCCAATTATATATGACCCGATACGTTATCCCGAAGAATCTTTAATATTCCTAAAAATCATTTCAACACATACCTTTTACGCTTGAAACTCTAGATTTTACTCCCCGAATGAGCTACTTTTAAATAGCTTTAACGTAAATATATCTCCTGGTTAACAGTTATTAACGAACTTTTTTTTTCAAAAAGTTCCAAGATTTTTATCAATATAAACCTTAAAAGTAATTTAAACGTCGTTGGTACCCGTATCTCTACTTACCTCCGACTAATTCTTGTAATACGTATAAATAAACTGAGTTGTTTTATTCATATTTATATTAATAATGACCAAGTATTTCAGGTTTCAATTTTGAAATATGTAGTAAACAATGATAATTCTTTATGGTTTTGTAACCGTATTTAGATACCTGTTTACTAGCCGTTTATTACCGCGTTAACATAAGCTATTTAAGACTTACTTCTTATAAATTACCCGGGCCGCGATGTTACTATCGCTATTCTCTTCAGGATATATTTTTACCCCGGTTTATACCGTATGGTCCGAGGTTTTTGCCCAAATTACTATGTTTAAAATCATATAACCTATTGAAAATACCTTTGGAAAAAGGGTTTTTTACTCCACCCGGTTTTCACACGGTTTGAAAATAAGCGTTTCTCGAATTTATAATCGATTTACCTTGGAAAAGTATCGGCGACTTATGTTATTTCATAATTATCATCAATCTCTTGAATAAAGTTAATACCTTCAAGGTTATACTTATTATAAATGCCAATACTCTTGATAACCGGGTTTTAAACGATTATTAACAATTTTATATGGTTTTCCGTACGATTATTAATATTCAAGGGTCTAATTGGACCAATAAGTTTCAAAAACGACTTTGTAATTTAATGGGGGTAAAGTAACGCGTAAATACCGCCTTCTCCTTTTGAAACGACGATACAACCGATCAAGTTAATGAAAAAAGTCACAACTTACCTATATTAATTCATTATTAATACTTAAATGAACTAAACAAGTTTATGACGCGTCTATTAATTAACATTAAGTAATAAATATATAAATATTATGAATATTAACTTGTTTTTTTACCTACGATTACTAAGTTTATCTAATATAACCTGTATAATGTTTATTCGTTCTAGTTACAAAGCAGCGCGCAAAAGATAAAGATTTCATATAATATATCTGCAATATTACGAAGTTCGTGTAAACCGTAATATTGATTACCCAGTAACTTATAAAAAAGCCGTTAATAAATAACGATTCCTATAGAAACGTTTTCAAGTCGGTAACAACGTTTAACTTTTCTATAAAACCCATAAACCAGATGAACTTTTAATTTTTTAAAATTCATTCTATAATAAATATCCTATGATTCCTATTATTAATACCTAAATTATCAAATTTAATGTTCCGGAGGGGAAATACCCCCTGTTTTATGTAAATTAACTTATTCGAGCCAATTCGGAACCGTTTCTAAAATAACAATCTCGTGACTTTTAACTATAAGACATCGAGGTTATGGATAACCAAGGCGAAACCGAACCTAAATATTACATTAAAAGCATTTTACGATTTTTTTTTAAAAAAAACCCTAAATCGGCCGCCTCCGGCGTAACGATCTATTAAAACGACAGTTTCAAACTAAATCGGTACCTTATATATACACAACTTAAAAGCCGCTTTTTAATTTCTCTAACACCGCGACTTTTAATAATTTCGAAAAATGATATAAATCGGCCAAATACAATGACGAGTCTTTACGCCTATCTTAAGGTAAACCTAAATTATTACGCGTTACCTTACGAAGCTATCTAAAAGCCGTTATTATATAGGTACGAAATATAAATGTAAAGAAACTAATATTTATAAACAATTAAGTTAGTTAAATATATTTTTAAATTATCCATCCTTCTCTTTACCTATCTACATGTTCTTCATCTTAACCAACTTACCTAACATAAAGTTAATACAACACAATACGTCATTGATACGTTTTGATACTTTAATAAGATGTTCAATTTCTTTAAGCTTCACTTCCTATCCACTTATTAATTGCGATTACTTTGTTTCTTTTTAATACATTGACTTAAAAACCACGCCCCTTATTCGAAAGTTATACGCCCCGTATTCTGCTGAAAATAATAAAATTAACGTGTATAAAGCCCTCTTTGCTGCAAATATTAACTTTCCTTTATATAACACGCCGAACTCTTATAAGCTTCTTTTCTACGACGACCTACGTCTATACGCTTTCTAACCGCTCATAAATTCCTAGAAAACCACTTACGAATAATCAACTTACCTCGGTTCTAAATATCAAATATCAAACAAAATTTGAATAGCTCTTTCATAAACTTATTTATATTGAAAGTCCAGTTAAAAGGTGTATATATATAACCCGAATTACGACTTATAACGCCGATAAAGTAAAAACGACAATGAATTCCAATATTAAGCTACTTATGAACAATTTCTTAACGATTATATAAGTTTAACTTACCTTTGATTTCTTGGTAAAACTTTCACGGGTGATTCGTTATACGGTAAACGTACTCGAAATACGTTTATTCCAGTATTCCGTTAAAATACAGATTGAAAGACCATAAAATAGGGAATTATACGCTTGGTAATGAGAAAAAAAAATATTTTAAATAGGTATACTTACGTCTCTGATAGCTTTGTTCACCGTAATGGCCAAATGAAGATTCTTTTTCAAAGCTAAGCGGAAAATAAAACAAAAAAAAAGAAATGGGAATTTTTACTTCTACTAGTTTTAACGTCAGTACATACACGGCTAGCTACGTTACACTACTAAAGGGATAGTAATAAAAGTAGAGTTTTAAATTTCTGATAGGGGGCCTATAAAACTATTTATAAAGGAAACTTGACGACGATACCTTCCATACTGTTCCAAATCCTTCGATATCCCAAAACATTCTACGCGATGTTACAACGTTTCAAGCCGTTTCAAAGCCGTTAGTTCATACCTAACGCACCCCTGTGTTCGATAACACCTTTTATTACCTTCCACACCATACTAAGACATGAAAAAAAGGTCGGGGTAGGGGGGTGGAAGAAGGGTACACTAAGAGGTAATATTATAGGCTAATCCCTAGTCTAGTGGTTACCAGGAATCTGGCCCTGGTAATTTTCATATTCTTACAGCTCTTTAAAGCCGCTCGAAAACCGTATAAAAGCATGCCCTTGCATATCACGTGACTATGTCACCCTGTTTTCTTTTTACAGCTCCGTAGCAGCTCCCTAGCAGGGGTTTTTCCTCTCTTCTTTATTGAGGTTTATACACAGAATCTGACCACCTTAAGCGACAGTTCTGACCTTAGGCCCTTTACAATTTCCACCGATAACCTTGCAGAGTTTGAGGAAGATAAAGTGTACTTTCTATTTATATTAGCTTATAGGAGCTCAGAGAACTTGAATGCAACCCGATAACCTATTTAGAATTTATCAATAGGTTCTACATTAAAAGAAATTTACTTTACAGTTTCATTCATTTTGTCGATGTTTTAATGAATGAAAGTTATAAGCATTATAATGTTTTAAATAACAAGCCCACCTAACGATTAAAATTACCGTGTGTTTCTATTTAACCATAATATCATAATAACGTTATCCAACATGTTGCTTTTACTGAACTACGACGAATTTCCTCAATAATTGATTGAAACATTACGTTTTATAGGTACAATTATTGTATTTTGACTTATGTTATTTCCTGATAACATTACAACGTTATTTTACTTGAGTTTTAAATGAAATAATAATATTAAATTCATGTTCTTACAAATGATATACAATTTATGTGACCAGTAAGAAACTATCGAATATAGGAAGGATGGTAGGTGTTTAAATAAAACGTATTTGAAGTTATAAATGTTACGGTGCTTCATAACATACTGTTTAATTATTATTCAAGTGTAGTATAGCCAAAGCTGACTGTACCAACTGCAAGTAAATTGCAGTAGAGTTCCCAGTTTAATGTGGGGTACGGGTCAAGCAATTTCCCATAAAAATAAGTGTGCCAAACTTGAAATAATATATCCATCATTTGACCATATAAAAATACTTTTACTTCAACCACGAGTAGAATCGAGAACGTTACATTGTTAAAATACCTATCAACACTGATAGTTCTTTATTAGGTTAAAATAAAATAAACTAGTAAAAATAAATAATTTCCGATAATGCTTTATAAAATACTAAGGTAAAGAAAACATTATTGCGAAAATCCTCTATTCGCTACTTGTGTTTTTCACGTCAGTAAGTAGAAAGGACTTCTTAATTTCATTCGTTTTTCACATCGGTTTAGAGTTAGAAACGGTATCGCTATTCAAAATACAAAAATAAAACACGTTTATTGAACCCTTTTTAAGACAAATGATGAGATTGACCGTGAAAAGTCTCAAACTGTGAATAAAGCGATTACCAAATTTCCAAAAGCTTTACAATTGGAAAACAGATAAATTGCCATGACTTGTTTTGCAGCTTGAGAAGTATAAAACCCCGAATATAATAAACAATAACACCAACGATAAATTATCTTTAACTTAACCTCCTGTATTAACTTATATTTTTATAATTCCACTCGTCCCTCTTAATTACAAGGTACTCAATCAGATAGGTTTATAAAAAAGTTAAAATCATTACTCTAAGCTATATAACAAAAATCGTGATGTCACGCTAAAGAACCATGCTACACCGCTCTCAAATCGTAAGGTTCCTGTTTTAAAATAAGCCCCTTCTTCCAAATCGCTATGTTTTACTTGAATTGAAGTTATTGAGGTCTTTGGACCCCAGGTTTTAAAGTATTTGAACAAAGATTTTTAGAGAAATAATACTAATAAAGCTATAACTAAAAGTCATTGAATCAATCATGTTAACCAGTATATCCTAAACTCGAACATCGGTAAATAATTTGATCGGGGAACAGACGCCTTGAAAACCTTTCGAAACTTCTTATACAACTAAATAATTAATGTATGGAAGACTGTATAAACGGAAGTTAAGTTTAGGCTCAAGAGAAAGGTACGTAGGCGTGGAATCTTCATTTTAGATAAAACCTTTCACTAGTAAAAAAATTCTTTGAACTGGCATAATTGGAGGATTACTCTTATGATTCTTAACCTTAGGATTTTAGAGGAGATAAAAAGGGCATTACTAACAATTATTAATATCTTAACACATGGTCTTTGTAACTAACCCCTAATTCCCAATTCAAACAAACCTTTAATCTTAGTAATAACTTTTTATACCCCAATGGTAAAAAAACCCGTTGATTTTCTAGAAAATTTAGTTTATGCTTATCGCAACACGAAATACGCTTTTAGAGGAGGTAGAGTGCTTGAATTAACAGCTGCCAACACAGTACGAAAAATTGATGTCGGCGTCATATAACTATTATTTGAATAAAATCTTGAAAATAGTGAAAGTTTAACTTCGCGTAGTACGACTACAGAAAATCCAAGAAAGTATACCTATATATATAAGGTCTCTATAGGTCATACCACAAAACTTAAATCTTAAATACAAGCCATTGACAACTACCCCCACCACCGTAACTCGGAAGATATATAACTTGAGTTAGTAAGGAACACCATTGATCACTGAGATAACTATTTTAATCTACCTCTCATACCGGTTAAAATAGTTTAAATCAACTACTAACTCTTTGACGACATATTTATAATTTGAATAATACAAAGAAGTATATGGGAAAACCTTGAAATTTGCGTCGTATGTAGAAAATACTGTTTCTTAACATCTATAAATAGATATAGGTTTAACCTTAGGAATTCCACTAACTATTTCTAAATATTGTTTCGGACTACGCCAAAGATTATTACTTGACTTTACTACTCAACATACATATCTTTCATAATATCTATAACAGAATAAAGAGAGACTTCTAACACACCGTTTACTCTTCTTAATATCACATAAACTATTTCATGAGAAGGTAAACGACTATGATAATTAGAAAGAAAAAGTACAATTACCAATAAATGCTATTAACCTAATATTTAACAAGTTCATACTATATTAATAATTAATGTGAATAGTAAAAGTTATCAAAAACAAATTTCATAAACAAATCTAGATAGTTATCACTGGCTTTAGAGAGTTTAAATACGTTTTATAACGTTTAAATATTACTTATGAATGCTTTTTAGCTAGTTGTGGTATTCGATTACGACTTCAATAATGTGCACATAAAATCCAGTTGGTATTTACCCCTAAAAAACAGTTTTAGTAACCCAGACAACGAAGATCTTTGAATTACGTATTATATTAATCGCAAATACAAATGGTTTATACTCTTAAAATTTGGGTTATGACTTTTGAACTAGTAGTTACACTTGCGATAATAACGTTGGAAAGACTTAAACAGATTTATGAATAGTAAACACTATCTTTGTAATGCTAATATTTTTTTTAGGTTCATGAAAAGTGAAATTCTTCGTCAAATCCTCACTCTATTACTAAATATTACGAACAGAAGTTAATTTATTATACCCCTGCACCAAATACTTTAAACAAGAACTATTTGAATTATATTATAAACAACAAGGGCAGAGCCTTAATAAACAATAAATATAACGCGTTGTTGTTAGTCGAATTACAGAAATACTGCTCCTAAATCAATTTAGTAATTAGTCCACTACGCCTCCTTATACTGTCTAATGAGTGAAAAATACCTAATTTCGTTACAACGATCAAATCATTGTCCCCTTACTCATCTCTAATATTTGTGATGGCTACGCAAAACATATGTTTCAATAAATCATACCAATTTTGGGTAAGTACGATACTTAATAGGAAGTTATTTGTCAAATATTGTATTGTGTTGAGAATGCATTCCTTTAATAAACTCAATTTTAAAAACATTAGAAAGGTTAGATTTATATTAATCCTAAAGAAGAAATTACCGTTTTTGAAGTCTATGAATATATAAATATTTATTGAAAAGATTGATATCCATATCATCAAGTCTATGATTATATTTTTTTTTACTTAAAAATATTATGATCATTGGCGTTAACGTCGATATTAACATTGATAATTTGGTCAAGAAGAGATGAAGGTTCCTGCAAGCCTTCAATAGAAGACGTTAGTAATTCCAGTGTAAGGAATTGGAAGTAATAGTTATAAACTTAAAAAGTTAAAAATACGTTTATTACACGAACATTTTGAATTATCTAGCCGTTGAGAGACTGTAAAAAGTCCTTTAATACGCATTATATGAGAATATAGAATACTTCGTATTAAAGGTTATTGGAAATCTCTGTCACTATTACTAAAACCATACCAAAGCTCCTAAAATATTCAAATTTACTTCTAAACATGATAAAGAATTTGATTATAAAATCTCGGCTAACGTTTTCAACTTAAATAATAAACCTCTCCTTTACATAATCGATTCGGTAACCTCTTTCCACGATTTTATGTTTCTTTGGTTAGTATCAGCAGAAAAAACCTGGAAAACGTTCAGAATGTTTTGGGTTCATACGTATTTAAGACTACTAAACGTTATCTTCTACTATATTGATAACATCTTTGCTATATCAAAATTCCAAGTTGATACTAAAATAATAGGTATTCAATATAAATAAGTATATAATGAGGCCTATTGGAACATCGGGAGGTTAAAAGGACATATACGTTATTTTTCAAAGTGTATAATCCTTTGATGTTAGAAAAAAGAAGTTTTATAAATGATGATATACGTCCTTCAATAGTGGTAAAGGGTCTGAATAATATAGTGAGTCTTGACGGCTTATTGTCAACTCTGTTGGTCTTTTGATTATATCCTCATTTTACAAGGAAATCGTTATTATTAGTAAATACTTAAAAAAAGACAACGACATACCCTAAGGTTTTGAAGAAATAACAAAAGAAATTTTCCAGGCGTCAAATTAATAACGCCTTGAATACCAGGAACAGTCTTACGACAATCGATATATTATATTTACCATTATAAAGCCAAAGTCTTGTTTCAGAATAGTATGGTATATTCGATAGTCATTTTAAGATTTTTTGTAACGCTAAATGCAACTTAATTGTTCAAATTACTCATTTTCCTACAACGTTTCCTTCAACACGCGTTTTATATTGTTGTAAAGAAAATACTAATTATATTCCTTGAGCAAGGCGACTAAGCTAATATAATACTTCCCCTCTCGTAATTTACAAATCGATCAAGCAATGATGTTGGTCACGGAGGGGGGTACTTGCATTGCATGATGCATTACCTAGCTATCTCATGCCTTCTCATGAGACTACCTACTCATGAGTACGCCTTCTCTTTTCATGAGTCATTCTTCTTATGAGTACAGTACTCATTATCATTATACTCTGGTAGATTCCTACTTTTAGCTTAGTCTTTACCTTCAAATACAAACCAGAATCCTACTATACGTTTATATGTACATACAAAATAATAAATGGTAGATATAAGCTAAGATTTTGCTTAGTACCAGACCTATTAATTGTTATAAAGCAATTAAAAAGTTGTTAACACGAAGTTATAATTATATAGCCTTGCCATTAACCTTTTACATCTTCTTCTACCTTTACCTTATATCGATAGCCTTGGTTTTACGAGTTCTTAATCTCGATATATAAGCTAGCGAAAATTGTAAGCGTTAGATATTACATTAAACAAGTTTCAAATCCTTCGCCGTATATATCGGCAAACTTGTATACAAAAGCTTTAAAAAAAACCTATACTTGTTACACTAAAGTTACCTGTCACTTTCCCTTTACCTTTACCAAAAGTCTCACTTAGGTCTACATATATACCTTTGACCTTATTTACAATATATTCGCCTACAACCCTATATTATGACACGCTTTTAGCATATTTTTCACTTATGCCGATTCGTTAATCTTTTATTACTCTCGTAATCTTTACATCTTTCGTTACTATAGATTTAGGAGAGGTATACTCGGCAGCGGACCCCACCGTTAGTAATGCTAAGGCTATGGAAATTATGGCAAACCTACGTCACGAGTTTGAGGAACGCGATGCAGCGAGACGTACAAAGTATAATACTGTTATAAGGCGCTTTAATAGCTTGGTTTTTGAGAGTCGCCGTTCTCGTTTTCGTCGCTATTTCCAAGCCTCACCTATTTCCATAACCTCGTCGAATGCTTTTAAGGGTAGCTGCTATTGCCTTTATTACAAAAAGAAGGAGCGTGAGCTTTCTCGCGACCGCCGGCGCCGCGAGCCTTTTTGCGACCGCCGCGAATCCTTTCGCCGCCGCCGCGAGCCTTTTCGCGACCGCTGCGAATTCTTTCGCCGCCACCGAGAGCATTTTCATCACCGCCACGAATCCTTTCGCCGCCACGAACCTTTTCGACGCCTTCGCAATCCTTCCCGAACCCCGAACACGATAGCAATCCAATACTCGACTGGAAACATTCGCCGCCTAAAAAGTAAAGAGATTAGGGTATTTAACCCCGAATATCCTAATCATTAATATAAAGATATTATTATAATAAGTAAAGATATAGTCTTTACTAACTTATGAAGCTTTTAGAAACGTTTAAATACCTTCGTAAATACCTTTTTACCATTAAAAAATTAAATTATAGAAATATTTTCTACTTTATTATAGGAATCGGCTGTGAATTAGTGAAATACTGAAGTTACTTTTTATGAACGCCGTAAAATATCTCGTCTTGGTTTCGTATATATTATAGATATTTTCGTCAACCGTTATGCCATAAACCTTAAACAAGTTACTAAAAAGTGTAGAATGACGAAGTTCGTGTTACGCGATTTGCTAAACAATAAGTATAGGTTACGTAAGTATATCCACATAAAAATACGTTATATAAAAGCCATAGGTATATTGAATAGTTACAATAACAATAATATAACGCTAAAATCGGTATCTAATTCGTATTAAACTTAGACATTTAGTATTACCTACCGCCTTTATATCGTAAGCAAACAATGAAGAAATACTTAATTAAGGTTGAAAAATTGAAAACCATATTATTAGTAATAGTAATACAGCATTATCCTAATTACCAGACTCTTTCAAAAGACATACACGAAAGGTACAACTCGCGGTATTCTCGGAAACATAAGTACTAACCTCGTAAGGATAAATACCAAAATAATACCAAAAGGTACAAAAAACGCCCTTCGCAGGAATACAATCGCAAACGTTATAACTATCGCCTTCGCGAGAATGTCGACCGAAACCGTAGTCAGAATAAACGAAAACGTAAGCTTAATAAACGAAAACAAAACGGAAACCATCTTCGTAATAATCGAGATCGCAACCGCGATTGTAATAATAAAGCTAATAATGTAAAGTCTAAAGCAAACTATACTAACCATTTAAATCAGGAATATTCCGATTACTCATGAGCGCGTTTATAAGCAAGTTTATACTATGCGGGTAATAAGATAAGTTATGAAACAAAACCTACCCTTACGCCTTCTAATTGATATACTTATGTGTGTTTTAACGAGAATTACGACTCGCGTAATATTTTATTTTAAGCATTGAAAGGCCTATACCCGGAAAAATGTGCTCTTTTAACGATATAAAAAGATGTATACGACAGTTGAACCGTATACAACCCGTGACTAACTGAATTATGTTGTAAATAATACGGAAAACCATAAATTATTATAACCAAGCTTATTAATGAGGAGGTATTATTCGTTATAAGTAATGATCGTTATTAACAAATTTCCATTCGAGTAAACCCTACAGGTAAAATTATATGTTTTGTCTTAATTCAGGTGCTGTTAAAGACCTCACGTCCAAATTATAGTTAAATATAAACTTCCCGAATTATATTACAAAATATTCATGTGTATCCGAAAGCAAAATAATTAGCGAAATAATAGGACCTTTTATTCACCTTACCATCAAAACGCGTTAAACCTTTTATATCTTTAAACATAAATCTAATGGTACTCATACCTTATTGTAGGAAATAACTAAAGTCTAGATTTTTCATCGCCTGGATAATAGCATTTTATTAAGAAACTATTAGATGAAGCCTCGTGGTATGAATTTATTAATATCGAGGAATATAATTTGTTTTAATAACAGCCAATTCGAGATTCTTTTTGCAGTATATTCAATAGATATACATATTGTTATTCGCAAAGTTACTTTTAACTTTAAAGTCGGTATTTAATTTAGATAAACGCTATATGTTATAGTAAAGTATATTACTCATTTTAAAGTGAAATCCTTTATATTTAGAACCAGATATACATATTTTATCAATATTTTGATCGATTTTACCACTCCTTAATAATACAATTTTACAATCCTACCACCGAGGTAATACGCCTTATTAAATATACGCGTTTAGAAACCATTGAAAAATACGACGATAATACTTAATTTTATACTGATTGGACGGAAGCTATACGAATCTTGATAAAAGTTATAAGCATTGATAACGTATTATCGGTATTGGTATGATATATTGAAATAGCTATGAACAACTATTACGTTGATTTTACTTGTACTGGAGTTCGGAATGAATTAACCCGTATTTTGTAAATTGGTATTAAATTTACAATGGATTATCTAAATCTTCGCGCTACTATCACACTAACAAGTACGCCTTTTTTCACTATAGCTTTTGTTAAGCCTTACTTAACCACCTTTTTTTTAAGACATAATTGCGTATTTGATTTAAGAATCTAAGATACCTAAAGTAGTAAACCTCGCTAATTAAAAAGCGGGTTACGCTAAACCTCGCGACAAGCCATGTTACCGAAATACCTCGTTGGATATAAAAACACTTAAAAATGTACCTATAGTGAAAAACATATATGGTACTTATATTAACGCTACCAACCCGAGGTAATTTATTCAATCATTACGAATTTACGAACAGCATCCAGCCGTTTGAAAAGATATTGATATAATTGAAATACTTATAGATAAAATGATAAAATCTTTATTGATTATAGGTGAATACCATGCCAAGCTTAACCGTTATCTTTATCCTATGATTAAAAAAGACGAAAAGCTCCTCCATCAATCATTCGACACTTTACAAAAACAGTAACGCATGAAATTATTTAGCGAGATCTTGTCCATTGTATTGCCGAGATTCATAGTTTAAAAAACTGTATAAAGAGTAAATAAAGGTTTGGTTATACTGGATTTTTGATTACTTAACAATGAAGCCGTTTAGAAATCCTATTTATTACCATCACAAAAAAATGCTAATCAATTTATTCTTGGCAAAAAAGAAAATTAATTTTATAAACGTTATTAAATTCTCTTTTTAACTTGAAATTTATCTAAATTTCTGCGATCGATTTACTTTCGTCAACCACCGCAGACTCGAACGAAATAAATTTTATTTTATGGGTTTTCGTAATTTACTAGTCCATGCCTAACGTTTTAGAAATCGAATATTAAAGAAATTAAGACCTTTTTATTGTGTATTTATCGACGATATTTTCATTTTTTTTCTAATACGTTCGAAAAACAACTTACTTTTTTAAAAGTAGTGTTTAAGCTTTTTTCCAGAAAAAGAGTCACTTTATCACCGGACAAATGTTATATTGGCTTTCATTTAGTAAAACTTAATGGATTTTACGTAAACGGCTTCATAATTTCAACTACTAAAGAGATAACTTGAAGTTTTCTCACTTTTTTCTTTCCTTGTAACTTAAAAACCTTCGAAATATACCTGGGGGTAATATGGTTTTAAAAATCAATAACATCCTATTACGCTTTATTTTCAGGTCCACTTTAAGAACTTAAATCTTTTCCCTAATATAAGTAAGAAAATAAGAATAACTTAAAGTAGGTAAGTCAAGAAAAAGATTACATTATACGTAATCTACACTAATTTATTTTAAGTTTAAACAACAACAGTCCTTTGATGCTACATAAGCCTATTTATATAAACAACTTAAATTATATTACCTAAATCCAATACATTAACTTTTTCTTCAAATTCACGAAAATTTTAAACTCAGATTCGGTAATATTCTTTTTTACCTTAAAAAAGACTATTTTTAACAATAGGAACAACCTATTTTAACAACTATCATCCAATCATTAATATTTTACGTCGTTATTTAACTTAAGATCAACTAAATTATAGTCTTTTAGAATATGTGGATACTTATTTCATATAGGCATGTAAACGCTTACATATAAACTTATTTAGTAAACCTTTATTAACCAATGTTTTAACCAATCATAAAGCTACTCGAAGTATTATAAACCAAACTTCTCTAAATATAATATGAAAGGATAAGATATATCAACGACGGGTTAACAAGTTAATTTACTTTAATTTATACTATTTAGATGTAGTTTACTATACGGGACGCCTTAATTTAATACGAAATACACTGAATCATTGCCTTTTGAGGAGGACAGATAACCGAACAAAATTAATATACCGGTACTAAATTAAATCTTTTATAATTTTCCGATCGTGAATTATGAAATAATATATAATTATACAATATAACTCGCTAAGGCGTAAATATTCGACGACATACGACTTCGTTTTTAGACCGGTTAAGGTAAGGATTCCGTTTGGTATAGAATTCTTCAAAATCTTGTAATAAACAAAAACGATAAGGACATGATTTTTAATTCTTTTAAAATTAAACACCTATTTCGATTATTTCATCACTTACTATATAATCGGATATATGTGGTTGTAAAAGTTCTATAGTTATTATAACACTTGTATAAGAACTTTTCGCTGAGGCATACGATAAAAAATACTATTTCAGACCTAAGAAAATGATAATAACATTAGAAGGAGTACCTTTTCGTTGGAAACGTAAGATTATAAAAGCATATGTCTGAAAGTACATATATTGCAAAAAACTACATAATAACAACACAAAACTAATTGGTCGCCTTAAACCGATTTTGACACCTAAGGAACCAATATATACAATTTATATAGATTTTGTAATTGTATTACCAACAATGTCTTTGAAAAGCATACCTTGGATGCCACCTAACAGGGAATCTTTCCATACTATAATACCTATTACATATAAAACTTTCAAATAAACACTTCTCATTCCATGTTATATGACCTATACGGTAAAAGTATTGGAATAGTATTACATGCAATGCAGTAAGTCAACTTTACTGTAAGTTAAGTTGACTATACTGCAAGTGTATTGCTTTGTGCGGACTTACCGCATTGGGTGTAAGTCAAGTGCAGTATGCTGCACTTCAATCTAGGGCACGGTACAAGCAAATGATCATACAAATTATAGTGCAGACCGGCTAGCGGTCTGCTAAACCTAAAAAAATATATCCACCATCTGACCACACAATACTACTGTTACTTCGACCAATCGAATCGACAATGTTGTAACGTCTAAGGCCTACCAACACTAATCAGTGCTTGTCTGCTAGGTTAAGCACAGATAAGCTAAGGAGAAGAAGAAGCTACTTTCCAGTTACGCTCTAAGTCATACGACCGTTGGGGTAGAGGAAAGATTTTTGCGAAGGGCCTCTACTGCTGCGTCGGTTTTCACGGTAGTAAGTAAAGAAGACTTCTATGTTGCGTCAGTTTTCCCGGCAGCTTAAGGGTAGCGATGGTATCGTTATCGAAAACACGAAGAAATCTTCATTGATCCTTTTTGAAGACGTTGAGATTGACTGTCAGAAGTCTCAATGTTCGGCAAGTTGGCAAACGGCTAAGTTAGTACTACTACGGGTGCTACTACTGCAAAGACGACTAAGTCCCTACGCCAAACAACAAACAACCTTCGTCTTTTACCATAACAAACAACCTTCGCCTTCAACTTACACCAACACCGACCTCCGACCTCACCCTTTACATCAAAACTTTGCCTTACTTCACTCTTTTCACTCCCTACGCCACCTCAATGTTCAAGTTCGCTGTTCTAAGCGAAAACACTAAGTCGCCCTAAGAAAGCCACGTTGCGCAACTTTACGCCAAGTAATCAAGTCGCCAAGTTCCCACGCGACTTCACGCTAAAAATACCAAGACTTTACACTCAAGACCACCAAGTCCCTCGCCTTACATGCTCCACCACGTCCCTTACCGAACAAACTGTTAAGATGGCTTTAGGTTAGGCACTTATGGATAAAGTTGACGCCCTCCGATCCATTTTTACCTAGTTCTACGACGGCAACTTATAGGGAATGGATGTTGATAAAGAATTAATGGAGAAATACCTTACTAACTTCGTCGGTGTCATGACCCAGACAGCGGTTAGGTCAGGGAAACAGGCCAGCAAGGAAACTGCGCCACTGAGACGCCTGAAGTCTAACACATCAGGCGGGGAACATCTCTTATGTCAGCAGACCCAGGGTTAGGGTCAATGCCAAGGATATGTTGGATATGTTGGATATGAGGTTATCCAAGCTATCCAAGGACATGCCAAGGATATGTCAGATATGTTGGATCGGAGGTTATCCAAGCTATCCACATTATACAGTACTGAAGACGTATGAAGGATTGAGGATATAAGGACACGGTCAGCACCACACAGATAGTATTTCCTTCATAGCTCTTCAGTTGTCAATCTAAGTATTCAGTCTACCCTGAATAGCCTCACGGCTTCTGATCATCACTCGCACGAACACAGTCTTGATATTGCACCTTTTGTTACCTCTACTACCTTACTGCTAACATAAACCCTCTGACACCTTCTATATACTCACGGGTATTTAGTGTGATCATTACAGTCGGCTGTTACATTATTGAGTAAGACGGCAGCGAAAAACTTGGACGCGATAACCGTGCCTTTCTCAAATACCGCAAGTTCTTTGTAACTGGGTTATAGACATATAAAAGAAAGATTAAAAAACCGTTAAGTTTAAACTAAGGGAATAACTTAACCGTCGAGGGATCTACGTATTGAAAAAGAACTTTACTAGGCTGGTAAAAACTTTATTTAACCTATCCTAACTTAAAGAATATCTTTAAAACCTACGACCTAAAGGAAAGTACACTGAGGAACTTTACCACCCTTATACGCGATGTAAAAACCTCCCCTTTAACTTTAGCTAAGTTAAATCCCTTTATGTACTGGCGATAAGGAACTTGTTGACCTGTTTCGCAGTTTAGTACTACCACGTAATAACGTAGAATAGGCCTTTGGCGACGGTAAAAAACGCGAAGTAGCGGCCGCTAATGCGGCTGAAGGTATTAACGTTGGCGCTTTACACTAGTTAATTAAGCAAAATCGTCAGGCCTCCTAAAACCTTCAAATACCTATCGTTCCCTAATAAGTTTATCGCCAAAACCTTTGAAAATATTTTCCCTTTAAATACACCTACGCGCGCTAACCTATTACAGGTTTTACTATAGGAATTTACCCCTCGGGCCAGGCGACTAGCAATTACCTTTAATATAGAACCTCGAAACCTCTAAGATTTAAACCGCCAGGAAACATTAACTAAGCCTAGGATAACTATCGCAACCTTCTTTCAATATCTATTAAAATAGTTAACATTAATTATAAGTTGATAACGGATTTCATTAAATTGTAAGATAATACAAAAAGTATAAGGGAAAACTTAACAACTTTTTCAACACTAAAATTATATTTTTCTTAAATATTTATAAGTAAATAAAGGTTCTATTTTTTAATTTTTACTTATGATTTCCCGAAATCCCTATAGGTTACGCTAAAAACTATTACATACCCTTTTTAACGAATTCTACTACGTTTCGCGAGATTTACGATAATATAAATAGTTACTTTAAGCAGGACGTTCACCTTACGTAATACCATATAAATTGTACTAACACGCGGTGAAATATAATAATGGTAAGGAAGAAAAAGGAGAAATCACCAATACATGTTTGGAATTCAATATTTAATAAGCTAATAATAAATTAAAAAGTAATGGGAAAGACCTACGCTAGTAAAGCCATACTTTATGAATAGGTACGGGTAGCTATTACGGGTATTAGTAAATTCGAATACGCCTCATAACACTTAGATGCAACCTGTAAAGACTTTTTTAACTAGTTACGCTTTTCGTTTGTTACCGTAATGGTATGTATACTAAACTCGCTCAGTATATATTTCCAAGCCAGCAATTTCTTTAACGTGAATAAGGAAGACCTTTCGGTAAATAATGACGTTGACCGTAAGTACGGGCGCCTATAACGTTTAAGGTTAGGTTGATTTATCTAGGCCCCGAATCAAAGGTAATGCATACATTAACGCTAATAAAATTTAGGCGAATCTATTAACCGTAAGTACTATCGTCGTAATAATGACAAAAAATGTTAGATTTGTAGTAAAGCCGGCTATTAGTTAACTCGTTACCTTCTTAATGAGCGTAATAATAGGAAAATAACGTATTACATTTAATACCATATCATTTTAAAACAAAAATACCTAAACTAGGGAATAAATACTAAAGATGACGAGCTAATTAACGTCGTTAACGTCCCTAGATAAATTAAATAATATAAAAATATTGCTTTCAACACGGTAACCTAGTAATTAACCAATTATACCTTTTATATACCGTTTAAGTAGTAAAAATCCTTATTTTCACTTTAATTATACCTTTAATCCCTTATACTTCCTTGATCTTTGTGATCGTTACGCGGACCACACATTTTAAGGTATTATGTCAGATATAGTGAAAATAAGTTACTTAATAAGAGGTTATTCGTAAGACATAATATTACGGAGAAAAAGAATCATAGCTACTTGAATTAATTGTTAAGATGTGGGTAAGGCCAAAGTTAGCTTTAACCTAGGCGAATAATTATCGTTATTAAGGATAACGGTAGTTTAAACTATGATAAAAGTAATTACGTTTCATATCATTAAGTTACCTACCTTTTTTTAGTTCATTTAAAGGATATAAAGGCCTTAGAAGTTAACTTGAACGTTAACGTAAACGAATTGGTCAATAATAGTTAAAGGTTTTTACTTGCCTTTAAATGGAGACACTTATGGTTTTATCTTTAAGGTTCGAAATCAATAGTGTTAAACTTAACGAAGTTGAAAATACTTGAATTACACCGGCGTTTTAAGTATCTAGTTGTTAACAAATTATATAAAGTTTTAAAGTCCGCAAGGTGTAACGATATGGAATATTTTGCCTTAAAAGCTATTAAAAGGATTTACTACTACTGTTAAACGTATACATAAGCTATTCGGAAATTTAAGTTTATATTAAAATAAAATAAAGACTATATTATAAGATTTTTATTATTGTGTTTTACTTAAAAAATAAGCCTATTTTACTCGTCGTTAATTCCACAACTTCTTTTTACAAAACCAAGTTTTTAAAGTCCCTTTAGGTAAAAGATACGTGAGAAACGTTGAAGATATTGTAAATTAATACGTATCTAGGTCCATCTAATACCGTCGTTGACGATATCAGTACCAACTTTATGGCGGCGAAGTTTTAGGAACATATTAAGATAATAGGTATCTACTACAAATAGGTACCTATAAAAGCCTAGTAAAATATTAGAAATGTTAAGAGAGTATACGCCCTATTTTTCCGAACGTATAGTATCCTTACGTTGGAAATTAAAAGCTTTACGGATCTAGAAACAAGCTTATAGATAATAGTAAAAGGCCTTAATGACACTGTGAGTCTTAACGGCTTAATATTAACATTTTGAGTTTTTAGAGTATACCGACGTTTAACGAGTGAATATCCGCTTTTAGAAAGTATTTAGAAACGTATTATAGCCTATAGCAAATATTTAAAGGAATTACGAAGGGAATCGGTACGCCGTTAAGTTAATAACGCCTTTAATAATCGACGTATTTACTTTACCATTGTAAAGTGACGTCCTTGTATAGCGGGAGCCTGGTTAATTAAAGGGGTTATGTAAGATATTATGTATCGTTAATATCGAAGTGGTTGTTATAACTATTAACAGTCCTGTATCCTTTCGAATTACCTAGATTAAACCTTATATAAGGAGTACTAAAGATAAAGACACTTAAGTTTTAAAAATAAAACGGCCGAGTTGGAATAACCCTTTTCCACCCGTTATTACTAAGCCGATAAAACGTTTCTAACGCGGACTACCCACGAAAGAAGGGATGTTAAAGAATAGAAATATACACCGGGCAATATTTATAATATTATTTAGGTAAATAAAAAAGAAAAGGATGACGAAAACTTAATAGTACAACTTAGTGTATAAAAGATTATTAAAACTTTCGGTAAAACTTTTAAAGAAATCGACAAGGTCGTAATCGACAGTTTATTAACTCGAGGTATGGTATAATTTATACGGAGGGTTAACTTTAACCTTTAAAACCCAAATATTACGATTTTTAAATCGAGGATTATTTACAAGCTTAGGGGTAAAACCATGGGGCAGCCATATAAAAAGTTACGGTTAATCGCTTAAAGATACAGCGTTAAAGGCAAGAACTTAATCCTTACGTAATTGTTAACGATTTGAAAAATCAGTTAATGCTTAATAATTACTTTGATAACAAATTTAATAACTAAGATGAAAGGCAAGTTTACACTTAATGGCCATAATATTACGTCAGCCTGTATATAATTAAAAATGGATTTAAAATGAATTATATTATTAAAAATACTATAGGAGCTTTATGTCATTCATTTGCCGGAAATGGTAATACGGTGTATTAAATTACTATATAAATTAGCTAAGGTAAACATTTACTAGTTTTTAACTTACTAGTTATACTTTAAATCCCAACTAACGATAAAGTCTTTAATATACGATCCGTATTTATTAATAACGTAAGAAAAGGAATTTGGTACAATGGGTATATAAATTAAGAATATTTTTTTCATCGGAACGACTGGCTTTATAGTGTTAAAATAACAAGTGATTAAGGAATCCAAGTTTTGAAATTGCAATTCGGTAATGACGTTAACGAAAAAAAATCAATTTAACTTTAATATATTATTAATCCGTATATTTAGTATGAATGCCAGCCTAAGCTTTCATTAAAAGAGCTAGGGCGTTATTTTTGTTAAAATCGACAAACCTAATAAGGCTAGAGTTTAATGGTACTTAGAATAACATATACGGAGTAGTTTTATTATTACCTTATATTAATTGAAAGCTTTATACGATTTTTCTATTACGGTATAAGTATAAATATTAATGGATAAAAACTTTAATTGACTAATTAAAAGGTTAAAGTGGTAGATGGAAAACCAGGACCGCGGAATTAATATGGTATTAATCGACCTTGCAAAGACTAAGCTAATAATCTTTATGTACGGGTCTTTTATAAATAATACCGACTTATCTTTATGGATAGGATTTTTAATAACTCTCGTTAACGAAGATAAATTGGAAAACCAATTTAATACTATCGGAAATCTAATTTACTAGACTTTCGTTAAGTGTAACAGGATTATACGAAGCGTATTGATTTCGAAGGTTTAAGGCATGATAACGGGCTTTAACGTAGGCATGGCGTTATGGGAAACCCTCAACCTTATTACCGGGCGGCTAAAAATTCCTTTTATCCCGGTGGTAATTTGTATCGACTTAAAGAGTCTTTTCGAGTGCCTGTTAAAACTCGAAACCACTAGCGAAAAACGCCTAATAATCGACGTAATGGAACTACGTGAAGCCTATGACGGGAGGGAAATTCAAGAGTTCCAATAAATTGATAGCAAAGATAATTCTGTAGATATTATGACAAAGACCACGCTAAATAAAGCCTTGAAAAGGATTGTAAACAGTAATAAGCTAATTATACGCATTAAGGGCTATGTAAATAAACCGTCGGGAAAGACTAGATTACGTGACGGTGGATAAGGATATACTGGTAGACTGGAAAACTGTTAGGGAATTAATGATGGCGATTTATTTAAGTGGCACAGTTAAAGTTTCTAAAGGTTATGACGAAAGAACTTTTTGTAGAATTTGATAAACTCGGAACTTGGAGCAACGGATTAATTAAGGTTAAATGAGGTTAATTTGCATGCAATTGGGTGTAATTCAGTATAGGAGTTAACTGGAATTAATAGTGGTCTGGTTAGTTAACGAGGGAGCAATTTAGTGGTAACTAGAAAAGAGTAATCAGCCACACTAGCGTGCGCATACAAACTAAAAAGCTGTTAGTATTGAAATAGTATTACATGCAGTGCAATAGTTCAACTTTACTATAAGTAAAGTTGACTGTACTGCAAGTGTATTGCTTTGTACGGACTTACCGTATTGGGTGTAAATCAAGTGTAGTACGCTACACTTTACTTGAGGGCACGAGCTAAGCAATTGACAATACAAATTACAGTGCAGACCGGCTAGCGGTCTGCCAAACCTAGAACAATACATCTACTATCTGACCACGCAATACTACTGTTACTTCGACCAATCGAATCGATAACGTTGCAACGTCTAAAGCCTATCAACAAAAAGATTGAACAACTAATTTGGTTCGACAATTCCTATTATACTATTAGCTTTATCTACGATAGATTATCTTAAATAAAAACATCAAGTTTGTGTTAACTTTCTGGTAAAGTTTATAAAAAGGATTTAAAATATATTTAATAATTACAATAGCTTATCATTCATAAACGGATAGGCAAACAAAAAGGAAAAAACAAGTGCTTAAATTGGCTTTACACGAACTTGGTCGTCGAATATTTCAAATAATATTAGTTTAATATTATACCGGCTTTGTTTTAAAACCTTAATAATACTTACTTACATACTTTAAAAGCTAATCCTTACGAATATTTATTCGGATTTAAGCTTACGATATTAGTAGATATTCTCATAATAATTCTACCTCGCTAATAAGTAAAAATTCATTTTATATGGAAACATTTACCACGAAACGCATAATTAAGAATGGATATTATTACTACTAAAGCAAAAAAACGATACGATTAGAATTATCGTTAGCATAAATTTGTTATAAGCGACGAACTATAGTAAAAGCTAGGAAAAGTCTACTAACCCATTTAAAAAGAAGGAAAATTGTCACTCCCGCATATAGGCCTATACAAAATTGTAAAAGAAATCAATAATTTGGCATTTATCTCAGATTTCCCACCAAACTCACGAATTCACTCAACTGTTAGCATTAAATATTTACTATCCTATTGAAACCTAGCAAACAATAAATTTAATAAAATTACACCACCTCCTTAACCAGTCAAATACGAAGAAAACGGATCAAATGTTAAAAACTGAAAAGGAGAACATATATTAACCAAACAAGTAGATTGATGCCATCGCAAAGCGTATAAAATTCAGAATCTTTTTAAATAAAATAGCTTCATGGCTAGTAACGAAGATTTGAAACCGGTATCAAAATTAAATTACTCGGAATTAATTGAGGCCTTTGAAGGCAACAATTTGAATATTACTGTGAAATGATAAAGATATTATTATTATTATTATTTTTCCCCCGGTATTTGTTGGTTACGGAAGGAGGTACTTGCATTGCATTATGTATTACCTGGCCTTCTCGTGCCTTCTCATGAGACTGCCTACTCATGAGTGCGTCTTCTCTTCTCATAAGCCGTTCTTCTCATGAGTACACTACTTATTGTTACTATGCTCTGGTAGATTCCTACTTTTAGCTTAGTCTTCACCATCAAATACAAACCAGAATACCACCATATATTCGTACGTACACACAGTATAACAAACGACGGCACGGCAAATAACTAAATATAAGGAATATTAAATATGAGGAATACACGCCAAAACGTACTTGTATAATTGTTTAAGTCATAAAAAAGAACAATTATTAAGATTCAACCGTTAAACTACGCGTAAGGAGATTTATTAGAATCTTAGACAAATCCTTTGAAAGAAACGATTGAGTGGATATTAATAGATTTTGATACAAAGTCGTACAATTTTAATTCAAATGCGACTTTAACAGCTACTACTCCAATACTACGATTTTCAAATCGAATTCTTTTACGAAGTTAAAGGAAAAACCACGATTATATTCTGCGAAAAGCTATGTCCAATCGCTTTTAGATATAATAATGAAAGCAGAAAATAAATCCTTACGCAATAACTAATACTCTAAACTATTATTGAACATTTTCTTATTGTATTGGTGGGAATTTTGATGATAAATATTACTGTGAAGTTCATTTGTAATAGCCGTAATATTAATTAAGTGTATACGCAGTTAATAAGTGATTAAACAATGATTATTTTGATAAAGTTACTTTGAAAATTCTGTATCAAATATCTACTACACACGGTCATACGATATATTAAACTGCTTTTCGGCCTCGTTTAAAAATGTGTCTATCGGCTTCTCACCTACCAATCGCATATCAAGTAAATGTTAGTGATAAAATCCTTAACCTATAATCCAATTTTATGAATTGCGTAAATTGACTAAGATTTCGGTGTAATAGACGTATAAACTGAAAATAACCACTCCGTTTAAATACTAGCTTCGAGATAACAGAATACTATGCAATGGAGAACTCGAAATTCTGGAAATATGAATCTATCTCAACTTTGAATAAAGTTAAACAGATCATCAATCCGTATATATGGTATTGGCAATTCTAACTTTCACTTTAGTTTCCGTTAAAAGGGTTAAAGTATTTGCTTAACAAAGATTCACGAGACTAACATCAGAAGAGCCTAAAAATACTTCCAAGAACGTGCCTATAACAGATACATCAAGATACCATATCAATTTAAAACATCTTATGATTTATTCGTTTCAGTACTAACCAAAACCTGAACTAAGAAAGACTTCAATTCATTAAACAAGCTATTGGACTAATAGATAAAAAAAATTCCGAATCAAAGGATTCATATAGTCCCTATTAATATATCTAGGAATAAGTTAATGGTTTTTACGAATTCTCATTTTACTAATGATACGAACCAATGATTATGAATAGACTTTCTTATAATAATCGTTAACGGAAATGAATTATAGGATACCCAAATCTCTACTACATAATACATAATCCATTGAATCTTAATAAAATGTAAAAGGGAAACGTGGAATATACTTATTTACTTAGTCTTCTCTATATAACTGTTTTTATATAGGTATGGTTATGTAAGAAATATTCAACATGATTACCAGAAAAAAATGAATTCCACCTATTCAAATGCGATTTTGAACAACTAATAATTAATGATAAAAGCTTAATGATCGACTAAAGAAATTTCTGGGAAGTTAACGAAAGCAATGAACTTGAAAAGGTTCGATAAATGAATAACAAAGACAACCCGACTAAAAATATACTAAAGATTATACGGAATACATTTTTGGAAAGGTTTGTGGATACTAATCGACTAACTGTAAGAATCGAAGTATACGTTGAAAGGCTACCTATGAAAATACTACGTGATGATAGATAAAGAGGAAGACGAATATATTCAGGAAAATTGAAAAACAACTTGAATACCGAAACTATTGTCAATATTCAATTAATTGACTGGTACGATTAAATTATGTGTGTAGTTATATTGATTAGAGGATTGGAGTTTGATAGTATTACAATATTCATTACCTAGATTTCAGATGGTATAAGTTTAAGGGACTATATAAATTGCAATGGGAAAATTTTAATGGAAACCTTTCATGACCAAAAAGTTTTCTAATAAAACGTATTAAAATCGGCACTAATAATACAAAAAAAAAAAAGCCGTTAATGTTGAAATAAAATTCAATCATAATTTCAAAGCTAACGATACTAATTATAACTTAATTGCAATAAATTTCCTAATTTAATGTGGAGTATAAGCTAACCAATTACCTTTACAATTCGGTATGCAAACCAACTAACGATTTGCTAAGTTTAGAACAATACATCAACTATTTAACTATGCAATACTACTGTTACTTTAACTAAAATTCAAATGTTCGACGTTGGAACGTCCAAAGGCCTGTCAATATATACTCGAATAAGCGCTTTACATCCAAATTATTCTTGAGTAGATTGTATCCGAATTTTGAGAGGATATTATTAATGCAACGACTTTTTTAACAAAATCAATGATTATTAACAATGAACTCCAAAATATCGTGAATGTTTTACATTTTTATTTCATAAAACCAATAAAAATTTATAAAGTTTTTACGGGTGTTTTATGCAGTAGATTATCACAAAAGTGTTTAGTTTTACCGAAATCATAGAAAGAGTTTACCGATTGATTTTAAATTTTCGCGAATAACGATTTTGTTGTATTCTCCTCTGTTTTTTATTAAGAAACCCGAAAGCTATTTAGAATTTGACGTGAATTACTGAAGCTTAAACGTTATTATAAAAACCAATAAATACCCACTCGTTATAATTAAAAAAAACGTGCGATAACATTTGACAGTCCAAACCTTTTTCTAGGTTTAACGTTTGAACCGTTTTTTATAAGATCTGTAAAAAAAAAATCAATAGAAAACCGTATTCCGTTCTTCTTTTAGTATTTTGAAATAACGATTTATTCTTTTGAATGTTTCCAAAACACGGATAATATTTTGATAATATATTGCTATATTTTGAAGCAATTTTTGTGATTTTTTCATTTTCTATTCCTTTGATAATATGTCAATTGACTCAAATGATAGATTCCAGAACTATAATGAAAAAGTCAAACAGATATTGAGTGCTTTAAACACGACAAAACTTAACTTTCGTATATCCGAATTTAAGTTAAACATATAAAACCAAAATATTTAGAATTTATGATCAATATTGGAATCCAAATACATAGAAATCCATGGAAACCATACACTATCGAGAAATACGTAACTGATACCTCGGTGTCAAAAATATATGGATTTTTAGAATATTCTTTCAACTTTTATCGAAAATATGTTCACACTTACTTTACGATCTTTGACCTCTTCCTATAATGAATTCAAAACAAAGCGGTATTTATCTAGAGGTTCGAGAAGATTTTCGTTCAAATAAATTGAATTTTCGTTTCTAACGAAACCTTTCTTCGTTTAATATAACTTGAAATGAAAAGCTTTCTTAAAAGCCACTTATTTCGGATACGACTTCGGGGGATATTTCTTATAAATGAACGAATATTTAGTTTACCCATTGTAATACATAGTTCTCTTCATTTAACCGCTTCCTAATATTATTATAAATATACTGGGGGGGGGGGGAAATGAAAATTATGAACTATTTAGAAGAATAAGATACAAAGCTTCATAATACGATTACTCCGATTGGAAATTTTACGAACTACAAGAAATTGAATTATTTTATATGAAAAAATAACTCGCCGGTAACAAAAATACGATAATTCAAACAGCTTTCAAAATTTGGTTTTAAGTTTATGTATAACAAAAACGTAAACTATATACGTCTAGATACTTCATTAAAAATAAAATTGATATAATTAAAAACCTTTACGATCGATTTTTCCCAAGATTAAAACTACAGTTCACTATCTCTGAATAACCAGTTAACTCTCTGTCTCTGAGTTCGCGCGTATACCAGCTTACCATTACCAGAAATTCCATTCCCAAAACTTATAAACTGTTAGCAAACGAAAATTTTCAAAGTAGCTAAAACGTTGTTAATACCCAAAATACTGCAGATACCCGCCTAACTCGTACAAGATTTATAGATTAACGTCGGTTTTATACCAATATTCGCATCATAAAAAACCAAATACTTAGAACATTCATTTCAATATATATGGTTAAAGACGGAAAAACGACATATTTTGATGATTTTACTTCAATTACCACTTATAAATCTGCTACTAACCTGTTAATTCGATCAACACAAAATTCGTTCATCAAAAATTATCCAAAGATTCACACTATCATCGCGGTACTTAAAGAAATATATTTCAAATATGAAACACACCGTAATGTACGGAGATTGAACCGCAATTACGATATTTATGAATGAACTACTTATAAACATCACCGCCAAAAGGGATTTCATTAACCTCTTGCAATAACCGATTGACTTTAAAATAAGTTATCCGAAGACATAATAATATATTTCACCTAGAAACGGCCAGGTAACCTATATTATTTAATTCTTATTACGAATCGCTTCAACGAAATCATTTTCCAAACGACTATGAGAAATGAAACACCAAAGCTTATACGAACCTATTTATTTACTAACTTCAGCGATTAAACGGTATTTATTCGCGCTATCGTTCATAACCGCGATCTAAAGTAGAAAGATAACTTTTAAAAAAAATTCAACAAATTATAGAAGGTGAAATAATATCTAAATACTACTTGTTATACTGAAACAAATAATACCAACAAATGGGCTAATTGGGAAATACTAGTATTAACTAGTACAAGTACAAGTACTGACTAGTACGGAGGATCAGCACGAAGATACTGGCTGGGCTAGTATTTACTAGCACAAAGGAATTAGGACTTACTAGTATATTATAATATAAACTATTACAGAGTCTCGCCCTTTGATCGAGATCTCTATAAGGATAAACTTGATCATATATCAAGTTCTCTATGTAGATTCCATAATACTTGAATTTACAAGCCTATATAATATCTTCTTATATAGTACCTTGAACACATTATCAGTACAATTGTGCCCTACTATTCTATTATTTTACTGAATCAGTTTTATATTTCCTTCCGCATAAACCAAAATGTCTACCTCTTCTGAACCTTCTGTTACCTTTGAGAATTCGTTTCATCATGCCTAAAACGTGGCTTTTTTTTACCACCAAATGTCTTTCATGGCAGTATCAGTGATAATAGTCCTTCTTTGCAGAGAACTGTTATTGTTTTCGACCCCTTTGGCGCCTCTTAACCTACATATTCATTGTTTCTCTGGTTGAATCCCTATCAATTCGGTTCCTACGCTTTAAGGCTACTACTGTTACCCTAGAGGCTTTAAACTCTGATGTTTTATCAAAGAAAAGACGAAAGATAGATCGTGATGCCCATAGTTCTAAAGTTAAGCAATAACTTCAAGCCTTGAATTCTAATAATTTTATTAAGAAGAAGGCAGAGGCTAGAGCTACCTTTGAATTAAACCATCCGGAACACGGAGAACCCAAGTCAGTTATCAAGTTATACAAAACATTTACAAATTAGGTGAAACTAAAAGGAATAAAATATTAAAACCCCTTTTTCAATATTAACAAAAAGAGGCAATTATTAGAGTCTAATTTACAATCACAAGAAGACTTTGAAAAGTTGATCTTTACAAATATAAATACATGATTAATAGTAATTAAATGATATGTTATTAGTAATAATGTTTTCGTATTTTGAAAGTCATTTGAAAATTGATATAAATATAGTTTTTACAAAAATGGATTATATTTACTTGTTTACACCTATTGATTACCGTCTTGTAAAGACTTCCAAAACTCCACGTACATGAATCCGAACTCATACCCTGATCAATTTTTGTATAATTTTCAACTTTGTAAACGTTATCATTGGTATTCAAAACCCATGTAAGGTTTTCTAAACGTTGATTGGAATATGGTAAGATATTATACTGATATATCATTAATAATTTATTAAGAAACTTCGTTTCCTTCGCCCTTTGCATTAATTGGTCTTAGTCTTCGTTGTGCTAGAGTTTGAAAACACCAGAAGAAGCTTTATTTATCTAGGTCATCTGGTTGAGGATATTGAGTATTTCTTTTAATTTTTGACATGTATGAACCTTTGATTCCAGTTTGGACAATCTATATAAGAAGTTAATTGATTAAAATCCGTTTTTATAGTACTACGGGAATTATTATGGGAGTTTCAAGAAGAAAACCGGCTATAAGAAGGATAACAAACTTTAAATTTAATACTTTAAAAAAGACTGAAAAACAAGTTTATTGATCTTGACCAACTTATTAGTAATTTTAGGAAGAATTGCCTAGCCAAATTTTATCAATGTCACTCAATATAGGATTATTGGATACTTTTCCCAAATCTACGGACTTTCTATTCTATTTAATCTCTCAATTAGCAGGGGAAAAAACGGATGTTATTGCAGTTCACAACGGTAAAGTAAACTCCTACCACAAACAGTATTATCACTTTTTGGTTTTGTTTACAATTAAGTAATTGGTTATTTAATTTGACTGGTTTATTGCGTAAGACACTATATAAAACCATACACTGATGAATTTAGGTCAATCGAAGGCTGCATCTTACACGGATGTTTCTGCTCTGAGAGATCCACTTTCAATTTTAAAGAATATACCTTCAAGGTTAAAGTCCCTACTTTTTACGTAAAAAGACCCACTTTTCACGTTTTTCCGCCAAAACGATCAATAAGAAGCCGTATCAGAAGCGGGTAGTGCTGCTGTATAAACCTTACTTTCAATGTTAAACCATCAAAACTTAACGTCAAGTCTTGTTGGTTTCCCTCTTTCTTCCACACCACTTTATTGTTTTATAATTGACGAATTCAAATTTTGATACTTTATGAAAGCTGATTTAGGTTTATCTTGCCATAATTTCAAGGATGAGAAATGATTTTTTTTTTCAATTTTGTGATTTCAGGCGAAGGCTACCACAGATTACGAATAGGTGTTACTGTAGCTTAATTTATAGCATAAAGAATAGTAACAATATCTGTTGAATTTGATAAAGGGCAAAATACTATGATTTTCCACAACTTCTTTTATTGCTCTGTGTTTATCATCAACTTAATCAGTCTTTTTCAGTTTTATAGCTTGGAGATTAAGGTTAGAGATTTTATTTTTTTGGTTGTCTTACTGATTAAGGAAATAGTAGTTACTATAACTAGCGATTACACTATTATATAAATCACGTAGCAGTTTCATTACAACTTTGCCATTAATATTCCCACTAAGTCCAAGTCTTTTAATAATCCCCTTTGATATATCAGGTTTAGTTATACCAGCCTGAAGTTAATAGAGGAATAAATTTGGTTGTTTCACAACCCTAAAAAGAAACAGGAAGGGAAAATTTTCGACCTTTTTTTTGGGTGACTATTGAGTTTTCCAAACGTATTTGATGGTAACCAAGTTTTCAATACGAAATTCTAGAGAAAGGAGGGTCTCTTCGGACCGTTGAAAGCTTTCTAGAAACAATTACCGGCCTAAGAGGCGAATTTCGTGGCTTGGTATCTATTAAGGTTAAATACGGTTTTAAGGTTTGTGATATAGTCATTTTATCCTTTAGTGAGGGACCGAAACCCGTTTATTTTATATTGAATAATAGCATTAAACGTTTTCAATATATTATAGATTACTTCATTCTAGACAGAAGTTAAGAGTCTATTAACTATTCAAGTAGAAAGACATTTATCAAGAACTTATTTACCTTTAATATTTCTTACTATTTACCTTTAAATAAAATAGGATTTTTGCACACTTTTATAGATTTATTTTGGAAAAGAAGATTACCTGAATTGTTGCTGAAAAGTTACCACATTACTTGTGGCCTTTTTGGTTTTAAGAAGCCTTTGTGATGGCTAACTTGAGGGTTAATAACTGGATCAGGATCCAGAATACCACTCTTTATAAGGGGTTTCATGATAAAGTAATGGGATTTGGAAATCACAGACCCAACGTTGAGTTTTCTTTTACTCCCGGCTTTACAGTTACCGTTTACATACGTTTTCTCAAACGAGTAAAGGGTTTAAATATTGATTCAATAGGAGGAAGT
Organism: Anisogramma anomala; assembly: GCA_038502455.1. Taxonomy (NCBI): domain Eukaryota; kingdom Fungi; phylum Ascomycota; class Sordariomycetes; order Diaporthales; family Gnomoniaceae; genus Anisogramma; species Anisogramma anomala. The sequence continues at coordinate 8,368,964 of JASMMZ010000003.1, read as the reverse complement.
AGAATCCTTTTTTGTATCAGTTTATTAATATCACAAAGCCTTAGTGCATTTTTAAAGTCTACTTGAAAGATTTGTTAGGGAACGTAAACAGGAAAGTCGATATCACTTACAGCATAAAGGTCTCTGAAACCAATCACAGTATTCCGTAGGTTTGTTGTACGGCATGAAGATACCATGAAAGTTGGTATTCCTTATAACATGAAAATGGTATTACAAACTCTAGCCAAGAAAAAATATACTTCCAGTAGCAATAAAGATAGTAAATAACTTACCGGTTAATTTTATTGATGTTAACATGATCTATTTTTTGCTTTTAGTTATGAATCAAAAGAAATAAATAAGTATAAAGGAATCTTTGGGGGACTCGGATGCTGAATACTGGAAGAAGACTCTCCACAGTGAGATATGAAGTTTGTTATCCTTTAAGGTTTTCAAAGCCGTTAAAAAGGATATCAATAGCCATTTCCTGACCGTAAAAGGAAGAACTAAGTTTAAAACTAATTTTAATGGTTATATTGAAAGTTATAAGATCCGGATCGTAATAAAAGGGTTCAAATAAAGGTATGGTGTTGGTTATATTGAAATCTTCATCGTTATAGTAAATTCTTACATGTGTCGGATCCTCATCACCCTTGTTGTTTCCTATGGATGATATATCGATTCAATTGACATCTATTCGGCCTTTTTCAATGGTCAATTCGAAGAATTAGTGTTAATAGAGATCTCAGACACAACTAGAGACTTTTTTTTGGAATACTTCAATGATAATAATGTGGGTTTTTATTTTATAGTTAACCAAGTTTTTTAAACTTTCCGCATTATTGTACGGAATGAAACAGGTTTTAAGATAATGATTAAAGATGTTAAAGACAGTGTTTAATACTTTAAAGTTCAAAAGGTTAAGTTTTAATAAAGCTGTATATATTAATTATCATTGTTAATGTATTATTTATCATTATGTTAACTACTTTTTTATTATAGGGCTTGAACTAAGGGATATTGAGGTATTTAACATGGATATTTAGAAGCATTTCAAGTATAAGGACCTAGGGGAGGTAGAGTACTTTTTGATGGTACGTTCTTTAAGGAATAGGTTTATATACACAATTGTCTTAGTATAAGATACGTATATATCAAGGCTTTTGGACTTTAAAGTAAAGGAATTGAGCAGACGTCCGGTCAATATCCTTCTTACCTTTTGATTACATATTTATACTAAGTCTATGTCCATTAAAAATGAAGTTGAGATATTACAAATCAAAAAAGTATTAGTTTAATGTTGTGTCTTTTGGTTATGTAATGTTCCAAACTAGGCTGGATATCGCTTTCCTTATGTTATTACTATCAAGATTTTGCCACAATTCTTAACATAAAACATTATATTTCTCAGTTACGATTTGAAATACTTTAGATAGTATAAAAACTAACTTACAAGTGGGTGTTGATGAGCCATTCGCAAGTCCGTATTGGACAGTGGTCTACTTCAGTTAAAATAACCATGAAGATTCCCATAGACTTTAAACCAATGGCTGGTATAATTCCTACTTTAATGGGGATAATGTTATTGGAAATTCCACCTATGATGATATATTTCATATAGTGAATAGCACGGTTAACTTAGTATCCAATCGAGGATCCAGAGTATATATCTTTTTTTTTGGATACTGAAAGTGTGGCAGTGATAAGGTTCACTTAAAATACTCTTTAAATGAGTAATTGTTTTACAAATATACGTATTTCTATCATCTTTATAATATACTGTAATGAAAAAGGGGTTATCAATTTGTTAAAAAACTTGGAATATTACCAAAGCATTTAATATATACCCCTTGAAGATTACTTTGTAAGATATAAAGTGAAGCATAGCATAATATATATCGTCTGGGTTCCTATGAATAAAAAACTAGCCAATGGGTTGAGAAAGCTATTACCGAAGGCAAAACACAAAATAATAAGGCAAAGACTTAACTTGGTTAACCTAAGTTTAAATTGATGATATAGTTCATAAACCTTTCTTTTTTCCAGGTTACTTTAAGTAGGATTGTGGATATGGAATAGTGGAGGTTTTGTTACAAACTTTGGGATATTGAAGTATTGTAAAGGTTATCTATTAAAATCGGATTACACAGGTTTACAGGTTCTCTTACTTTTTGTATCTACCAACTTTTTTTTTTTCCTCACTTCGCCTTTTTCACCTCACCTTCTACTTTTTGTTTTGATTTTGACAATTTTTTTCTTTTCTTCTTTTTTTCAAAGTTGGTAGTGAATATTGAGGAGGTATTTGGAAAATATAACAAGTCTAGTTACTTATCACACTTAATAATAGTGCCAGTCAGTACTTGGTAAAACTTCAAGTACTTAACACATCTCAATACTAAGGATAATGAATTCACCGGATATAGCGATATATTCAAGGGGCACTAGTATTTACTAGGTAAAGTACTAGTATCAACTGGTACAGAGGATCAGCACAGAGATACTGCCTGGACTACTACTTACTAGCACAGGGTAACTAGTATTTACTATTATATACTAGTATTGACTAGTGCAGTATCTCGAACTTTGATCGAGATCTTCATGAGGATATACTTGATTGTAGATCAAGTCCTCTATATAGATTCTAGAGTACTTGAATCTATAAGCCTACGCAATATCTTCTTATCTAGTACCTTCAATATTAATACCAATTTTATTAGTATTTGTAGTGTATTTACGTATGATGATTAAATCGACACTACTATTAAATACTTAAATGAGAGTTGGGCTATATGGAAAAGCCTTCAAGTAATGAAAAAAAGAGATTTGTACTTGAATAGATAAACAACGTTTCTATTATAAGAGACTGATTATAGATAATAGATGTATTGTTTTGGTCTTTTGAAATTAATGTTCATTTGTAGAGAAAATAAGGTCAATGCGGTGGACCCTATAACATACTGAATATTATTAATTTAAACAGGGTGATTGAAATTTTGAACGGTTTCGTCTCTTTTAATATTACGTAGATTAAACTGTATAAATAATCTATTCAAATTCCATAATTACTTCTAAGTCTAACGGATTCAGTAATATATTGTTTTTGAATTGATCGCTAATTAGTGGAAAGAAAAATCAAAGCATGAAAACCAACTAAAGAGAGGGATAAATATTGAAGTGGATGATAGCAACGAGAATTATAAGTTTCTGAAAATGTACATAATAGTTTCGTGAGCATAAAACGAGGGATTTCGTGGTAAATGAGCTTTTAAGATACGTCTTGAAGGTATTAAAAATATACTGAATTGGTTTTTAAAAGAAAGCGACTGAGTAAAGATTGATAGTTTCCTTCATCATGGAGTTGTTTTCTTTATGTTATTGATATATTAAGATGGGTACTAGTGAGAATTTTGAGAAAAATACTAGTTTACAAGGTTAAAGGTAAGATCACTTATAGATTGTACGAATATTTGCGGTTAATTGTTTAAGGAGATGGTGATTAAGGTAAAACTAAATCCATATCCAATTGCTTACAATCTAGAATATGAGTTAACATTCAATCATTTTAATTTTTATTAATTTGATTGTTGGAGTAAGGGATAAGGAGACCGTTAATAAATACGATGTTATATAAGAGTATGTATATTTTATGATGAATATTTCATGGATTATAATGTATAAATTGTTAAAATGGTTGGAAGATAACCTTTTTACTAGAATAGTAATGCGATATACTGAATGTTTATAAAAACTAGATAAAGTAGGATTTTCTTGGATTTTATGGTATCAAATGTACCTGAGAAATAAGTGAGGTATAATGATATGAACTTTGACCTAATGTTTGTCGATTATATAAGTTGAAGATTATGATATCGTTGATATATAAATTAATGATGTGTATTCTATTGGGTAAGAGTGGGTTTACAGCATGGAAATAATTTGTTATTAAGGATTGAAGCTTTAAAAGTACCTGTGAATTAAAAGGTTAGCTGAAAGTAAATAATAAGATTTGAACGGATCTTTCATCTATACTTATAATATAGATGACGTTTGTGGTATATAATTTTGTCTACTTCAAAAAGGGTAAGATAAGAGTTTGGTAAGGATCAATAAGATTAATGAGGTTTAATTGTAAAGTTACTTTCAGTGAAGTGGTCCAATGATTAGTATTTTTACTTTATGTCAATAGATTGTGTTTCATGATTTATAGATTATTGTATATATTGAAAACTGGTAAAATGAATACTTTCATAGGTTCATTAAAATTATTTAATGATAAGGAGATAATTTAGATGAAGTTGTTCATATGATATCAGTAAATTGGACACCGCCAAAGTTGATAATTTTTACGGATGAATGTTTTGCGAACAATGTCAACGTTAACTTTTAGATTGAATCTTTGAAAAAACATTTTGAAGAAAAAAACTCACAATGAGTAGTTCATAATTATCGGAAACCTTCTATATTCAATATACGTTAAATTTGATCATGTAATACATAATGTATTAATATAGAAAGTTCATAATATAATTGCAAGATTTAATATTTTTAGAATAAACAATGACACTTTAAAGATTATTTTGAAATGATTGGAATAGCCTTAAATAACTACTATTATTGTTATGAAATCCTGAATCTTTTAAAAGTGTGACTTTAAATTAAATACGATGAATAAAAACCGTTTGATAAAGAATATAATAGTATCAATAAAATGAAATAAAGCCCAGAAAATAGAATAATTTAGGTAAAGTAACGGCCAAAATCATCTCGCCGATACCATAACTCAGGCTGCGCTTCAAAATGTTTGGGAAAAAATATTCATAGTCATAAAATGACGGTACGAATTAAATTATACGAAAACCGGATGGAATATAAGGCAAATGAATAGGGATAATTTAATAAATTGAAACGTTACTAAAGAATTATTACACAAATACCCGCGTCAAAATCGATTAGAGAAAGGTATATTTTTAACAACGTATAAGTTTGTGACAAAGAAGCTATATACGGGAATTGAGGAAGTCAACGTTTGGAATTATTGGGCAAAGAATGGAAATTATAGTTAATTTAGGTGCAATATATACTGGAATTGCCAGGGGTCTTATCGATAGCGATAGGAAAGACTTCAGTACTTATTATAAATGGGTAATTAGCCACGGTGGCACGCGTGTGCAAAGAAATAAAAAGTTGCTAGTATTCAAATAGCAGTCAATCATAGTACACTTAAGTCAATATACGGGTTATATGTTCTTTTCACTAACTATAAGTTGACCGTATTACTTGCAAGTTAACTGTATCAATTGTAAGTTAATTGAATAGAGTGCCTCAGCTGACGGGAAGGGCCAAGAAATTACCCATGCAGATTAGTGTGTAAGCCGGCTACCAGTCTACCAAACTTACAAGTAGCCATATCAACACTTTCAATGCAATACCATTTACTTCAACAACGATTAGAATGGACGACGTTGCAATAATAAAGACCTACCAACTTGAAAATAAATCTTGAAATTAAAATCTCGATCATCCATAAGCTTAGACCAAAAAGTTCATAATAACAATATATGCATTTAGCAATAGAAACAGACCTCGTTTGTATCGTCGAATATTAAACACTTTACGTCGAAATATCCAGAGTTTTTGATAAATTAATATAAACTTTCTCAACTTCTACAAATAAATCTCTGGTATAATGATTCAAATTATATTTTAATCAAATTCGAAATTACCACTTCTAAGCCTGATATGTAAAATTTTGAATATTACTTTTTCCAGGCTAAGAAAAAACGTTATCCATATTAAATCATCTTACTTGTAATAACTTCAATAATCATCCTCAACTTATTTATAGCGTGTATACATGAGAAAAACCGTATAAATTTATCTTCAATATGCAACGTAATTTTTAGAACCTTAATATGATTAGTTTTTGCTTTAATCGAAAACGTTTCCTTTTTTAATAACATTCTAGCTTTAATGACTTGAACTTTATCAAGGTTGAAATACATAACTAATTTTCTATAAAAAAAAGTAAAATACTAAAAATACCTTGTATTCGCGTTTTTAGCTGCTTAAGTCCTAGTTATAATGTCTTAAGACGTTATTATTCTATCTATCTTTAATAGTAGACGATTGGAACAAAATTGTATCTTAATTTTAATATAAGTTCTTTTCGATTATCGTACAAAAGTAAAATAAATAGGCTATTTATCGGGTTGTTAGTGAATGATTGCTAAAGTCAATATGAAATAAATTTTCATATGTTTCAATATCATCATGTTATTCTTCAAAAGCTTCTATATCTAAGGATTCTTCATTGTTATCGAAATTTCAAAATCACTCGTAATTCAATATGTATGAACCGTAATACTCTTCTTTAACGACGAAATTATCCATGAAAAGTACACAATTTGCTTTCTGTACTTCCTTATTGAAGTGATCTTAAAACTAACATTTGATGTTACCCAAAATACAGAACATTTCATTATTTAAGCATCGTAAAAATCGAATATTTTATATGTCTTTCTGCTAAGCTGTTCCTCAATTTTCATTTTTCAAGTTATTCATCTGAAAACAACCGTATCTTCAATCAATATATTATGTGAGGTACCCATTAGATTCATTGTATTATATGTATAAATTTGGGTTGTTTGTCTTGAATATGACTTTTCTTATCAAAAATTTTATCTGACCAAAGAATAAATTATATATCCTGTCTAATACCGAAAAATGCCTATTCAAATTCCCGAATTACTATAATTACTTGACGAATCTACATGAAAAGTTAACTTCTCAAAATGAAACTATCACATTGCTTATCAACAAAACTGTTGGAATAGTATTCAAGTGAAGTGACGTCAAAGCCGACTGTACTGAAAGCAATTCAATTGTAGTAGAGTTCCCAATTTCATGTAGGACACGGGTCACCAATTGCCCCTACGAAGTATTATGTTTATTAGTTAGCGACCTGGCAAATATAGAACAATATATATACCACTTGAATACAGAATATTAATATTACTTCGACAACGATTCTAATCAACAACGATGCAACATCTAAAGGCCTATTAACACTGATAAGTGTTTATGAAGTTAAAAAAATATGTGTTAATGTAGAAGAAGAAGATATTTTTTGGTTACGCTTTATATTATAAGATAGAGGCAAGACTTTTGCGAAAGGAACTTACGAACTGTATCGGATTTTTGGCAATAAGTAGAGACAACTTTTTTACAGCTTCGGTTTTTACGGTAGATTAGAAGTCGTAACAGTATTGGTATCATGAACACCAAGATATCTTCATTATTCTCTTTTAAAAGTAAACGTTAGGATTGAGCGTTAAGAGTCTTCAATCGTTAAGAAAGCGATTACCAAGTTGCCAATTTTTTTTACAGTTTTCAAACAGGAAAGTCTATTACAATTGAAAATGGATAAAACATCTGTAAAGATAACTAAAGACTTGAACAACAAATAAATTCTAACCATACCCCTTAAGTTAACATTTTCTCTACGTCAATATGTTTTCTCCTACAAATTTTCAATCGAATATATTAGTAAATACATCAAAATCGTTACGCCAAACAAAAACACGAAGAATTTCCGAATAGAGTTAAACAGATAAGTTACGCTAAGAAACTACGTTACACCTCTCCCAAATAGCTCAGTATTACCTAAAAAGGCATTAACCTACTAGTTAAAAAGTAAAACAGCAAAAGGCTAGGAACGCATAAACAAAATTATAGCCATCGGGTTTATATTTTCCAAAATCTATAATGAAGATCTTTGGTATAGAGATGTTGAAGAAATTTTAACAAAAGAAAATTTAATCAATTACTTCGGTTAGTAATCTTGAACACGAATGTAGGCACAGAATTTGATCACGGTGCCTGCACTTTTCATGACTTCTGTATGATTGTTAACAAAAGGAAAATTAATATGTAGAAGATGATCCAGCGTATTGATAAAACCAAGTTAAAGGCAGAAGTTGGTAGGCGTAAGATTTTCATTGTTAAGAAAACCCTAAACGGATTCACAGAAACTTTTTTTAAACTAGCGTAATTGGAAAAGTGTCTTTAAAATTCTTAAGCTCAAAACCCACAAACTAAAGGAAAGAGTATTGTTAATGACTATCATCGCTCGTACACACGTATCAGTATACCATACCCTAGTTCCCAATTGAGCCAAAAAATTGACCTCTAAGGTAATAACTATTTATACCTCGATAATAAAAAACCTATCAATCTGTTTGGTAGTCAAGTTCCTGCCCATGGCAGTGCGGATTACGCGTTCGACAGAGGCAGAGGACCAAAGGTAGCGGTTTCTAAGGAAATATGAGGAATTGATCTTGGCGCTAACAAAGGTTGAGTAAAAAAAGATTGTTAAAACCGTCAAGATTTTCCTTAGGCTAAAGCTTCACGTGATGAAACTACATAAAACCTAGCCAGATACGCTTAAACACATAAGTCTATCATAGGGTTAACAAATTTGTCCATTTATTTTGTGCGTTTCCGATTGTTTATCGAAGTATTAATTGTTAAGAACGATTTTTTTCAAGTTACTGCCAACCTTTACATGATTTACAAAAAATTCAAGCGTCACTTAAAAGGCGAGTGATCTAAAAGATTTTTAGTTAAGAATCATTTCTCTAAATTGTCTAATTCTTTCTGAAAAGTCGTTTTAATTCTTTACTCTAGTAATCTGTAATCTGGTTGATCTAGTGATTAGTGTTGGTAGGACTTTACCCATAAGGTAGGTAAATCTTTCTATATTCTATATAGTTAATAGAAAAATAGTCTAGGTGCAAAGTTAAAGGCGATAATAGCAAAAAAAGAACTAAATTTCTCTACTGCTAGTTTATATACTCGATAGTTATACTTCTTGATAATTTTGAATATCACTTTTCGTATAAGTGAACGGTTAGTCCATAAATGGTATAAGTTTCAAACTGCTTGGTTTTACTTTACCATACTTGTCTGAAGGCCAATGAAGTATCTAGTTTTGATCAAAATGGCCAAAACTATAACTTTTGAAAGTCAAAATGAATTAATCGTTATTTGAAAACAACAGTATTGCAATTGAATTGTCGATACCGTAGTAGATTCAATTGAACTTTGCGTTGGTTCTGTCAATATTCGAACTTCTACTTCGTTTTCTTTATTATATATTCTTTTTTGGACGGTCGTCCACGACTTTTCTTTTTCCTCAGCTTGTTAATGATTAGTATAAGTTTGTTATATTATAAGATCCACTCGATTGAAAAAATTCAATTTAAGAATCATAAATTTTAGTTGTTTTTATAGTTGAATTTGTATTCTACTAAAAACAACAAAAGCCTTGATAATTTTAAGGATTGATTTTAAATTTATAACTCTACGAATTCTGTATGAATTGCCCTATCTGCTTGTGTCTTTCCCAATACAGACTTCAATTCTTAACGATAAGTATATCATTTTCGTTATGAAATGTTTATTTTCGGAATTGAGGGTATGATTAATCTAACGTTTAAAGAGTTTCTATTGAAATGTATTTAAGGCTTAAGTATATATCACGACCCTCATATGTTTACTTTGTAATAAAATTGGTATTGTTACGAAGATACGTACCGAAGCCTCACACTGTAAATACCGAGTTGTTACAATAAACAGTATTGTTAAGGCTCATCAATTTCATTGGAAATATTATCTTGTGTTGGTAAAACTGACTAATTCCGATATAAAAGTAATGTAAAATTTAGATAAAAGCGCTTTTACTATTTTCATCTTACCAATAATTTAGTAGGCTATAATAGGAATCTATTTAAATTAACTTCCTATCGAATTACGATTAATTTAGAATTTTACCTTGGTAAAATTAGTATTTACGTTGTAATCTGGCAAGTATATAGGTTTTAGGTACGTTTCAATCGATAATGTATGTAAAATTTCCGATATATTCATTTATATAAGAGTTATTAAAAATCAAACATCGTAAAACGTTATTTCTTAATCGATGACGTGAAGCATAAGATTAATATTAAGATACAATACTTTAACGAAGATCTCTTCATTGATTTTCGGATTTTTTTTCAATGTGAATTTGAATCTGAGGGACGTTTGAGATTGCGTTTAGTAGTAGTAACATTTTTTCCCATTCCTTTCAATACTGATAAGTCTACCTCCTTATAAACAGTTTCCCCGAGGACTTCATATAGCCTATCAATTGCAAGGTATCTAGATCTTCGGTGTAATTAACGAAACTCTAGTTTTGTCAGGTTTAGTACCCTTACTTTTAGTGCTTAAATTTGAAGTTATATATATTTCTAGTTCCAATTCTGTGGTAACTTCAGCCGTTACCTTTGACTACTTACAAAATTTCAATATCAAAGTCAACTATATGATTATTAATATCCTTTATCCGAAAAAAAAAGGGGGTGAGGGTTTTTAAGATGTAGAAAATAATGGAGCCAGCAATTGTATTAACTTCAATTGACTCTAGCATTTACATACAAAACTTGACAAACCTTAACACTTTTATCAAAGATCTGGTAAAAGCTTATATGAATATAGTTGACGACTGGATGTCCTTGATTTTCCCATGTAAAATTATAATGATACAAAAGTTAATATCAACAAAACTATTAATGTTATGACCTAAAAACGTTTTTGTTTCGCGATTATTATATGGATTACATCGGTTCAACATTTTTCATTTAGTGGTTAGGTTGATTTATTTCTATATAATATTGATGAATCATTTTTTATACGTTTCAAAAACATTTACATGTTACCTTGAGTGCAAAGTTTTAAGATTATGTAATAATTTAAATTAGTTGTTTCTTTTATTAAACGTATAAACTCTATGGTTCCGTATAAAATTGACGGTTTGACCGTTTGTAGAATAAACCGGTCTTCTGAGAATTAAATATTGTGTTTATTAACTTCCTTTTGAATTTTAATGGAGGAGGTTTTTTTTGTATTAGAACTTGTTTTTGCATTGTTTCCAAACGAATCGCATTATAGTAGCGGGTTACTTTTAGGGGTCTTGAATTTATTAATTAACCTACGACGATAATATTGAAATGACTTTTCCTACGCTTCCTTGTCTTCACTTTTACTCACTTGAGTAAACAAATACTCAAATATTAAGTTTTCAGTTTTCAGCTTACGATACTTGTAAAAATACAATTCGTTACCAAATTTTACTGATCTAATCATCCATGTGTTACGAATATATATTATATTCTATAAAGACAGAAAAATGTTAGATGTTAGTATATCGTATATAGAAAATGAAATAATTGGTTCTGATTTAAACAAAATCCACACAGATTAATATGACGCTCAAGTTTTATTACCCTTGTTAAAAGTATATTATATTATTGAAAAGAGAAACCGACTTCTATATATTATGATAATGAGTTGTCACTTACTACTTTTAATATATGAGTTTAATGATCTTGCATGAAAAATTTCAAATGAGCATTGTTCACAGAGATTTTAATTATCTATAGTTAATTCATTTGTTTCAATTGATATTATATGAGATAAAGTTATTCATTTGTCTAGATTCAACTTTATATAACTTTTTGTCTACTCTTGAGTAGGTACAATCTAATGTTCTTAATGATAATTTCCTTCTATAATAAAATAACCTGTGAAACAACTACTATAAATGAATGAACTATTATTATTGGTTGGTTAAACCACTTTCAACACATAATGGGACGTGAAAACGTTGTTATGTATAAAAACTCGCACATTTTACAAATTTTTTCTTTCTTTATATTGGATGAAAAATAGCATGAATGATTTTGAAGTTCTTTTTAAAAATATGTTAATAAGTTGTCATATAATGAACCCCATATACACTTTCATCAATTGTCGTAAATTGACCGCATAAATAGATATGTTAGAATATTAACTGAAGTAAAAAGCACTTATCAATTGAATATACCACATAATTAACTATCTAATTGTAGTACAGCAATTTTTAATGGCCGCACAGCTATTTTTAAATATGGCTAATTTATTTGGAACTTCCAAAAATTCGTATTTTAAACTTTTCATCCAATATTAGTTATTTTCACATGTCTATCTGACAAATTGAACAAGTATATACTTCCAGACGCATTTAGGGGCAGCTACCAGATTTGTTAGTGCTGCTATCAAAACTGTAAACGATTTCTTAACACCGTTCAAAAACACTTTCATGGCTTCTGTCATAAATAACACCAAAGGGGTTAAATCAACGACGATTTCCTTAATTGCGTCTGTAAAGGAAGCCTCACTTTTGCAGAAAGATAAAAAAACCTTAACAGAAACGCTAGGTGACTAGACTGCCTCCGGTAGAGAAGAACGTAGTTAAACACCTACCTTAACGCTTTAGCGTCGAGATCCTATATAGGACTTTCGACGTGTTGAGGCGCGATTTGGAAGTCTATGAGTTTATGTACTGGGTTTATGACTAAATTATTGACGTTTCCATCGACCTTTTCGACTGATGCGGTTTGACTAAGTAACGTGTATTATCTTTACGTATTGTGGCGTATATTATAAACAATATCGTGGATGAAGATCTAAGCATATAGTTAGTTGGACTCACGCTTTCTTCTTTTTTCAAAATAGATACACTAATCAGGAAAGACCTTTAATACGCTTTTCCTTACCATTTCATTTATTTTATGATATCGAAGTCTTTAATCTATGTTAATGTGGAGCACTTTATCCTATTGATTCGATGAATTATACAAGCCGTCCTAATAGATCATGATATGACACCGGTTATTCTAATCATGTAAAATTTCTCGTCGTTAGCGAGGGGATTATAAGGGTTTGCCTGTAGCTGTCCGAAATATGACTATGTATAATATACCATCTTTTAAAAAGCTTTAAAGGAGACGAATCCACAAGTTAAGTTAAGGTTTTTCAAAGCCCTAAAAGAAAAGTTCATATATATTCCCACAGGTACACTCTCGTTAAGAATTTACAATAAACCTTATCCACTATTCAGTTGATAAAAAAACCTTTGCGGAGTTCTTTATTATTTATTAATATATTACCTTTGAAAATGAGTTTTCATTTTTAAATTAACAATACTAATACTTTTTTTGTTCGAGTGGACCTCTGTAACACTTCATTCGTTTTAGTTTATTTATGTTGTTGGGGGATTTTTTTGTAAAATTAACACACTTCATTAAAGAACTTAGGTCGCAGTTGTAAAGATAAAAAAGGAAAATATGATTGAGGTTGAGATTGCGCCGATTCACACCTACCTATTAATATATGTGGGGGACGTTTATACGCACCTAAAAATTTGATTCGCTTGAAATTTTTTGAAAATTATTAAGTTTTTACGTCTTGATAGTAATTAAGAATAGTTGAAACTAATAAATCAACGGCATTAGCTTTCATTTTACGATAGCAGTTTTTTATAATATTATATTAATTTACGTTACATACGCATAATCCGGTATTTTCAATACGTGATTCAGGCAAAGAATTTTGTTTAAGGAACTTATCAGCTATCGACTCAATGTAATAACCTTACAAATTTTTCTCCTTGGTTTAAATTAATTGTTGAGCGATTTTTACGCGATAGAGAGTGAAATTCATTCTTTTTTGGCCTTTCATTCAGGAGGATTGGAATTTTCAGTAGGATTCGTTATTATATGAAGATGCTAAGGGAGTCTTTGTTTAAGAAGATTATCCTAATAAAACCCGGCGAGTTGAATGTTCGCTTATCGAAAAGGGGTTGCGGCGCCGAGTTTTATTATATTAATATACGTTAATTTTTCGCTAATATGAACGTGGTACCAAACTCACTATCCGCCCGTGTTTCTGAGATTTCTGGATAAGTGGTACCGGGAGTTTATTCGTTTTCATTATATAATAACTTTTCGTTAGAACTCCATATATTTGTGGTAGACGAAATTGTTAATACTTCAAAAAAGCGGATATATGGAATTTTAACTTTGGAGACCCCGTTTTTCCTATTAAAGGCTCTGATATTTCTGACACGTATAAGGGACCCGATTTATTGGAAAATGCCGACGCCCGTATATCGGGTAAGTCGGCTTTCGGGCTTATACTTCGTATAGAAGGAAAGAAATCCTTTCGAGTTATTAAGGCTATTTTAAAATATTTCAAAAGCTTTGGAGCTAAAACTTAAATTATTCTAGTTACCACGACTAAAGCCTTATTTCACAGAGTTGTTCTGACGTTGGAAATAGTTACGTTTATATTCGAATCCAAGTTTTTCGTTCTTAATATCATTTTCACCAACTTCTAAATTCCTATAATTTGCACATACTAAAATGACTTAACGAACTACAGCTCTGTTTTATATTCGATCTTAATTAACATTATTGTTTTAGAAAATTTATTAGGTTTACATCGAGTCTATATAAAACGGTTCAAAGTTGTTTCATTTCGAATATTAATACGTTGTTTGTTAGTATTTGAGTATATGTAAGTAAAATAGCTATTGTGTATTAGGTTATACTTACAAGGTACGTAGATTAGATCGTCGACGTTATTAACGAATAAAGAGATTAGTTGGATAGAAAGGATAATAGCTAAGGTTACATATAATAATACGGATTTTTTTTTTCCATGTGTCCGAAATCAGGGCGGATTTATTTTTAGGTGGGTGGGATCGCAAGAGTTATGTTTTACAGTTAGAACTCAGGTCTTTTTCTCGAGTAGAAAAGTGGCTTTCCTTATCGTAATGAAAGTTAGCTTGAATCCTGGAATGGCATCCTTGTAATTAAGTAATAATGGAAATCGTAAACATATATTGGGATGAGTTGACTATTAATGTTTTAACGGAAATTTTGAACTTAACATCCAGATTTCAAAATATTGTCGGAAAGTAGTTGAACTTCGTATATAGCCGGTTAAAAGCGACTTGAAGTCATATAGGTGGGGTGTAAGTTTATGATAACTAGGAATTAATAATAGGTATGAATTTCAACCCCGAAATAAGAGTTTTTATACACCATTTAAGGCGCATTTTCAACTTTATCTTCATTAATATTACTGTATTTTTTGTAGGAGTCCAATTAAGCCTTGACAACAATTTTGATTATAAGGCTATATTAAGGACTCTTTTGGTTTCAAGCTCTTATATAACGTTAATTACGAGTATTGAAGTATTGTAAACCAACTTACTGAGATTTAGTAATTTATTTGTTATTATAATATTATTTTTTCCATCATTCTAAATTATTAATAGGGCCATAATATACGTGTTGGCAGAAATTTTCGCTCAACTATAAATTAAAGTTTTATGCGCATTTAAAAAACATGTTATAACATATATTTAGGTTATGGAGTGGTGGACTCCTAAAATTGAACGGTTTCGCCATTATACCAGGGACGTGGACGCAATATATTTATGAAGCGTCAAATTCGTAGAATGTAATAACATTTTTTCATTAAAGTGTAACGGATTCGTGTCGGTTTTTAAGATCCTAAACTTGATTTTACTGTTAACTTCGCAAAGATTTACAGAATAATTAACTGGAATAAATCCCCCTTTCCGCTTTAACTTCCCCTATTCAATATAAACGGGTATTTCGTTTTCGATATACGTTAATAAATCCAAATCTTACGAAAGAACATTATTATTAGATTCTCAGTCGATTATGAAATCGCAAACAACTTTTTGGATAATTTGAACTTGTTCGAGTATATAATTATGTAAAAATTTGAAATTTTAAATCAGAAGGTCTGTCGTAATACTATCAGTGTTTGAACACATAGAACGGATTTAACTATTTAGTAATCCGGTTGTTCAAAGTATGTTGGGAATCTATAATAACTCCTTTCCATACAATTTATTATAAGTGTTTGTTGGTAAGGATTTTCTTACAGCTTCGTCATTAATTCAAAATATTAATAAAATCAAAATTATGTAATCAGACCTTATAATAGCTGCATTTATAAAGGTTTATCATTTAAATTTAAGTGTGTTTCAAAGGATTGGAGCGTATCATGGTATATAGGCTTTCCTGGAAGTTTATTACCCGGAGCTTGATTAGCGATTAATACGGCTAGATAACGTTTAGGAGATTTGTTTTGGATATTGTAGCGTTTTTTACCTACGATATCGATTTTTCCCTGGTAGGTGGCAAAGTTGTTCCGATCCTTTTCCGCGATATATAAGAAGTTTTTAACGTATTTATACATAACTATTTTCTATTTAAGATAAGGCATTGAAGTTTTTATCGGAGTTTACTTATTTTGGCTAAGGTTTTTTTGATAGGAAGGGTGTTCAGGGTTTCATATTAAATATCAATTATGATATTTAAAGACTTTAGTTGTGGGACCGTTTAGGGCTCCCCCTTTTCTCCAGTTTTATATATGATTTGTATTTCAGACCTCGCTAGGATTTGTAGTAGCTATATTTATATATATATCAACGATATGTAATTTCTTAGGGTCTCTGATTTTTTGAAAACCAATATCGTGGGGTTTACGAACGACTTGCAAGAGGCGAACTAGTTGGTAACTGTTAATAATCTTGTTTTCGCCCCCAAAAAGTTAAATTTTTTATCAATTACTAAATGCTGAGATCTCACACATTTTGCGACACGAGGTCATCTATTTATTTATTTCGTCATGGAGCTGGTTTATCCGGTGACAAATCTTGTTTTTAATGTTAAAATCCTAAGTATACGATATTTAAAGTTTTGATTTAATTAAACTTTTTTAGAGCGAGTGAAAGTCAGAGATAGTTTAACGAAGGTTTTAAAAGTCGCGCGACATGGTAACAAACTTTCTTGTACGAAATACGGGCTCACGTCGCATCTCCTTCAGATAATTATTATTGTTGTAGTTATACTTGTTCTTATTTAATACGCTGAGAGTTGTTATACCGGCTGTAGATTAAAGAGCTTCAATAAATAGATTATAGTTTCTTTTATTGTTGCGGTGCAAGAGGTAACCCCGTTTTATAAAACTTCATTTAATATTGTTACCCTTAAGTATGCCGGCTTACCCATCAGCAAAGTGGCCTTTAAAGTAATAACGTTTACTATTCTATTTTCTTTTAAAAACAAGTAAATTCTAATACCTCTTTGTTCGACATATAATGGTATCATTTATTACTTTGTTGTTAAATGTTACGTATGAGAATCCCATGATTTTAGCATCCAGTGGAACTGTGTCTCACTACACTATATACGTATTTAGGCCATCCGTACGGCTTCATACGGTAATTATAACTCCTTTATACTTTCCCATCACTTTTAGTAACTTATTGCAACCACTATGTATAAATAGTAATATAATTTAGTTTAAATTACTTTTGTTCAACATAGAGGAGAAATTTACCTTTTTTCTGCAATTTTTCATATTACCGCTAGGATTTCATCTCGAATTTTTCGAATATTTTACAGACGAATAAACTAACCAAATTACCATAAATTTTAGTGTTTCATATGATAAGCTTGACATAAATTATATTATGATAATTATGAACGGATTAGAATAACATTCAACGGATAAAGATAGGTCAAATGCCGGTATAAGGTTTTTCATAATGGTAATTTAATTGTTAAAGGGGCTGGAAAGCCTTACCCTACCATCTATATATTAAATACCAAGGTTATCAACGCTTTTCGAGTATTAAAAGCAGTTGTCCGTATTTTTTAAGTGAAATTATGGTGTGCATCAATAATTTCTTTGTGATTTTAAACTAGAAATACGATTTAATTACCTCATTTTAAGGGATTTTGCATAGTTTTTACGTCTTTATCGAAAACTATACTAATATTATTGCAGTAAAATAAATCTTTTTGTAGATAGGTATTAATATAAATAAAGCCGCAGATAAATTCGCGAAATTCAGCGTTAGATTTCTATCAGACATTAAGAAAGCAAAGGGCTTTTCATCAACAAAATTAAAGCAATACTTTTTTTACGGCTCAAGGTTGTTGAAAGAGAGTAGTACGGTTTAAAATAATTAAAATCATTTTTTTTATTTTAAAAGTTCAGAATTTATGTACTTAACTAAATCCGGGTCAATGGTTAGGAAATATGGATATCTAAGCTCCATTTTACCTTTACTTTTATCATCCTAACGTTTATTATATCGGGTTTTAAATATAATTTACGGTTATAGGGATTTTGTGTCGTATTATCGGCGTTTTGAACTTTTTAATGCAAACAGATGTTGCGTTCGATACGATGGCAAACGAGGCGCTATTTACTTGGTATACTACCCGACTTTGTTCAAGGTTTGGAAACTTTAATTACGACTCCTAAAAACGCTTTTAAATGTATGGGTACGCGAAACTTACATACAAAGGATCCTTTTGATCACTGTTAATTTACGAACGTTTACCCGTGTTACGGATTATTTTTCTAAAGCGAGAGAATTTAAATCATGGCACAAATATACGTAAGTTTTTGACAGCCGATAATAATAACGTTTTACGCCCACTGGCTTACATTGAATACATCAAGTGAACCAAACAATTTTTTTAATAACTTTACTACAGTCGTTATAAGGGTCTTTACGGCTGCAGACTACCGAAGCTAGCCTCATCTTCGGGATAAGGTAATATTTAGGAAGGGATCGGGAGCAAAGAAAAACTCAGCGGTAAAAGGGATGGCGGGGACGGCGATAAGGATGACGGAAATAGGCCTGTTTGCAATGAAGTTCATTTTCCCGTTATTGTTATCGTTATCATCGCCGCCATCTATTCCGACCCCATAGGTGGCGAAGCCCCGTTTTATTATTAACGCTATAGCCGTAACTTGAGCCATATCATTTGTTGCTGTTTTAACGGCGGCACAAAGGGGCCGCCAGAAGGAGGTTAAGCATCTAAAGAACGTTTTTACGTTAACTATAACACGTTAGCTGGCTAGACGTCCGTTAGTGTTAACTTCGACGTGAATACATTCGCTTTTGACTTTGGTTACTAACATTCATCAGTATTAAACTAATTTATGCGAGATTGAAATATTAGGACTTATACGAATGCAATGGGCGTATTTAATGCTCGTTCCTCCCTTATAGACATAGACCCTGTTATTGGCTTTCGCGAGGAGTAATCATATATAAATCGTATAGGGTTGTACCCCGTAGGATAAAGCGGGATTTACAGTGGTCGAGTGGGTCGAAAAAGGGGTGGAGGAGAGTAAAGAGAAAGAGAGAGAGTAGTTTCAGGGGTGCAAGGATTTTCTTAGGATTAGAAGCTTTTAAACATGGGTTCAGATAAAACGTTACTTAACGTATATATTTTTTCTTCTTCACGAATGTGTTATTACTTTTCTTCATATAAGGATCCTTACAATTATATAATAACGTAGAGGCGCGTATGAATTTTTATTTATATGGGACATATTTCATTAAAGTATTGGACAAGGTTTAAAGTTGAGGTTTATATTGATAATAGGTATCTTTTATCTATTAAATGAGGGAAGCAACGTATAGGCTACTATATATACAGGGTTTACTTAATCATAAAATTATATAATAATACCCGATGTCATATATGCATATACGCAACTTTTACGGGTTGTACTTCTGCATTTTATACAGTTTATTTCTTTTTCTTTTATACTTTACAGGTACATGTTTTTAAGAGCCTACAAAGTTACATACCCGGTGCAAATAAATATTAGATAGGGATTAAAGAGTCCGCGTTTTACAAACCAATCGGGGTTACAATTTATACGCCTACAAGTGATCAAATGATGAGATGCTAGTAATATAAAGGATCAAGATCCACGACAAGCATGACTTAAACCAAGGAAATAGCTATACGGAGTCATGGGAAGAATGTCTAGAAATAAGTTGTATCCTCGAGTGCGGAAGAAAATTAAGCAACAAATAATAATACAATTCACCTTCTACTTAGATCTTCCACAAATTCCTCACATTCTCCCTGTTTATATCTTGGTGACCTGTACAGTCATCTAATCCACACATTTCTTATGATTCGCAGCCAGAAATGAAACCAAATGAATACAACGCGCAAAAACGAGACAGAACGAATACTAGAACGAGAAGAATGAGAAAATAATGAATAAGAATGAAGACGAGTATGAAACGAGTCATAACGGAACAAACGAAAACAAAAACGAGTAAGAACGAAACAAACGATAATGAGATGCGTAAAGACAAGTACAAAAAGAGCACGGAAAGAATAAAGACGGGAAAGAGTCGAAGCAAAAACGAAAACTACGTCTTACAACCTCTAAAGTTAACATAGGATAGATATCTAATACACTAAACCGAATTAATTTTAAAAAAAAGTAACAACTTAATCAAATTTTCAAACCTTATCCAATAACCTCAGCTATTAAACGCCTGTATAATTTGAAGAAATATATCATAATCTTAGAAATTGAACGATATTAATTAGTGATAGAAACTCCATAATTTATCATCACCACTTTTACATTATTCAATATGAGTTTTATTCAAGATTTTAACAATAATCAGGGGAATGTGTTGTTGATAACGTTGAAGACGCAAAGATTGTGGTTAACATATAGTCGTAAGAAGTAAAATTCATCGAGTAACTTGGCAAAAGCTATTTAAAATAGGATTGATAGAGGAGGAGGGCAAATGATACAGTAATAAATACGAAAAATAGAAATAACAATAGGACAATTTAAAGACACTTTTTACTGTCTGATTTTAGTCTTGCCCGATGATAGTAAGAATTAACATAGCGATAAGGGAAAATTTACTTGAAAGGCGTAGTTATGACTCATTAGTCAAATACATAAAGAGGGCAGAAAATTTGTTGTAAAATACCTTTACATGCTATAAAAAGAGTTGAGAAACTGGTTTTTCGCATATTTGACGGATGATAAATACGGGAGAGATACGACGTTATAAATAAGAGTCATTAATCATTTAACATGAAGCAGCCTTGTAAACAAAAAAGAAATATATAAAGATGAATTTATATATAGTATAATGATGAAAACTTCAATTTCAATAAATATAGTACTAAGTTATAATAAGAATACTTTATTTACACAAAATTAATAATGAAATAGCACCTGAAAATACTTTAATGAAAAAAGTACTCGTTGAGACCATGTAGATCATAAAACTAATACAAAAACAGATACGCAAATCAATCATTTCAAGAAATGGAAGATATACTCCTCATAACTTACAAAATTATTGTAGGTATTACAATCAATATCAAGATTATCTTTCATTTATTACTCAACAGACTGAGGTAAATTTGCGAAGTACTAAGGGTACGGGTATCAACTCATATAAACGAAAAAATAACGCGAGCAAAAGATAGCAACAGGCTGGAAATAATATATAAATATGTTTTAATTATAAGAAAATATATAAGCTGTACCATAGGTTCTAAGATTATCCTCACCTCAGATAATATAGGAAAATACGTGTTAAATGGGGGATCTTATATTAATGGGATAAACGATTTCCGAAGAGTTGAAGATAGAAAACAAAACGAACGTGAAGATATGCGAGCCGTTATTCCTGGTATTGGTAAATTAAAGTCAATGTGGAAAAAAATCTGTAAATTAAGCCGAATATCACGATTTTTATCCTATATTAGATATTAACTATACCGATATTTTATATTTGGTAAACTCAGGTACACCGGAAAGAAATGTATAGGATATATGAACCGATTTTAAAAACTGAAATACTCGCGAGAAAGACCAATATACTCGCGAGGATCGCCAATAAACTTATGAAAACAAGAGAAAGGGTAAAGTAATTGCGAAATTTATACCTTTGATGGCCGCTTAACGCCGTAATACGAAAGATACGACACATACAAACCCATATGCTCGTGTTAACGACGATAAAGAAAGATCATTTATTCGTATCAGGCCAAACTCCCTTTGCTCTCAAATTTCATAATCTTAAACCTTATATCATCGAACCTCACAATTTTAAAACATGCTCTTATGGGGTTAAACTAACAAAAACCAATTTCGTAAGAGTATCGCTTAATTCTGTATAGCCATGCAAAAGTAATATAAAAAAAACATCATCGATAAATGAGAAAACACTATCTTTAGAAAACCATTCTTAAGCTGTTCCGAAAAACGTTTTAATTCAACGGATACTTTACGAGAAATATACTACAAACTTACCTTAAAGTAACTGTTTGATCGTTATCCTGTTCTTTGCAAGAAAATCATGAGAACATATAGTTTTGATACAGTTCGACGTGCGCTAGTAAATATGGAAAATCTGAGAAAAAAACGTAAACGTACCGCATCTATATAAACAGCGGTAATGGCAGTTTTAAAGAACTGTACGATACTATGAACGATAGAAATCTAACTCGGGTATATCCAAGGCAATAATTATAACATTTATATAAAGAAATGTTTAGTAGATAACGGTTCTCTCGTTAAGCTTATTACACAAGATACGGTAACTCATTTAAAGATTCCCACTTAAACAGCTAACATGTTAATAATACTTATAATAACGAAAGAGATCCTTATAACATTAATAACTTATATTTTATTCTATTTTAGTTCTAGTTTTATCGTTCTTTTGAGACACATATTCGTTTCATCCAACTGCTTATTATATGACTCATTATTAGAATGTAACTGGATCATTCGATACTCAGCTCTTCATAATTATGCTGAGAATATTGTTATATTTATAGGCGAGAATAGATATTAAGTTACCGTACATATCGAACTATGCGGAAAACTATTAACTTTTAACATTTAGCCTGTTTATATAAATCGTTTATAAAATGAAAGGCGATATTTATCGAATAAGTCGAATGATAGCAGTCAGAGGAAGACATCAGTGTCAAATTTAAGAGACGAAAACAAAAAAAAACGAGTACGAAAACACGATTTTAAATAAAGAACAAATTAAATATCTACGACAGTTGAATGAACTTATGAACTTCACGAAAAATACACAATAAAAAAAACCACTCAACATATAGTAGGTCTTATACCTAGGGAAATCTAATTAGTAGCGAAAGATCTTTGGGAATATCAGTATAAGAGAGATTGGTATTATTAAAAAGGTTAGTTTTTGGGATTTTTTAATTTAACTTGGAGAGAATTTAAACGAGGCATTTATAAACAAAAACGAGTCATTTGTGGGCAATAATAGAATAACAACGCGTGAGAGCGAAAAAGAGATAATAACGTGTAATAACGAGGCGATAATGATTATTAAAACTGAAACATAAAGTAAACTAACGAAAAAAAGAGGAATGGAAAGTATGATTACATAGGACGAGGTAAAAAGGTTGTTTATTAAAAAAATCTTGATATCCTGAATTGTTTGTTAGATTTATTCGATCTGAGTTATTATTTATCTTAGTTTCGAATATTAATACGAAGTACAAATAAAGGAGATGAACAGAGATATTGGATTGGTTCGTATTATTATCTTCACTTAAGTATTTATCAATCATTTTCGAAAATATAATAATAAACTTAGATTTAAAAAGCCAAAATAATGTTATTATTGCGCTACAAATATTAGTAAGTTGAAGGGATAGGAAAGAATTTTTAAATGTATTAACATACGAGTACTGAAGTTGGTGAAGCGGAGAGATAATTAAAATATAAACTTTTTCAGTGGATAGAATGAAACACAGATTCAAGATAACAAAAAATACGAAATTCGACAGAAAACTAAACGCTGACCCAAATAAAGAGATTTGAACGATGTGCCACAGAGTATTATCAACGGATAGTCTAAGTCGTCCGGTATTTTTGCTGGAAATATAAGTAAAATAAACAAAGTCGACATATTCTCTGATGATTAATAACTACAATATAGCTAAAAAGAAAAAAAAGGATTGATATTAACTAAAACGTTGGCATACACCTGAAAACATAATTTTATATTCCGCTTAAGAAATATAAAAGTAACTGATTTAGTTGCTTAGTTAATGACACTAGAATTAAATAATATATAATTCAGATTGAAATAACCTAAATACTTTTAAAATAAAGTTACTTTTATACTAAGGTTTCAACTTGTAATAAAGGAAGTAGGAATTTTTATAATTAGTTAATCAACCTGAGGAGTATATTTACGATATGCACTGAAGAACAGTAAAAACAATCGTTTTGATTCCGAATATATTACGCTTCACAGTTATATCATTAAGCCGTCATTACCAACGTATTTATGAGATCAAGTTTTCAATACCCTTTTTCAAAGTAACCACGATCTTTTATATTTAGGCGATGCGGTGAATTGGTATTAGGGAATTCCTATTACACTAGGTTATAAGTTCAAAATAGCATTGATCACACCAAATATTCAATATTCAATTTTTAGGATTCCTGAAGGAATGACGAGGAGTATATATACCTGTTGCACTATAGGAGACATCTCGTTTGGTAAATAGCCGTTACCGAATAACGGAAATAACCTATACATTAACAAAAAAGTTCCAAAATATTACCAAGAGATATGAAAATTAATAAACTAGTATTATAACTACTACTAAGATATAACCATACCTAGAAAACAACATTCCATATTTATATTAATAATTTTAACGTTTTGTTACAAGGCTTTGACTCGATAGTTAACTTCCTTCATGAATATTTCCTTCCTGTTTATCGCGAAGAAATTAGCCTTACTTTTTACAAAACCTTATGAATCGTAAATCGTATTTTCATTTTGGGTTTTGAATTATTACAAAAATATATTTGACTATTGGAAAAGTATTGGAAAAGGTTCGAAATGTATATGCAGCCTAAAAATCATCTTAGTTCGCCATAAATGTTAAATAAATTCCATTTATTTACGTAATAAATTAAGAAATACATACCTAGCCGGGCGTTATATATTATCATATTCAAAATCTTGCTGGAATAGTACTATTTGCAGTGCAGTAGGTCAAATTTACTGTATGTGAGGTTGACTATACTGATTACAAGTTGAGCGTATTGTTTATATGGACTTACTGCATCGGGTATAAGTCTAGTGCAGTACGCTGCACTTCACCCTAAGGCAAGCGCCAAACAATTCACCATAAAAATTACAGTGCAGACCGGCTAGCGGTCTGCCAAACCTAAAGCAATACATCTACTACCTGACCAATAGAATACTACTGTTACTTCGACTAATCGAATCGACAACATTACAACAATCTAAGGCTCTACCAATAATAATTAGTATTTATTGGGTTAAGTATAGATTGGATGAGTAAAAGAAGAAGCTACTTTCTGGTTACGCTTTACGTTATAACGGCATCTAGGGTAAAGAAAATATTTTTACCAAAAGCCTTTATTAGTATTACGCTAGTTTACAACGGAAGGAAAATAAACAAGACTTTAAGGTTTCGTTAATCCATAAAGGAAATTTAGAAGTAAACGACAATATCGTTACTAGAGCACTAATAAATCTTCACAAAAAAATTAAAGACGTTAAAATTAACTATTAGGAATTTTAATGTTCGGCAAGTTGGTAAACGGCTAAGTTGGTACTATTATAGGTGTTACCATTATAAGAAAAACGACTAAGTACCTACGCTAAATGACTTATAATAAAAAACGACCTTTAAATTTACCTTTTATACTAAATATTTGCCCATATTTTTTTCCACTTCCCTTAGGCCAATTTAATCGTTCAGTCCGTTGTTTTATGCGAAAATATCAAGAACTGCCAGGTCTTGTTAAAAAAAGACACGTCGCGCAACCTAACGCCAAATCACCAAGTTTCTACGTGAATTTACGCTAAAACATTAAGTCCTTCACCCTATATACCTCCTAAGTTTTATAAACGTTAATACTTCAATATATTTACTGTTAAAGTTTACTTTAATTTTATTACCGACCTCGTTAATTTCATATCAATCAATGGTCTCAAAATTACCTTTACTAAGTATAACGATGAAGATCTTGAGGCGTAAAATATTAATAAAAACTTAATGGAACAACTTCTTATTAATTTCGTCGGTTATTATATCGTTAAGTATAATAATATTAACAACCTTAACTACGTCTTTAACAACTTTCGAAGCCTTTCTAACGATTAAACCATTAATATATAAATTTCAATTTCTAAAGGGATTAAGTTAAAAGTTCAGGCGAAACTTAAACGTCAAGGAGTTCATATACCAGTATAAGGTAATATAAAATTAGTATAAGAACTTATGGACTTATCTTAACTTAAGGAATATCCTTAGGACCCATACCTTAAATGAAAGGGTGTTACGGAACTTTATCGTCTTTATATGCAATTTGAGGGACCTTACCTTTACCCTTGATTATGTTAAGCCTCTTTATATGCTAGCGATAAAAAACCCGTTAATCTATTCGGCAGCTTAGCTCCCCTACGTAATAACACGAAATATACCTTCGGCGAAGGTAGAGCGCGCGAAGCAACAGCAGCTAATAAGGCAAGAGGTATTGACGTTAACTCCTTCTATTAGTTAACTAAATAGGATCGTAAAGCTTTTTAAAACCTTTAATTACTTGTTACCTCTTAATACATTAATCGACAGGCCTTTTGAAAACCCTCACACGGTAGGTTTTCTTATACGAGAAAGCCTATTACAGTTCTTATTACAAAACTTTACCCCTCCGGATAGACAACTGTCAATTTCCCTTAATATCATGCCTCGGAAATTTTAGAACTTAAATTACTAGGAAATACCAAAAAACTAGGATCACTATCGCAACTTACCCCTGAAACCTATTAATATAGTTAATATTAACTATAATATTCTTACGGACTTCGTCAATATTTCAACTTATATAAATAAATATAATGAAAAGCCCTAAAACCTCCTCGATACAAATACAATGCCTTCTTAAAACATTTGTAGGTGGATAGAAGTTTCCCTTTCAGGGTTTTACTATATCCCGAAATCCTTACAAGGTACGTCAAAAACGATTATTTAACCTTCTAAACTCGAGCTACTACATTTTATAGAATCTACGATAATATAAAAAGTTACTTCGAAAACGATATCCACTACACTTAATATTATATAGATTAGGATACTACGCGGTGAACCACGATAATAATGAAGAAAAAGGAGGAAATACTAATAAATATGTCAAAACAGATATTTGATAAGCTAATGTTATGTTAACAAGTAATGGAAAAAGCCTATTTTAACGAAACCATACTTTACGAGTAGGTACGGGTAATAGTTACGGGCGTTAGCGAGTTTAAATACGCCATTTAACGCCCCGATATCACCTGCGAAAGCTTTTTTTAGCCAGTTACGTTTTTCGCTTTTACCACTATCATAACGGATATACTAAACTCGCTTGGTATATATACTTAAGCTGAAAACTTTCCTATAGTGAATTAAAAAAAACCTTACAATAGTTAACTACATCGACCGTAAATACGGCTACCAACGTCTTTAACGCCTAAGATCTAGCCGATTAACCACAGACTAAAGGTAGTAACCACGTTGACACTAATAAGGCAAAGATTTAAGTGAACCTGATAACTGTAAATATTATCGTAGAGATAATAGTAAAACATCTAAAATATATGATAAGTCTAGCTATTAGTTAACTCGAAACCTCCATTCTGAACTAAATAACAAAAAGGTAATATATTATATATGATACCTTACCTCTTTCAATCAAGATTATTTAAATTAAATCGTAAATTTCGAGGGCGATAAACCAATTTACGGCATTAATACCTTTAAGTAGATTAGATATTATGAGAATATTACTCCTAACGCGGTCTAATAATAAGCCAACCACGCTTTCCTATACTGTTTAGGTAGTAAAGACTCTTATCTTTACCCTAATTAAGTTACTGACCCTTTCTATATCTTTAATATTTATGATTGATACGCGAATTATACGTTTTAAGGTATTATATCAGACACAAGGGTAATAAAGTACTTAATGAAAGGTTATTCGTAGTACATAACACTGCGAAAGGAAAGTATTAAAATTATTAAGATTAATCATTACGATACTAGCAAGGCTAAAGTTAATTTTAGACCAAGCGAATAATTATCGTTACTAGAGATAACGGTAATTGAAACTGTTGTAAAAGTAATTACGTTCTATATCCTTAAGTACCTTACCCCTTTCCTTTTTTGTTTATAGAATATAAAAGCCCTCAGCATTAATATCGATATTAATGCAAACAAACTAGTTAAAAACGGTCAAAGGTTCCCCCTCGCTTTTAAGCAGAGATATTTATGGTTTTATCTTTAAAGCCGTGAAATGGTAGTGTTAAACTTAACGGAGATAAAAATATGTTAATTACACTATCGTTTTACCTACTTAATTATTCATAGGCTTCAAAAAATCCTAAAATTTATAAAGTATAAAGATATGGAATACTATACCCTAAAAGCTATTTAAACCTTTACCATGACTGTTAACCGTATACTAACACCCTTTAAAATTTAAATTGTACATTAAAAACGATTATAACTTTAGTTAGAAGGTTTTTATTAACGTGTTTTACTTAAATAACAAGCCTATTATTTACGTTGTTAACTCCGCTACCTTTTTTTATGGTACCAAGTTTCTAAAGTCCATTTAGGCAAAGGATACGTGGGAAACACTAAAGATATTGTAAATTAACATGTACCTAAAGCCGTTCAACGTCGTTATCCACAATGCCAGCACTAACTTTACGGCGATAAAGTTTTAGGAAAATATTAAAATAATGTGTATATAGTGTGTACATGTACCTGTAAAAGCCTATTAAAGTATTAAAAAAGGTTAAAGGGGCATATGTACTATTTCGCCGAACATATGATATTTTTACGTTTGAAATTGAAAGTTTTATGGATCTAGAAGTACGTCTTGAAACAACTGTAAAGGGCCTAAACGATATTATAGGCCCTGGCGGTCTAGTGTTAACGCTACTAGTTTTTGGACTGTACCCACACTAACGAGTGAATTTCCGCTATCGGCAAGTATTTGGAAGCATATTACGGCTTACGGAAAAGCTTTAAAGGAATTGCAAAGGGAATCGGCAGGCCGCTAAGTTAATAATACCCTTAACACCAGAAACGGCCCTATAATAATCGACTGATTTGCTCTGTTGTTATAAAGTAAAGTCCTTGAGTAGCGGGAGTCGGGTAAATAAGAGGGCCCGTAAAAAATTTTAAGGATCGCGAATTTTAACGTAGTTCTTAAAACTGCTAACGGTATTATATTTTTCCGAACCACCTAAGTTAATATTCATATTAGGGTTATTAAAGATAAAAACCGTGAAATTAAACGACCATGTTAATACGATTCTTTTCCACTCGTTATCGATAAGCCGATAAAACGCCAACAGCGCGGACGACTACCAAAGAGAAGGAAGGTTAGAGAGGGGGAATATACACCGAGTCATATTTAGAAAGTTATTTAGGTAAAAAGAAAATAAAAGTATATCGAAAACTTAATATGAAAAATTCAAATATAAGGAATTCTTAAAGCTTTCGGTAGACCTTTTAAGGAAAGCGAAAGCGTTAACATTAACGGCTTATTGATTGAAAAATTTATATAATTTGTGACGAAAACTAACTTTAATCTTTAAACCCTGCACATTACGATCTTCAAGTCGAGGATTATTCACGAAGTTAACGGTAAAATTATGGGACAATCGTGCGAAAAGTTACATTTAATCGCTTAAAGATATGAGGATAAAGGTAAATATTAGATCTTTACGTAGTCGCCAACAATTTAATAGATTAACTAACGCTTAATATTCGCTTTAGTAGTAAGTTTACTAGCTAAAATTGAAGGAGAGTTTATACTGAATAGCCTTAATATAACGTAAACCTATACATAATTAGCAACAAATGTATAACGGATTGTACAATTGGAGTTACAACAGAAATTACGTGTTATCTACCCTTGAAGGACGACAATATAATATATTAAGCCACTATACGGATGACCTAAAACAGGCGTCTATTAATTTCTTACTTATTAGTTATACTTTAAATTACGGCTAACGATGAAGTTTTCGATATACGACCGGAGTTTACTTGTCACTCAGGAAAGGGATTTCGGCATAATAAGTATACAAACTCATGATACCCTTTTCGTTGAAACAGCTGGTTTTATGGTATTCAAATAACAGGCTATTAAAGACTTTAAGTTTTGGAACTGTAGGCCGGTTACGAAGTTAACGGAAAGTAGCTAATTTAACTTTGATAAATCTTTAATCCGTATATTTGCTACTAAAGCAGGTTTTACGTTGTGTTAAAAATTCTAAGGCATTGTTTTAGCTATAATAAATAAAATAATATAATATAAGCTTAATGGTACTTGTAGCAGCGTACCCGCGGCAGTTATATTACCATCTTATGTTAACTGAAAACCTTTTACGATTTCTATATCGCGGAAAAAGTGTATAATCCGTAGAAAAAAGTCTTAACCAGGTGAATAAGAGGCTTGAATAGTAAATGAAAAACCTAGACCGCGTGATGAATACAATCCAAATCAACCTGCCGAGAGCTAAGTAAATAATCTTTACGAATAACTCCTTTACAAATAACATCAACTTATCTTTAAAAATAATATTTCTAACAACTTTCGTTAACATAGATAGTCGGAAAGACCAGTTGAATATTATTGGCAGCCTAATCCACTAAACATCCATTAAATATAAGAGGATTATACGAAGCGTATTAGTTTCGGAGGTTAATGACATAATGGCAGTTTTTAACGTAGGTATAACACTATGGGAAAACCTTAATTATGTTACTATGTAGCTCAAGATTCCTCTTATTCCGCTGGTAATTTATACCGACTCGAGGAACTGATTCGAAAACCTTTTTAATCTCGGAACCATCAATGAAAAACACCCAATAATAGAAGTAATAGCACTCCGTAAAGTGTACGAAGAGAGGGAAACTAAGGAATTCCGACAGATTAACGGCAAAGATAATCCTGCTATTGCTATAACGAAAGCAGTATCGAATAAGACCCTGGAAAAGTTTGCGAATAGCAATAGGTTGACTATACGTATCGAGGACTACGTTAATAGGCCGCCTATAAAGTTTAAATCACGTGTCAGCGACCAGGGATATGCTGGCAAACTGGAAGATTTCCAGGCAATTAGCGATGTGGACCTGTTTAATTGGCACGGCTGAAATAGAGGTTTACAAAGACCTATGGTAGATGAACTTTTTGTGGGAATTAATAAACTCGGACCTCGAATCTATGGGGTAATTTACGGTAAACGAGGTTGATTTTCATACAATTGGGTGTAATTCAGTAGGAAATTCAGTTGGAATAAACAAAGGGTTAGCAAGTTAACAAGGTCGCTGTTTAGCGTTAACCGGAAAAGATTAGTCACCCACACTAACGTACAAGTATAAACTAAAAAGCCGCCAGTATTAAAATAGTACTACGTGTAGTGTAATAAGTCAACTTTACTGTAATTAAAGTTGACTATACTAATTGCAAGTTGAGTGTATTGTTTGTATGAACTTACTACATTGGGTTTAAGTCGAGTGCAGTATGCTGCACTTCACCTTAAGGCACAGGTTAAGCAATTGACTATACAAATTACAGTGCAAACAGGCTAGCGGTCTGCCAAACCTAAAAAAATACATCCACTATTTGACTAATGCAATACTACTGTTACTTCGACCAATCGAATCGACAACGTTGCAATGATCTAAGGCTCTACCAACAAACCTCTTACATAAAAAAATTGCCGAAAATGACTTTAACAAGGAAGGTTTCAAAGGAAATAAAGAATTTTTTTAAAAACTTGAAATAAAGAAAAGGGTATATTGAAACTTTCGTTACCATATGTCTAGAAATTCAACAAAACATGGTAACAACTCCAAGTCGATTATTTCAATACTATCTCGCCACAAATATATTCGGTCAAAGAATCAGTACTATTACTTTCCAGTTCCATGGTTTTCCGATAAATAGTTAAATCGTTAACAAATTGATTCTTTACACGAGAATTCTGGCTTTTTTTCTAGAACTTGAATGATTTTAAGACGCGATATACTATTAGCGAAAAGAAAGCTCTGGTTATGGTTGAATATTTAAAAAAGCGAGTCTATAAATGATATCATCGACTATACTAACAATGATTTATTCTGACTATACGAATCTTATTTCCTCATTAACGAATTCGATAATACCTACGGAGAAAATTACGTGATATATGGACAAACTTGAAATCCTTGATACTTGTATCGTATACTAACTGAACTCGAACAAAATATTGAAAATCTTACATAGGATTTTAAGTTGGTTGAAAGCAAGTATTTAACTATTAAATTTGGACATAAAATAATTACCGTTAACGGTAAAACAATACTTACTCGCGAGATCAACGATGCTAAAGGATCTATAAACATGGATTCTCTTATCTATAAGAGTGTTAACTCCAGGACGAATAAAGCGATTGGAAGGATTAATAATGGCAACCGTATATATCAACGAAACGGACTGGTAAAGGGAAATCTTGGGGTACCTTATAGGCCGCTATAAAATGATCGAAGATTTACCAATATAAGTAAAAAGAAAGGTAAGAAGCGATTTAGTAGGATTTTGGGTTTTTTTTTAAAAAATTATCATCGGCCATTACCTACCGCAAAATATCGCACTAGCTACTACGAAATATACCTATAGATACCAGCGGGAGGGATGGTATCGAGGAGTTTAAGGGGCCTGGAGGGGCCGCCTCGGCCCCTCGCTATCTCTTTAATCAAGACCTAAGAGTGCCCTATAGTTCAGAGACCGGAAGGCGTATAAATTATAGCATTAGCTGAGATGTGATATAAAGTTATCTCAATTCCCGCCCTGCGTTTGCTCGCGTTAGGAGCACGACTGTTCTGGATTTTTAAAAAAAGGAAAGCCTCGTAAAATTTTAAATATGAGTTGAGAGCCCGTGTAAGAGGTAAAAGCAAAACGCGTATATAGTAGCATATAGGCATCGCGGAGTATGTTACGGTGATAAGGGGCCTTTACATACGAGTGGTGGTTTATACGTCCCATTCCTATATAAAAGGGGACCCCTTATGAATACAACCCCTAACTTCAAAATTTTCCTCCAAATAATAACAACGTGACTAAAAAAGTAGGTATTATTACGTTACCCTATACCCTTATACCCCTCAACCAGTGTATCCATATTAAACTCAACTAGTAGATCTACTTCGTAAAAGTCGAGTTGTATAGACGCGAGACCGGTACTCCCAGGTACGGGAGTTATTAATTTCCAAATAAGTTAAACGTGCCTTGAGTACCCCCCCTCCCCCCCTTCTAACCATATTTTCTACCTTAACCCTTTCTTTCTCCACAACCTATGCGATTGGCTCCTACCCTGTTACCTTAAATGAGGAGTAACCTTATATAGGTTATATATGTTTTTTTGTTGGCAAGGGTCGATAAAAGGGTATACGCTGGTAAGAGAAAGGGCGTAAAATATGTTTGCTGCGCTCGTAAGTATTTTAAAAACCCCGAACGTAAAAGGTTTTAAAATGAACGTGAAGTCGTAGTAATAAAACGTAAAATCAGGTGTATTACCATCGTTATTAACGTCTCTAAGTCGTGAATGGCCTACCGCGCCATCGTTGCGACAGAGGAGTTTTTCAAGCATTGAACCGCCTTAAGCCAGCCATTTTACGCTGTCATCGAGGCGGAGAAAAGCGATGCAGTATAAGTCTTTCTAACGGCTTTATTAGTGCAAAGAGGCTGTATTACTAGAGGGGGTGAGGGTAAGTGTAAATGGCGGCGACAACAAGATTAGTAGTGGAAGGGGGAACGGATTTTATCCCTAATTAGTTTGTGATCCCTACCCCCGTCGCCGACCTTACCATTTTCTACGTCGTCGTTCTTTTCGTTACCACGAATTTTTTTTCCTGAGACCCGTTGCCCCTTTTTGAGAAGGACAGATTCGTTAGGTAATAACCGTCAAGATTTTGGTAATGAACGTAGTAAAGTCGGTAGAGGAATGTATTTCTCAGTTTGTTGTCGATAATATAATAGTGTTAATAATGTTTATGTGTATAAAGGCTAGCGGGCTTTATATATAAACATTAGCAAGCGTAAAACTTTTTCGTTCCTAGAGATTGAAAATACGGGTTTATAAGGCTATAATTTAAATTCTGGTTTTTTTTTTCCTCGAAAAATATTTTGTAACGCGGGTAAAAATGCGAAAGTTTTCAAAGTCCGAAAGGACTGTTTTTATATAATCATCGCGTGTTTATTCGCTTAGAGATTTTTTAGGGGCCGAAACTAAAGTTTTCAGACTTTCACCAAAGTTAGGTAGTGTACAAACTAGGCGATACTCTGCTCATTGTTGTATCGAAAACAATATTCGTTCGTTTTAAAAAGTCTAAATCTTTGGAAATATGATGTAGAGTCTCTATACCCGTATTTCATGGTCATAAATAGTACGGGAAAAATCAGAATAGCGGGCTTAAAGAAATAAATGTCGGACTTTTGGAATTTTCCGAATTCAGGCCCGGATTTAGCTAAGTATATAAAGCTTTATTCTTTATACCAAAAGGATAATTTAGCTTTTTTTTGGAGTTACTACTCCATTTTAATCGCTTTTTGCTAGGACTGGAGTAACCATTTTACGTGGTCGGTAAATAGTTGGTTTTCGTTATAAAAGCAAGTGGAAAACCTGATGTCAAAGCTCGCAAGCTTGTCTGCGGCTTTGTTTCCATCAATAATTATATACTATAGGTTTTATCTAACCGTAAAGACGTCTAAATATAATTTAACTGTGTCTTGAAGGCCCTGAAAAACCTATTTAGAGGAGGTGGTACAATTATTATTCAAGTTTTATATCATAAAAGTGTTATTTATACATACTATTATTTTACCTAACTTAATACTCGTTATCGCTTTTAGGCTCCAGAGCGCGTCGATAGCCTTCGTATTGAAGATCAAAATGGTAGGATATATTCTCCTGTACCCTTCTGTAATTACGTGTTTATTACAATATATTATGTACCTGTATGTAGTGTAATATTAGACGTTAAAAATTTTGCTTTTATTTGTTCATAAATATTTTAATGTGGTATTAATTGATGTTGAAGTATAAGTTTTACAAACTTAAGGTAGTTCTTTTCATTATTCTTCGACCCGTAAATGGATTTCAGGATTTAGGTGAAAACAAACGGTTTAATAGTGTAGGATACGAAAAGTTGGTAAATTCGTCATTAGCTTAAAATAAACATGGTTGTGGTTTAGCTGGTATAATTCGACGATGTAGTAAAGAAGGTATTTCGAAATTAATGGGTTCGTTTTGAATTGTAAGCATTTGAAGCCGTATAAAGTGCCCGGATATAGTTTTTATACGGTAATCGTTTGGCTTGTTAGTAGGCGTAGTTCAGAGGATTTGTTACCCGTTTCTTTTACTTTGCCATAATGAACTTTGCGTTGATACTTTACATAAGAGGGTGTCCTGCGTTAATGGTTTTGAAATTATAAGTAAAGCGGAGCTGATATTATTTAAGGGTGACTTTGTTAAATAGAAGACTGAGTCTTTAAGAGCGATGACGTTGGGCGAAATTTTATACGATAAGACGATCGTTTTTGCCGTTACGATGAACGAGATTGTGATTTGTTTTTCAAGGCCTTCATACACGCATTCAGAGTACCAATTTTTGCTGTATTGATCAGTATAGAAGTAACCGCGTCAGAATTATTTATACGTAAAAGGTGTGACAAGGATACGTATTTCGTACGCAAGAAACCTTTATAATACCAGTTAATCTTTAACGCCCTTTTTAGACGTTTTTCAACATGTATCTTCCCTAATAAGGTTTGATTCAACAAAAACATTAGTTATAGTATACAAGGGAATTTATTATTAGAAAAAAGTTTGTGATTAAATAAACTAGTTTTGTAATGGTAAAGACAAAGGGTTTTGTGTTGTTTTCTGAGGTTAATAGGAATTTTCCGTCTCATTATATTTACAACTTACACTTCTTCGAAATTAAAACGAGTCGGTTTTTTTTTTATAAATCTGTTTTCTATAAGTCGGTTTTGAGTTCCGCAATATTTAGCGTCAATAAATTTGAATTTTATAAAAAGGTGTTCTATACTTGAGTCAAAATCCAGTTAAAAAATTATGTGACTAATTTCTTTATACGAATTATATAAAGAATCAGGGAAAATTGAAGGCCTTAAAAAGTATTGTAGCAAAAATGGGAGAGTTTTCTAGTTGCCGCTTGATAATCAACGCTTATTACCATATTATTTTAAAAAAAACTTTTAAGGAGCGTTTATTAGCTGTAGTAAAACCTTGAATGCCTCATTTTTTCAATTTAATAATTATAAAGTAAGCTATCGAATAACCTTTATATATCATGTAAAAGAATCGATATGATTTTATCCCCGTTTTATGCGACCCCAATATTGTAAGTAAAAAACGTAACCAGATTTATAACGGATCGTTTAAACGCTTATCTTTCTTCTTGAGTGTTAATAAGGCCTTGAGTAATAAGGTATGAAAATAATATATGGATGATAATATGTTACAACCCCTTGGAATGTACCACAATCAAGAAGATCGGCTTTTATAAACGTGGTTAAAAAAGGTTCTGGTTATCGGGTTTTGATATGAAAATTAACTTTAATTACCACCATATTTATAAGTAGATTTTTAAACTTGAATATTTGCTGTAAAATATATTAAAGGAATTAACGATAAACTTTCAATATATTTCAAATAGGAGTATTATTATATCTTTAGGCCTAATAAGCTTATTACAAATTCCAATAATATTTCAACGAACTTTTTCGTTAGAGATATCGGACTTTTATTCGATTATATGCTTAGATTCGTCACAATTGTCCAAAATATCGTTGGTAATATTGTTACGAATTGAAAATTTATTAAGGATATTGTTTCGAAGGATTTGAGTTTGTTCAACAGCATTAAAAAATAGTTGTCTGTTTTTTTTGAGTGGAGGGATTTGAAGCGGCGATGTAGACCTGTGTTGGTTAATAATTTTATATATTTGCGCGAAGTTGACGGTTTAGTTAAGTTTACTTTTATATAGATTAATACGTATTCGTTACACCTCTTTCAGAAAATTCATACGTTTCATAAATCTTAAATCGCATAGCTGAGTTTTGTTTACGTTACTTATATAATCATAAAGCCGATCCAATGGAGCGGATCAATATTCCATAACCTTAATATGTAGTGCAATAGGTTTCCCAATCGTTTAAAAAGTATTACAATATTATTGGGAGAAGGTTTTTACTTATTTGTATATTACAACTTTGTTTTGAATGTTAGGGGCGTGTGGTAAGGGGGTTATTTTTACCACTATTCAATTTTGAAACCTCAATAAATTAGTTGATAATACTTGAATTTACGCGATCGGTGGAATGCCAAACTAGCGTATTCAATAGGTCGGTAACAAGATTTTATAGTTAGACCATCTATCGAGATTAGGTCTGATCGTTGGAGTAACCCCGGTAATATTAGTAAAAGTTAAGTCCAAAATGTGTTTTGGGCCGTGCGTAGCAATTTTTATCTCGCCGTTTAAATTTATATCAGTTGCGAGAACCTAGTGGTCCAAAATACATCTTTTACGTACGTTATTGAAGGTCGATTCTTCTCGATTATATACGAGGTTAAAGTCCTAATCGACAATACTTTGAAATCCGAGTAATGAATTGTATGTCTTAATCAAGACGTCGTTGGTAGATAAATACTGGTAAATGTTAATTAAATTAATCCCGTCAAGACGTAATTACACAAAGGCTCTTTTTGGATTTACCTTTGATAATATATTGGTAAGTGAAGCTTTCTTAGGAAATTATATAAAAACCCGGGGCCGAATTGCCAAAATTCATTCTTCTAGACCTTGCTGCGTAAAGACGAACCCCCCTTAATTTCGAAAGGGTAAAAGAAGATTATAAGCTAAGAAGCGTTATATAAATATTTTGCTGTTATATTTACTACCTTATTAATGTTTCTATACATTCATGATATCAACGATTTTGTTTGTGTAACCTATAAGTAAAGCCTAGTATATAGTTACAGTTTTTCTTATGTTTACATATATAATCGTAATTGATATACTTATTTTTAGTGTTCGATATCATCTAATCATTTGAAAAGTATTCGAAATAAATATACTTCATATTTAGAAACGTTGATATTAATCAAATCCAAACGTACGGTAAGGCTTTTATTTGATATATCGTTTTAATCTATAAGGCCCGATGGGTTTTTTTCAATGGAAGTGGTATTGAAAAGTGATAAAAATTCGGATTCGGATATAAACATAGTTGAATCTGACGTTAAAGATACTTTCATCATAAAAGGCCTTGGTTATGGTTGTCAAAATGAATCAGGCCCCAATTAGTAGGGGTTTTAAAGCTTTAGTGAGAACTTTCGTAACCTTAGAGAACTTTTATTTATATTCTCTTTATTTAAATTTTATAAACAATTTTCTCGCTTAATGTAAATCGGGATTCTCTGATATGGTAGATTCGCCGTATATTTCAGGAGTTATGGTTTTATTTTTATATAAGGGACAGGCCTTTTATTCGTAGAGTCCTGTATAACGGTATTTTCTCGGTCGTCGGCAATTTTAATTATTTCGTTTAAAATAGGATCCAAAAATGAAGGGATATGTAACGGTATTATATCAATATACGGAATTACGTAATAGTCGATTCCACAAAAATGTTAAGGAATACAGGTCGCATTGTGTCTTCATTGGCAAAGTATCATCGAATATTGACATAAAAAAGCTTTACCTTTCAGCCTTTTTTCATTGGGCGAGTTATCGACTTAATAAGCTTGAAAGCTATGGTTATATCCTTAACCGAAGCCTTAGCCACCACCTTTATATTATAACGAGTTTTGTTAAAGAGTTTAATCTTTTTAACCGGTGTTTCAAAATACGGATATATTTTTTACCCGTTCGTTTAAGAGTTGCCAAGTAATCATTGAAATGAATGGGAAATGACCTGTAATAATTGAAATATTAAGGGAGGGTTGAATATGAGTTGAAAGCATATTCTCCATAGAAACCGAATAATTAAGGTACCGGATCGGGTACATGTGATGTATAATAATATATTGTTATTAATATTAGTTGTTGTAAAATAACATCTAATAACGTTTTCTTATCGTTTTACACTCCTCATCAATTTTTAAAAGGCGGAAGAACCTTATGGGTTTAAGAAACGAGACGATTCAAGTTGTTTAACCCGTATAAACGTTTCACATATATATCCATAAATAAGTGTCAATTGAGGTGGTAGCGGCTTAAGTTGTAATTACGCTTTTTACTACCTTTGGAATTTCGATTGAGATTTCCTAGAAAGAAAAAAAGGAGTAAATAACGCGAAAAACGCTTTGTATCGCGTATATATATATTGTGAGTAATAAAGCGTAACGGATGTGGTTTGAAATGTATGAAGGAAAATCGGAGTAATGTTTTTGGAAGGAGTTTATTTTAATCTCAATATCAGTATAACATATAATTTACCTAGTAAAAGGCTTATTTACCAACTTAATAACAAAGGAATTTATTTATACCAGATTTACGAAAGCGTACCAAAAGGAGAATTTTTCTATATTTCGTTTTAAATTTGCGAAAACCTTAAAAAAACGGTATCTTTTTCCCTCCCTATTTCTTTACAATATTATATGTTACATGAAGTAGTATTTCAGGTGGTTGTAAGTAAATCCTTCACGGTATTTCGTTTACGTAAGGGTCTTTTACGAATTTAGGAAGATCAGCGTCTTGTTACGGCTGATTACCGTGGCTTACGTGGTAGTTGGGTTTGGTAAGGTAAAGGGCTTAAGGCCTCCGTATGCCAGGGTGGTCGGTAATATCAATGCCGTTGTATAGGCGGTGGGAGAGGACGTACGAAGGGCTTTTCGATGGATTTTTCGTATCTATTCGATTTACATAAAAGGTGAAGAGAGAAAAATCATGGGTTTATATATAGGTTATTGAAGTTACTGATTAGGAACATATTGTATAGGCTTATACAATCAAGTATTCTAGAACCTACATAAAGAAGGTTAGGGCTTGGTGTATGATCAAGTGTATTCTAGTAGAGATCTTGGCAAAGATCGAGACTCTGTATTAGTCTTTACTAGTTTATACTAGTAAGTACTAGTTCCTCAGTATTTGTAAGTACTAAAGTAGGTAACTAGCTTCCAACTGACTAGTCTTACATACTAATCCACATACTAGTTAATACTAGTACTAATACTAGTAAATACTAGTGCCTTTAATATATGTCATTATCTTCAACTGAGTTCTCCTCATCTTTTGATGTTGTGACGTATCAAATACTTGAAGTTATGCCAAGTACAGACTGGCTCTATTATGACCCTGTTTTTGTGTCTGCAGAGTGACTATACCGGTTGTATTTCGAAACAACCTCTTAAGAGGTACTGTTCACTTAAAAAGGAAAAAAGAAAGAAAGAAAAGTAAAATAAAACAATAAGTAGAAGGTAAGTTGAAGGAGGAAAAGTGTAGAAAAAGAAAATAGGTAGATGTAAAAAGTAAGAAGACCTGTGTAATCCGAGTTTAACCGACAACCTTCATAGTATCTCTTTTATCAATATCCCAAAGTTTACAACAAAACTACTCTACCATATATATCTATAATAATATATAAAGTAACTTAATCACGAAAGTTTATAAACCATACTATTAATATAAACTTAAGTTAAGCAATCTAAGCCTTTACATTATTACTTCGTGTTTTGTGCTCAGTGGTGGCTTTATTAGTCCATTAACCAATTGTTAATTCGTAATTACCTACTTAATTTGTATTATTGTATGCTCATCTTCATTCCTTACAAAGTATTCTTTCAAAGGGATATATTAAGTATGTTGGTGATACTGAGCGTTTGTAATTAAGTTGATGGCACTTTTATTATTATATTACGTAGTAATGATAATAAGAATAGGTAGCTTTTTAAATTAATTCTTTATTGAAGGGGTGATTTGTGTAACTCTTATTAATGTCGCGTTTTTAACATCCACTAAAAAAAGGTCCACTTTGGATCATTGCTTGGATACAAAATTGATCATAATATTGACGATATGAACTGTGTATCTATAGTTAGACTTTCTAGTAGCCTTGTTCTCCTTTCAGTTGTTATCACTCTAGCTGTTAATTTGAAGCCTATAGTTTTTATAATGATTTTAGCTAAAGTTTAGATCGTTTTCATACGGAATTACTGATCATTTTTCACGACCTACTTATAGTCTATGTTTTTTATATTACCCAAATAATTCAAAAGCGTCAATAATAAGGGTAATGTTTTATTGTAAAATATTATGGTAAAAACGTTGTAATAATGATATAAGGAAAGCGATATTGAACCTAGTTTGATGTATTGTATAGCTAAGGGCTACCACATTTCATTCATACTTTTTGGTATGTAAAACATCAGTCTGATCATTAAATGACCTAGGTATGTTATAAACAAGTGATGCAGAAGCAATGGTGATGTGAAATGATCTTTTGCTTAATTACTTTTCCCCATAGTTCAAGACATTTTGGATATAGATATTTCGAGTTAAGATAATCATATTTATGTTTTCCTTCTTTGAAAGATGTACCCTTAGAGAATGATTTACTTTTCCCAGGTCCTTATAATTTAGGTGCTATCTAATATCCATTTTGAAGGTTTGAATGGATTTTGAATGAGGGTCTACAATCAGAAACTTGTTAATATATGTACATTGCATAAAATAAAGGCGATAACTTATGTATACCTCGTTGTTAAAGCTTAGTTTTTTAAAACTTAAAGGTATTAAATACTGCTTTTAACCTTTTTAACCATTATTTTGGAAGTCTGTTTTAGTTCATACAGTGATGCTAGGAGTTAAAAGACTTGTTCGACTGTAGAGTTAAAGCCTATGTTGTTTTTTCTGGATGTTTTAGGAAAAAGTCCCTGATAATATCCAGGATCTCCATTAATACCAGTTTTTGAAATTCCCCGTTAAGGAAAACTAAATTAATATCTATTCGATCGATATCCTATTTATAAGAGGCAGTAATTATTATGAGGATGTTCTATGTATAGGACTTTGTTATAGCAGTAAAGGTTTTGATGTAATTAACACCGTATCTTTACTCAAAACCTCCTATTACGATTTTATCTTTATACCTCTCGATTTTACCTTTGGAGTTATTCTTAACCTTAGTAACCTCTTTTACCATTAGGGAATAGTGGTTACTATCCCTATTAATAACCTTAAAGACCTTAAGAAATAGTAGGTTCCGTATTTCATTGTGGAGGGCCTTTTTCCAGTGCTTCTTATCGAGGCCTTTTAGTATTTCCTTTATAGTTAACTGTTTTTCTTTCTTATCTACTGAAAGTATAAATTTGACTGTAATATCGTCAAAGTCAATAGTATTTATCGCTAAATTTGTTGGTAAGCTATTTACTATTTTTGTTAGTAATTGGAATATACTCATCTTTAGCTTAAAGTTTGAAGTAACCGTTATAGTATTATTAGGAGTACCAATTTCGATAGTATTTTCATCTCTTACAATTGTTTCACGATATCTCATAATCATCTTTTCAAAGACCATGAACTTAAAGTATTAACAATCT
Organism: Anisogramma anomala; assembly: GCA_038502455.1. Classification (NCBI taxonomy): domain Eukaryota; kingdom Fungi; phylum Ascomycota; class Sordariomycetes; order Diaporthales; family Gnomoniaceae; genus Anisogramma; species Anisogramma anomala. The sequence goes on along the minus strand of JASMMZ010000003.1, from coordinate 8,326,513 downwards.
TCCTGGTTAATTTTCCTAGCCGTTCTGACAATCAAAACTTAAAGATATATCAAAGCTTTGTGATATTAGAAAACTGGCACAAATTTTTTTCACTCTCTTTTATTAAATTAGTTCTTTGATCTCTACTCGTCTTACTAAAATTATGTGAACGAACACGGCAGAGCTTTAAGTAAAGGCAAACTCAAAGTTAGGTCAATAGTTCATATAACACTTTACTTCATTATAAAAGCTCTTATAGGGCGTGATATGATGGATTATATTCCTGTTGTTAATCATTAAGTTGGTTGTGATAATAATTACTTGGAATAGGTAAAGTTAAAAGTAATGTGGTACTTTTCCGGCAACGGTTTAAGTCTGTATCTTGTTCAAAACGACTTTGTTAAAAAAATTAATTATACTATTGTCTTTAGGGGTATAATTTAAAGAAAAATTGAGGCTAAATTCATGGTTAATAGATATATTTTGACTACATAGTCTATGAGTTCGTTTCCTTCATAGAAAATTGAATTGTCGATTTTATACCTAAAAAGTTGAATGATCCCAGTTAATATACTATAAACGTCTCTTGATCTCTCAACATGGGATATAATAATTATGTTGCTGATTTTGTAGCTGTATTTAGCTTTAGTAGACATTAGGTTACGGATTTCACCTCTTATTCTAATAGTTATTTCCAAGAATCTGTTAAAGGTTTAGATAAACCCTCCTTTTGGGAGGTTTCTTAATAAAATCTTGGTCTTTATCGACTTCATTTGAAAAACTTATATAAAGCCTAAACAAGGTTAAGGTTTTTCTTTTCATGATTCCTTTTAGAACTGTCTAATAACTGAAGTAATTTCTCTACTAACATTAGGCTGGTATAATTATACCTGATATATTAGACAGAAGTATTCAAGGATTTAATAGGAATTGTAGCGTAACAGTGAAACTGTTACATGGCTTATATAATAGTGTAGTAGCTAGTCATAATAGTAAAGATTTCTTTAGTTTTTAAATTAATCAAAAATAAGTCGTTAAACCTAATGTTCGAACTATAAAGTTTTAATAAGATAATTAAGTTTATAATGAATTGATGTTAGTAGAAATAGGTATTGAAAGTCCAAGTATTATAAATTTTATCAAATTTAACTGATAATTTTGTTACTTTTCATCCTGTAAATTGAGTTATGTTATCTTTGATTCGTAATCCAGGATATTTTTGGCGTTATATTTCGAGTGGAATAAATTTTGTTCTTATCGTTGAAAAAATGGCAAGATAATCTCTAGTTAACTCTTACAGTATTTCGAAATTAAAGTTTATTCATTGTAAAAGAGTGTAGTAGTATAAAGGAAAAATGAAAATTAACAAAACTTGACGTTAAATCTTCAGGTTTAAAATTAAAATGAGGGCTTATATACCGGCATTACCCGCTTCTGGTACTATCTTTCATTGGTCGTTTTGGTGGACTGACGTAAAAAGTAGGTCTATTAAAGCAGGACTACCTATATAAGATACGACTTTTAATTAGTTCAAAATCTCCACTGCAGGAGTTGATGCAAGCTTTTTTTTAATAGACAAGTCAAATTAAATATCTAATTACGCAATTGCAGGTAACACCATAAAGTTATCATGCTGTTCATGGCGTAGGTTTTTTACTATTATTAACTGTAACGGAGTCCGCTTTTTCTTCCTCTCTAATAGATTTAATATGTTTGAAAAGCTGTGGATTTGAGTAAAATACATAATAAGCTTTTGTTAATTTTTTTTTGTAAAAGTTGTCGAGTTATTTTTTCAATTAATTAATGTATTTATCTCAATCCATAGGTTCATTTTCTTGGTTTTTGTTGGAAGATTCAATTTGTTGGTTATTTTTCATTTTTAAAGCCTGTTTTTGTTATGAAATTCAGATTGTGAATTATGTTATAATGAAGGAACGGCTTTACTTAATTTAATTCGTATGCAGACCGTTCAGAATGATAATTGAGGCTTACGATAGGTTAGGATCTAAAGGATGTATTTGATATCCTCGACTTAACGACCTTAATAAATGAGTTTTTTTCTAGTGTTTTTGAATGCTGTCACAAAGACAGTAAAGAGAAATAGTGTGAAAGGCATAGTTAACATAGTTTTGCAATAGTTTTTTAATATTGAATCTGTTCAGTACCTTGTAATATATTCATCAACTTCATGAGTGCTTTATATAAATCTTTAATACCAATAATAATTTCTAACAGGTTTGGAATGATGAAAGAAGTAAAATCTTATAGGCTTAGATTTAGGTACGTATAATTTTTCAGAGGTTTTTAGTGATTATAACTTAGATTCACATAATTTCCTTTTTTCCCCATCGTTTAAAAATGGGTTCTTGATATTTTCCTTCTCCTATATCGGTGTAGCGATGCCAGTTAATTTAAATAGTTAAGACTTTATTGGTTTTTTCAAGCGGTTTTCAAATTTAATAAACAGTTTCATGTATAAGTCGAAAGCTGGCTTAAGCCTTTCTCGATTTGAAAGGTCTAGGGAATCAGTAGCTCTAATCCTAGCCTTTGCCTCATTATCAGTCAGATCATCATAATTGATATCTTAAATATCTTATTTAGTTTTTGCCTTACGGGTATCACGCACTGCCTTTTGTTTTTCTATTAATATATTTTCAAAGCTTAAGATACCTGAAATAATAGAAGTAGCCTTGAAGCATAGAAAAAGAAGGAATAGGGTTTTAGGAGGAATTAAAGTAGGTACTAAGGGATCAGAAGTAATAACGGTCTCTTGTAAAGAAGGGCTATTATTACTAGTACCGATATGGGGTAGTCCTAGTGTTAAAAATAGAGATCCACGTTCTGGGGATGTTAAAAGAGCATCCTTAAAGGTATCAAAAGATCTAGAGAAAGTAGACATTTTTAATCTATGCCGTAAGAGTTGTATTGGATTGGATTCAGTAAAATGAAACAGTAAGGTATAATCGTACTGATAATATGTTAAAGTTACTGTACAATAAGATATTATATAGGATTGTAGATTTAAGTATTCTAAAATCTATATGTAGGAGGAAAGGGCTTGATATATAATTAATTGTATCCTTCAAAATATCTAAAAAAAAGGTCGAGACTCTGTACTAGTCTGTACTAGTTTATACTAGTAAGTACTAGTTCCTCAGTATTTGTAAGTACTAAAATAGTTAGCTAGCTTCCAGCTAACTAGTCTTCCATAATAGCCTCCGTACTAGTTAATACTAGTACTTACACTAGTAAATACGAATGTCTTTAGTTTATGTTATCATCTTCAGTTGGGTCCTCCTAATCCTACTGAATTCCTCATCCTTTAATGCTGTGACATGTCAAGTACTTGTGGTTGTGCCAAGTATTTACTAACTCTATCATGGTCCTATTGTTTTGTGTACTGAGTGACTGTATCTGTTGTATTTCAACACAGGTATAAGCCTTTTTATTAATATTCATAGGTCCTCGTTTACGAGGTGATCGATAACGTGTGTCACGATATGTAATGTTAACGCGCGGTATTTAGTAACACCAGTTACGTTCAAATGTATGCTGAAGGCATTAATAACCTATTCGTAGGCTTTGTAAACGGATTCGAAAGTTTTAAAATTACGCCTCTACGCGTCGAAGACCTTATAGAGGGATTTGTCATTAAAGGGTTAGATTCGGTAAATAGTAACGTCATTTTTCGTTGAGCGCGGTCTAGTTGTCTGGTGTTTGTGTAAGAGCCTTTTAGTATTCTGTAAAGACCAAGCTGCCTTTGTAGGCGCGTTAAGGACGCACGTGGTCGGTTTGTCTCCTTTGGCGTAAGTTATGGAGGGAGCTATTAATTTTTTTTCGCTGGCGATGTTAAGGTATCGTACGTATGTCTGGTGTTAGTACTAACAAATATAGGGGCTACAAATGCGTTATAGTTATTGTTGTATAATATTGTATTGGGAACGGTATGTTGCTAAGATGAGAACTCAGTGAGAAAGAAGTTGTTTGAGTCAGAAAAGATAAGGTACCTCAGGTATTAAAATATGTTTACGGTCATTATAGACATTTCGGTGGAGCTTTAACTCTCTATAAATCAAAGGGAATATTAAGGTGATCAACATGTTATATCTGTATTAAGAAATATATTAAAATATAAAAATCATAGATATTATTCAACACCGCTAAGTCAATAAATATCTGTTTCGTATAAATAATAGCTTTGAAACTATTGAGTATTGTAGATCTAGACTTTACGAGTAAAATCAACCTAACAAAACCGGCGACAAACGTTACTCATACCTTATAATCGATTATTTCTTGCGATTCTTTTTCTACCGAATTATAACTAAACTAACAGGCAAAAAAATATATCGTATATAGAAACCAATTATAGATATCTTCGGATACCTTAAGAAATATTACTCGGATAATACGAAATACTTTAAAAGTCTTACGGTTATAAAGTTTTTTGATAAAGAAAAAAATAATATAATTAAAACGCTTATATACTTCATTGCATTAGTGAAGTTAATTAAGGGGTTGGTGAAACTGGTTGAAAATAAGCTTGAGAAATAGGCTTTCAAACGTAAATATAAGCGACTCAAGGAGTAGTCTAAAGCTTTCCCTAATATTATAAGGGTTATTAATAACAAGTTTATGAGAAACTAATTATACACACCGTTACAAATAATATTAGCTTAGCTGATAAAGCTCTTGGAAGCTATCATTACAGGGATGATATTAAACTATAATGGAAAACAACTAGTAATAATATTCAATAAATTGTAAGCGAACAATAAAGTAATTTGTAATGAAATCATCAGCTGATACGAAAGTTTTCATTAAAAAAACAATAAATAAATGGATAAGACGATAGATTGAAGCCAAAACTAACTTTGATGATAGCGACAGGTGTTAAGTTAACGACTGGATATGTGAAACCGTACCGAAAACTCGCAATATTAAGTTGAAAAGGTTTAGAGTCAGTACAAACAAAGATTTGAAAAATACTCGAATATCCACCTTTAAACCACGATAAATAAGGCTGTAGAAAGTTAATGAAATCGCGTTATTTGTTTCCCTTTGGATTCTTAATCCTACTGCGAAAAAAAACGAAAAAAAAGTTCATATCCATTCGCTAAAACCATACATTTAAGAGAAAAGGATAATAGAGGGAGAAAACATGACAAAAAACAAGGGAAATGATAAAGTGTAAGATGTAAAATAAATAACATCACCTGACAGCAACAACTTTAACAACGATGATAATTTAAACACGCTTCAAAAGATTAATGATGTTAATTTTCATCAACGTTAAAGTTAAAAGGAAAGTTGAAAACTTGAAGAAAGAGTCGATGGTTAAAAAAAGAGGAAACTTAAAAAATTATCGTTTAGTAAGAAATATAGTGGAAAGATTTTTTTATTTCTTTCGTTTTTTATTCCTTGTTCTTTGTTTTTTTGTTTTTCATTACCCCACATTACTCCACATCAACTTTTGTTACGAACCTCAACTTTTCATTACGAATTACAACTTTTCATTTTTACTTTACTTTGTTTTGTATAGCCTCAAGGACTCAGTCATGCATTGATTCCGGGATAGATGGTAACATAAAGGATCAAGATGCATAACAAGCATGATTTACACTAAGGAAATGGCTATCCGGGGTCATGGGAAGAATGTCTGAAGGATAAAGGGAATCCGCGGGCGCTAGATAAACTTAAATAACAAACAACAATACAATCCGCCTCCCACCCAAAATCTTCCCCAAATTCCTCACATTCTCCCCGTATCCAATACCCTAAGGTCTTAATTGGAGGGATGGCACGGGGTCCCGGGGGCTTTTACAGGCCTTCGGCGGATCCGAGTTACGACTTTCCGCCGGTATCCACAGGATTATTTCGTAGCAGCTAGTGTTACATTTTATAGAGGGCACTGCCCGGTGATAGTCGAATATAATAAATAAAAAATTGGTCAAGTAAGGGGCAACTATCTGTGACTTTTACCATTCACAGATTTATTGTCCAGTTATACAATGGGTGATGTTCACTAGTTTCTAGAAGTATAAATATCTTGGCCACTAACTAGCAGTGGCCTGACTTGGTGTCTTTCCATACCATGACTTTTGATATGCACTTGGTTCTACTATACTATCCTATTAGTAAGGAAAAATAGTAGGACTTACCTACCTTACAGGTAAATTCCTACGGACAACATTCATATAATTTTGCAACTTCCAACCAGTGAAATTTCTCAATAAATTTTGAGTTAATTCATTTGAAGTTACGTTATTTGGTATCAATTTCAAATGTATTTACCGGTTTTTTTTTTTTCTTTTCTTTTAATTCATCACGATGAGTTGGCGAAAAGCGGTATATTATCGTTCAATCTACCTATTAAATATAAAATGGATGGATTCTTGAAATGATTATAGGCACGGTTAATACATAGTCTACGTGTTGATAGGACTTCAGTAGCTACTATTGTCGTTTGAATGTCTTGTAGTCAAAGTAACAATCGGTACAGCATGTGAGAAGTAGTTGATGGATTGTAAGTTCTGAGTTGTAGGAACTGCTAGCCAGTTCTCACCTATTTATCGGTGTGACAGCGTTGGTCTGAACCCGTTGTGTGACTGGATATTTCATTTGTGACTTAATGTAAGTCACGACAGTTGCTATTGATATAATTGCCCAACGCAATTGACAATACAGTCAACTGCACTGCATTGCATTGACAATGCAATCAATCTAGTTAGTCCAGTCAACAATCGCAACACTATGTATTCATAATTTCTTTTCTGGTGTTGTTCCGTATTTTCAATGATAACATTATTTGGCACCCACTTATTTGTCCGTAGAAGTGGACTTTAATAAAGTGTATCAAATATTATATTTGTTTTTGTACGAGTAGAATGGGTGACTGTGGCAATACTGGAAATAAACAGAATGTATTTTGAACGTTTGGCATCAAAGTTATACGCTTCATTCAATAGTCACGTTGCCATAGCTCTACGAACTACATGCGAGGAATGGGGGAAAAATATCGCGTCGTATATAAGCCTCCTTTGAAGATATTGCTTTCAATCCGACTTTGTCAGCAGAATTCGCGGTGTAGACTACAGATCTGGGTTCGGCAAGTTTGCGAAGACGGACGTCAGTAGAATCTCGATGACCACTGCAAGAGTTCCGTTGGAGACGAAATTCCATTTGCCGTGTTGCTTGAGTGAAATCAGCCGTGCGTTTGGTGGCATGGGGACCGAATTCGTAGACTTACAGGCGAGTTCCAGCATCAAGGTGTTTTATGCTGAACTGTCGATAAGCGGCAGCAAACGTGTCCGAAAGTGGTGATGCATGACCATTAAAATATCGAGAGTTTCTTAGGGTGAATTCAAAGAGTCAGAGACATGCTTGAAATGAGTGGGCAGGGCCCCATGCATTTTCAAGCCTGTGGGTTGTGAGGATTGGCCTCCATCTTGGTCCAAAAACGGCCTCACTCGTGTTTCCTGTCACCGTCGTCAAGATGGCGGAGCGATGGCAGCCGTGGATTGACATTCGCACACGGCACCCAGCCGTAGCCCATAGGATTGCTGGCGTCGGGGCTGGCCTGCGGCCTCACCTCCCGCCGGTCAACTTCATCACGATGCACCATGCGTACTTCATCCTCCTTGGGCTAGTTTTGGCGGCAGTTTTCTGGAGAATATCACAACCCAGCGGAAGCGTCAGCTTCATCGATGGCCTGTTCCTCGTCGAGTCTGCATTTACATCCCCCGGTCTCAACACGGTCAACATCAGTCAACGCCCAGAATCCTGGGTGGACCGGGGTATTTCTTTGCATATCCTCCTTCAACAACGCCGGTATGACGCTGCTCGACGCTGGAATGGCAGCCTTCGACGGAGATGCGTTTGTCCTGACAGTCGTTACCCTACTGGCTCTCGCCGGGAACTATGCCTTTCCCGCCTTCATCCGGGCCACCATCTTTCTGTGCAGCTTCATTCTGAGGCGCACCACGGCAGAGACTGAGTATACTCATTGGAAAGACGCCTTGGACTTTCGCATGGAGAGTCGGCGGGGATACTTCAGGATGATGTTCCCTGCGAGTGCGAACTGGGTCTTTGTTGCCATCTGCACATCTCTGGCAGCGGTCCATTGGGTCCTGCTGCTGGTGGCCAGCATGGGAAACACCGTGCTCGACGTCTTTCCTACCGGACAGAGGATTGGGCTTGCCTTGTTCCAGGGCCTGAGTAAGCAGACTTGTGTCCCGCGTCTCTTCTTCACACATCTTCACACATCACACGCTGACTCCTCTCACAGCGATACCAAGTGGCGGCTACACGGTGATATCAGCATCAAGTCTATACTTGGATGCACAAGTCTTGTGGGTGCTCATGATGTACATTGCAGCATACCCGGAGATCATAGTGATGCGTAATTCCAATGTATGTAACGGCACAGCACTTATCAAAATGCGTTTCGTACAGGCGAACCCATCCCAGCAGTGAATACTGACTTCGGCGCCAAGGTATATGAAGAACGATCACATGGCATGTGGTCCATTGCCCTGGCGCTGTTCGTCGTCACCCTCATCGAGACGTCGCACTCCGTGGCAGCACCGGAGATCTACAGCGTCTTCAACTTGCTGTTCGAGATCGTGTCGGGCTACACTAACATCGGCCTGTCGATGGGCCTTCCGGGCCAGTCGTTCAGCTTCAGCGGGGGGGTAGTGATGATGATCCGCGGACGGCACAGGGGTCTGCCGGTGGCTTTGGACCATGCGGTGAAGCTCCCTGGGTGGGAGAATGTCAATAGACAGCAAGAGGACGCAGATATTCGACGGAGTATGACTAGGAGTCGGTCGAGTCAGCTTGGACAATGCTTGTGCTGTCGATGATAGCAGGACAACAGGGTAATACACTGCAGACATTGCGATCGTAGCCAGGCTGATGACTGCCTTCTGCTACAGCCCACAAGTCACCGACCGATCCTCTTGACACCACAGAATGCAGGAGAACAATGGAAATGATGCTGGTGGAACGGTGGCTGAAACAGGTTGTGGATGGTGGGTGCTCTGAGATGCATATGTGGTCCCTTAGCAGAACTACACGGACTTTAGCAGGGGCTCTGTTAGTGTCTTGTTAGTGTCGACGACGGCGCGAGGAAGCAGGCAGTATCCCTATCGTACTTTGACTAGGGCCCAGGGTCGGTATGCTGACAATGTACGTCATAGCTTTACACCGCGTTGACGACCTGCCTTCGTCACTCGTCGCTCGCCCGCTGTCACTCGCCTCTCGCTCGGAAAATGGATCGCGCGTAAAGGGAGGCAGACCTTCTTTCTCAAACCCCAGCCTGCCTGGATCGTCGCCACGAAAAAAAAAAAAAAAAAAAAAGAGTCCGAAAATCACTGCAAGCCGCCCGCGCGACCTTTGCTGTTCTGCGTGGCCTCGAATCCAAACCATCCTCCTTCCTTCTGTTTCTCTGCGCCCCTATACTTTGCCTCCAGACGAGCTGCCCTCCGCGCCATCGCGGCCCACCTCCTGGCGATGGAATCCCCGTCATCCAACACTCGAGCACGCTCCACAATGTCATCTACCCCGAGCCAACTGAACGGACCGGCCCCAGAAGTCCCGAAGCCGCGCCGCCCGCCCTTCCTTCCCACCCCGATCGAAGCCGTGCTTCTCCTCGGCTACCCGCTCGTCCTCGTCTTTGGTGCTCTCTTCTCGCTGCTCTCGCCCGCTGTGCGCAACGCGCCCTACGACTACGGCGCCCAGGCGCACTTGCAGGACCCGGCCTTCTTGCCCTCCTACTTCGCGCGCAAGAGCAACATCTTCAACGTCTACTTCGTCAAGCAGGGCTGGCTCTGGGTCACGCTCGCCTTCTTCGTCTTCCTCTTCACCCACCCGGCCACCACGGCCGCGCAGACGCGCGCCCGCGGGCTGCTGCGCTGGGGCCTGGCCACGCTCTGGTGGGTGCTGGTGACGCAGTGGTGCGTCGGGCCCGCCATCATCGACCGCGGCTTCCTGTACACGGGGGGGAAGTGCGAGGTCGCCGCGCTCGAGGTCGAGGCGGGCGGGGCGAGCAGCACGGACATCTTCACCAACGTTGCCTGCCGGGCGGCCGGGGGCAAGTGGCGCGGCGGGCACGACATCAGCGGCCATGTGTTCCTGCTCGTGCTGGGGAGCTTCTTCCTGGCGCAGGAGGTCGGCTTTGTCTATCTCAACCACAGGCAACGACCCTCTGCGGGGCCGGTCTCGTTGCGTGACGAGCGCAGTGTGGTCATGCACGATGGAGCGGTTAAGAGCGCTGCTGTTGAGGCTCCGCTGCTTGTAAACGCTGTTGAGCACCGGGTCGCCAGCACATGGGCTGCCTTGGCGTTTGGTGGCAAGTTTGCTGCCGCTGTGATCCTGACAAGCTGGTGGATGCTGCTGATGACGGCCATTTTCTTCCACACGTGGTTCGAGAAGGTAGGTACTCTGTTCATGCGGCCTGTGTGCTTCGCGTGACAGGTTTGCTAACAGTGAGGTATTCACAGTTTACTGGTCTTCTCGTCGCTCTGACCGGATTGTACGCCATCTACTTCCTGCCTCGGATTCTACCGCCATTGCGAGGCATTATCGGCCTTCCCGGCATATGACAGAACATGTCATGAGATGGATGAGGGAACGTGGGATAGAGATAAGGTGTTGCTTGTACGCATAGGGTACCACTAATACGAGTCATGTTAAGGGCCTTGTGTCGGTCTTTCAAAACTTATACTGTATTGGCTATAGGCAACTCTGGTACGGTTTGGCAGAAACTCGTTTCTCAAAGCTGTTGTTGGTAAGGTACAGCACGCCGAAAAACAGCCAAACGCCAATGACTGGTCACTGGTGAGGTGTTGGCGAAGAACCACCATGGCAGCAGTGAACTGACTTGGAAGTGGAGCGCAGACGACATTACGGTCGTCTGGATGGGTGTATGGCAGCCCAAGAAAATAGGAGACTATTTGTCCATGGTAGGCACGTTTCCTCTCCCTTCTGTCTTCTCCCCCGTTCCCCACCCCAGACTGCTGGCAGCACAATCAACATTGTGACGAGTTCGAAAACGTTAAATATCATGACTCATTGCTTACAGGAATGAACAGACGCCAGACTTCCAGACCGTCCTATCCAAACAGACGAACGTGACCTGTACAAACACACTATTTTCACCGCCTCTTCATCGGGGACCCAAAATTGGCGTTGATGCCAGCCGGCTCCCGAAGCTGAACCATCGCCCGGCAGCGCCCTCAGCTAAGACAAAGAAAAATCCTGTTGGCGAAGACCAGTGGCTCAAAACCCATGGGGCAGGCAACCCAAGGCTGAGCGACAGTCCATAGCCAGTGGAGATAATCACAGGCAAGCAACAGTCGCCCATGAGAACAGCACATCCAAAAAGCCCCGATAAGCGGCTCGGAGAGCGTGAAGGACGCCGTCCCGAATGCAAGAGCAACACCGACACACAAACTAACCCCTGAATTCCGGTGAGCCCGAGCCGCCATACACACCCTCGTCACCCCCCAAGAACGGGTACTTGATGCTGGGGAGATCCTCCTCTGAGCCCTCCTCGACGCCAAAGTCCGGCGAGCTGCCGTCATGCTCGTCAACATCGCCCTCCTCGCCGCCGCTGCTCTGGCTCTGCGCCCACGGCTGCTGCTGCTGCTGCTGCTGTTGCTGCTGCTGCTGATGCTGCCGCTGCTGCTGCTGCTGCTGTTGTTGCTTCTGCTGCTGCTGCTGCTGCTGCTGCTGCTGCTTGCCCCTTCCATTGAGCAGGTCCGCCCACTTCTTGGACGCGGTGCCGGCGCCGAACGGCCGGCCCGTCTCGCGCTTGATGGCGGCGACGACCTTGGCCCACAACACCTTGTTTCCGCGCTTGCGGTCGGTGTAGAGGGGCACGTTGCGGCGGAGGGAGGCGAGCTGGTGGGGTGGTTAGTGGGGGCCGTGGCCGTGAAAACAAGACAAAGCATAGGCTGGACATGGCATTGGTGGATGTTTGTCTGTGGTCTTGGTGGTTGGGACAGTCCAAACTCACATGCTCCTCGTTCCACCGCGGCACCCGCTCCCGGTGCTCCTTGGGCAGCGTGATCTTGCGCTTGATGCCGCGCAGTGTGCTCTCCTTGACGTCCCACGCGCTGTACTTGGCCAGGATCTCCTTGTACGTCAGCTTGCCGCCGCCGCCGCCGCCGCCGCTGCGGCGCGGTGCCGCCGCGGCGTGCTCGCCGTGGCCGCGCTCGGCTTCGACGAGCTGCTCGAACAGCCGGCGGTCGATGGGCCACTGGTTGCCCTGCGCGGCGCTGGCGATGCCGGGGCGGCCGATGGGCACGAAGCCGGGCTGGTCCTGGCCGGGCGGGACGGGCCCCGTGTACAGGGCGGACATGAGGATGCCTCCGCCGCCGCCGTGCTGCTGCTGCTGCTGCGCGGGGCCCGACGGGGAGAGGAGAGGCGTGCCCGGACCGAAGAAGGTGGAGGTGGAAGTGATGGCGGGGGAGGAGGAGGGGGAGAGCTGGATGCTGGGGGTGGCGCGGCGGTGGTGGCCGGCGGCGGCGGCGGCGGCGGCGGCGGCGCGGGCGTGGGCGTGGGCGTGGGGTTGCTGGCGGTGGAGGTGCTGCTGCTGCTGGTGGTGCTGCTGGTGCTGCTGCTGCTGGTGGTACTGCTGCTGGACGAGTGGCGGGCCGAACGTGGTGGGGGCAATATATTGGCCGGGGCTGGAGGGCAATGGGCGGCGGGTGGTTGGCTGGTGGGGCAGGAGGCCATGGGAGGACCGGGTCGCCGTGGAGGGCACGGATCGCAGCTCTGCTGCGGCCTGCCTACGGCGGTGGGAGGCGAGGACCGGTGCTGGCGGCTGGGGCAGGGGCGGGGACGACGTGGAGGTCTCCGAGTCGCTCCACGCGATCAAGCCGGTCGCGCAGTCCTGGAAGTCGGCGCGGAAGCCGGCGAAGTCGGCGTCGGGCGCGACGGACAGCTCCTGTGGCGAGACGGTGCCGCCGGCCATGGGCAGGCCGTGCGAGACGGCGGCGTTGCGGAAGGGGCTGCCGATGGTGGAGCTGGAGGAGGCCGAGGTGCCGCTTGTGGCGGGGAAGCCGCCGAAGGCGGTGTTGCTGTTGCTGCTGCTGCTGCCGTAGGCCGCCTCGGGGGCGTGGCCGAAGTTCTGTGGCTGGTGGACGATGACTGGCATCGGCGGTGTTGATGCCAGGTGGCGGCTGTTGTCGGGGTAGAGGGGCATGCTGTGGGACTGAAGAAAAGAGGACGCGGTCAGTCATGAGGATACGCTTTTCGTACGTGTAGTGCAGGAGTACAGTGCCTTGATGCTGAGGAGAAAAGGATGTCCTTGGGCTCATACAGTAGCGGCGAGATGTGCATGGACAGAGGAGAGAAACTTGCCTGCTGCCACTGGTCCATCACCTCCACCTTCTGTTCCTCCTGCTCGATCGCGAGCACGAGCTGTTTCTGGATCTCGTACACGGCTGGGCTGACAAAGTGGAGGAGGCCGTGCTGGAGGTCGTTGACTCTGCCCAGGAGACCCCGGAGGCTTGGATCTGCGTCGGGCTCGGGCGACATCTTGTAGCCTGCGTGCAGTCCCGGGTCAGTCATCCACACACACACACATCGCTGCAGCCATGCCGCCCGCCTCATCGTGCGGCTGGGCGGCCGGCCACCAGCGAGTCGATTCACAGGCCCTTTCCTTCTCACCGCCATTCGCGTCTGTGTGTCTATCTATGTGTGTGTGTATGTGTGTGTGTGTATGTGTGTATGTGTGTGTGGCTCGTCAGGCATCACCACCAGGCTCGCCTCCTCTGCGGCGGGTGTATGCCTCCCAGGTGCAGCACGGCTGACGGCGGTTGGAGCGCTGAACGGGTGCGATGG